>LPNX010521889.1:91715-173368 GCA_001517045.1 Pseudotsuga menziesii
GGGGTTTTCTCCATTTATGGTTTCCTCGATCAAAAACATTGTGTTCATTGTCTCTTGTGTTTTGATTGCTGTACTTGTTATTCTCTCAGTAAAGATCCTAACATAATGCTAGCTTAAATGTTGAAAAACTAACATGGTATCAGAGCTAACCTGAGAAGAAGACATTGTGCAGCTGCGGGAACTAGGGCTTCTTAGTTTGTGAATCTTCCTCCACATATTTTCAGCAAAAGTAAGGTGGAATTACTCTCCTCCCTAGGGCACATCTTTTTGTCGAAACATAATTCAATTTTGAGGTTTTTCAGTTTTGGACCTGTCACTAGGGTCAAAAATTAGGGCTTTTCACAGAAGAGGAATTTTTCAGTGAGCCCAGGCCTAGATTGATCTCCTCCCCAAAATTGAAGTTAGGAACAAATTTGAAGGCATTTGGGTGGACAGAACTCCGGAAAAGCAAAACCCTAGTTGCTCCTGAACCAGCTTTGCAGGATTTCAGCTCAAGTTTAAGATCCGACATCTTGAACCTGGTAAGATCTAAATTCTTTTGTATTTCCATTTGAGGTTCTTATTTAAAGATGTCTCATCATACCAAGCTTGATGAAAAGCTTGAGGGAGCTGATAACTTCCGAGCTTGGAAGTATAGGATCTCCCTGGTCCTGGAAGAGAATGAATTAGACTCCTACATTCATGAGGAGGTTCCAGTTCCAGAGGGAGATGAGGCAAAGGCCTTACATAAGAAGAAGATGGTTATGGAAAAGAGGATCATTGCTGATTCTATTAAGGATCATCTCATCCCACAGGTGTCCTCTCTCAAGACACCTAAAGCTATGTTTGATGCCCTAACCAAATTGTTTGAAGGAAAGAACATCAATCGGAAGATGACCCTGAGGAACCAACTGAAGAATGTGAAGATTCAGAATGCAGAAACTATCCAGTCATACTTCACAAGGGTTTCTCAAATGAAGGAACAATTAGAAGCCGTCGATGAAGAAGTGGAAAATGCAGAGATTGTCATGACTACTTTGAATGGCCTCCCTAGGACATGGGATGCTTTCATCCAAGGAATTTGTGCGAGAAAGAAGTTATTCAAGTTCAACAGACTATGGGAAGAGTGCTCTCAAGAAGAAGCTCAGATAGCAGCTCGAGAAGAGAAGATGGGAAGTGAAGACCAAGCTCTTACGGTTCACTCCAAGTCTCACTCCAAGTCAAGCAAAAGGAGACCTCATGGCTCTAGAGGTAAGCACTCTCACAAAGATAATACTAGAAGGGATGTATCTAGGATCATATGCTATACTTGTGATGAAGCAGGACACTATGCAAGGAATTGCCCTAACAAACAGAAGATAGTGAAGAAGAGCAACAAAAGAAGACATCATGCTCATGCTCCAGAGGATGATGAACCATCCAAAAAGAGATCTAGATATGAAAGTGAAGATTCTTCAAGCGAGGATGAATATGTTCTGATATCAGCTCTCACAGGTAACATTACTCATGGAAGTGACGATTGGCTTATAGACAATGGGGATTCCAAACATATGATGGGATTCAAGGAATCTTTTGTAAGACTGTTAGAACATGAATCACCTCACAAGGTGAAACTAGGAGATGACTACCAATATCCAATAAAAGGTAGTGGGGAATCTTCATACAAGCTAGAATCTGGTAAGTCTCTAACAATGAAAGAAGTATTGTTTGTACCAGGACTAAAGAAGAACCTTCTATCCATTTCAACATTAGATGTAAAAGGAATGCAGGTTGTATTCGTAGATGGTCAAGTCATCATGTGGCCAAAAGGAAAGACTATCGATGATGCGGTAGTAATTGGAGAACAAGAAGGAGGCTTGTACAAATTGAAGGGTCATCCAGAACAAGCCTTGATCCATGACACAGTAGAGCCAAATGAGCTTTGGCATAGAAGACTTGCACATGTGCATTACAGAGCACTACCTATTGCAAGTAAAGCTGTCGAAGGTCTTCCAGAAATTCAAGCAAAACATGATGGGGTCTGCAAAGGATGTGCGAAAGGAAAGAATACGAAGAAGACATTTCCAAGCAGCGAAAGCAAAACCAAAAGCATTCTAGAAATCATCCACTCCGATGTAT
The DNA here is from genome assembly GCA_001517045.1 of Pseudotsuga menziesii. Taxonomy (NCBI): domain Eukaryota; kingdom Viridiplantae; phylum Streptophyta; class Pinopsida; order Pinales; family Pinaceae; genus Pseudotsuga; species Pseudotsuga menziesii. The sequence continues at coordinate 93,813 of LPNX010521889.1, forward strand.
GCGGTCCTATGTCATCAAACTCCCTTAGCGGGTATGCATACTATGTTTCTTTTATTGATGATTTTTCTAGAAAGACATGGATTTATTTTATGAAGAACAAAGATGAAGCATTCAGCAAGTTCAAGGAATTCAAAGCCTTGATCGAGAACCATACTGAAAAGAAGATCAAGACCATTCATTCAGATAATGGTGGAGAATTCACTTCGAATGAATTCAAGGAGCTATGCAAAAAATCGGGGATTAAGAGGGAGTTGTCCACTCCTTATAATCCACAACAGAATGGGGTTGCAGAACGGAAGAACATAGCTATCATGGAAGCTGCAAGAGCTATGATTCATGATCAAGATCTACCTATGCATCTTTGGGCTGAAGCTGCCAGAACAGCGGTGTATGTACAGAACTGTACTCCACATAGAGTACTTAAGAACAAGACTCCTGAAGAAGTCTTTTCCAGCAAGAAACCAGAAGTCAACCATCTCAAAATATTCAGCTGTCTCGTGTACATACATATTTGAAAAGAGAAGATAACCAAATTAGATCCTTCAAGAAGGAAGGGCATATTTGTGGGATAGTCTGAAAGCTTGAAGGCTTACAGAATCTACTTTCCAGGATACAAGAAGATTGACATCAGCAGGGATGTGACATTAGATGAAGGCACAACTTACAACAAATCCAGAAAGAGACCTGCTGAAGAACCTGAAGAAGCGGAAGCAAAAGTACCCAGAAGTCATGATACAATCATTGACAAAGAAGCTCAAGAAGAAGATCGAGAGTTTAAGGAACCACAAACACCTGTAGATCCACCTCTGGAGAAGAATGCTCATAAGAGGAAACCAGCTTGGGTACGTGAACTTATCCAAGGTGTGGAAAGATATGGAGCTCCATAAGAGAATCACAGAGAAAGAAAGAGAACCAGATCAAATTCCGGGTATGTAGCTTTATTATGTGATTTTATTGATAAAGAACCTTCCAGTTATGAAGAAGCGGCAGATCAGAAAGAATGGAAGGATGCTATGATCGAATAATATCAATCGATCATGAAGAATGATGTTTGGGATGTTGTCCCAAGACCAAAAGGAAAGTCAGTTGTCACTTCCAAATGGATCTACAAGATCAAGCATGCTGCGGACGGTAGCATTGAAAAGTATAAGGCAAGATTTGTAGCTCGAGGATTCTCTCAGAAAGAGGGAGTAGACTATGAAGAGACCTTTGCACTTGTAGCCAGATACACTTCCATCAGATCAGTACTTGCTCTGGCTGCAGTGACGAAGTGGAAGATACACCAGATGGATGTCAGTGACTGCCTTCTTGAATGGTGTAGTAGAAGAGGAAGTGTATGTAGAACAACCACTCGGTTTTGAGACACATGACAGAGAGTCTCATGTATGCAGATTGAAGAAAGCCCTGTATGGTTTGAAACAGGCACCCAGGACTTGGTACGGCAGGATTGACAGCTTTCTATCCAGTTTGGGATTTACCAAGAGTAAAGCAGATTCCAACCTTTACTACAAGGTTGAAGATGGCAACCCAGTGATGCTCCTACTATATGTATATGATCTATTTATGACAGGTACAGATTAGTTGATTGCTGATATGAAGAGAAATCTTGCTGCTGAGTTCGAAATGAAGGACTTGGGGATGATGCATTACTTTCTAGGTATGGAGGTGTGGCAGAGTACAAATGGGATATTCCTTGGACAAGGGAAGTATGCAGTAGAGATCCTGAAGAGGTTTGGGATGATGGACTGCAAGGCTTTGGATACACCTATGGCATCGAACCTGAAGCTATTGAGTGATGCTTCATCAGATTCGGTTGATTCCATGATGTATCATCAGATGATTGGGTCATTGATGTACCTGAAAAACACGAGACCATACATTTGCTTTGCTGTGAACACCTTGATCCAGTACTTGACAAATCCGAGAAGTGTTCACTTGACAGCTGCAAAGCATATTCTGAGGTACCTAAAGGGTACAATTGATTATGGGCTCAAGTATGATGCGAATCAAAAGAGTAACCTGGAGGGTTATGTTGATTCATATTGGGCAGGCAGTGCCATCGACAGGAAGAGTACTTCAGGGTGTTTCTTCAGTATGGGATCAGGTGTGATCTCTTGGTTTAGTAGGAAGCAATCCTGTGTGGCACTGAGTACAGCTGAAGTAGAGTATGTCGCAGCTTGTTCAGCTAGTTGTGAGGTAGTATGGCTGCGGAAGCTACTGTCTGATATATTTGATCTCCAGTTGGATGCTACTTGTATACATTGTGACAACCAGAGTTGCGTGAAGTTGTCAGAGAATCCAGTGTTCCATGACAAGTTGAAGCATATCGAGATCAAGTATCACTATATCAGGGATATGGTGTAGAGAGGAGTAGTGAAGCTCCTGTATGTTGCGACAGAGGAACATATAGCTAATGTGTTGATGAAGCCACTAGCCAGAGTGAAGTTTGAGTACTTCAGAGAGAGACTTGGTGTTCTCCAGATCGAGGCTTCCTCCCAGAGAAAGTGATGAGACCCATAGCCATTCTGACATGGTGAGAGGATTTGGTTCCTTCCATGGTCAGATGTAAGGGCTGAGCCATTCTGTCATGGTGAGAGGATTCAGTTCCTTCCATGTCAGATATGAGTGCTGAGATGCATAGCCATTATGACGAGCAGGTCAGATGTAAGGGCTGAACCATTCTGTTCATGGCTAAAGGATTAGGTTCCTCCCATGTTAGATGTGAGTGTTTGCCATTCTGTCGAGTAGGACAGATGTAAGGGAAATTGCCACTCTCCAGGAGAGTGGAGGTGCCTGGTCAGTTACCAGGTAGCTCAGTCTGGGACTGGGGGCCTTTCTGGCGAGGGTGGAGGATTTGGTTCCTTCCAGGTCAGATGTGAGTGCATGCCATTCCGTCATGGTGAGAGGATTAAGTTCCTTCCATGGCCGATGTAAGTGCGGGCCATTCCGTCATGGTGAGAGGATTAAGTTCCTTCCATGGCCGATGTAAGTGCGGGCCATTCCGTCATGGTGAGAGGATTAAGTTCCTTCCATGGCTGATGTAAGTGTAGGCCATTCTTTCATGATGAGAGGATTAAGTTCCTTCCGTGTCAGATGTAAGGGCAGGCCATTCTATCTTGGTGAGTGGATTCAGTTCCTTCCATGATAGATGTGAGTGTGGGGCCTTTCTGATGTGATTGTAGTTTACTACATGATCAGATGTGAGTGCTGGGCATGCCTTTCTGACGAGTAGGTCAGATGTAAGTGCTGGGCGTGCCTTTCTGACGAGTAGGTCAGATGTAAGTGCTGGGTGTGCCTTTCTGATGAGTAGGTCAGATATAAGTGCTGGGCGAAGACCTACCTGTGGGCTAGGCCTACAACCAACATGAAAGAAGGCTGGCTCTGTAGAAATTCCTATGACGAGATAGTACACACATGATGATGACCAGAGATGATCCAGATCGAGCTATGATCCAGATCCAGTTATGATAACTCCGAGAGATCTAGATCGAGTGATGATCTAGATCCAGCAGTGATGATCCAGATCGAGAGATGATCCAGATCTGGATCCAGATCGAGTGATGATCCAGATCCAGTCCAGTGACAATGATCCAGATCGAGTGATGATCCAGATCCAGTGATGATGTTCTATGATGATCCAGATCCAGTTCCATGATGATCCAGATCCAAAGATGAAGATGACTTGAAGATGAAGACGATCCAGTGATACAGAGAAGAAGACCAGCACTGAAAATTGTGTCGAAAGAATACCTTCCTAGTTAAGAGGGAGTGTTGATGTATATGTAACTTCGAAATGTATTCTTCTATGTATCTTATATATTGTAACCCGAGGATTATTTCGGGATGTTTCTATTATGTATTTGAGTCATGTTGTCATGCCCCGATGTTCCAATAGGGAGGATTAATAATGTAAACAAGTCTTGTCAAGTCATTGTGTAAGTCCCCACAGTTTCGGGGCACTAGGGTTATTATACACTAATTAAGGTGTAGGCTCTAGTAAGTAATTGTTAGTTGGGCCGACATGATTAAGTGCACTTCAAGTGAACGGAAGAATATAAATAGAGAGTGAGAGTCTCTCTATTTATCACTTGTACATCACATCACTCACTCACTCAAGTGTGGCGCATTAGTGAGGAAGGAAATACTGGGACTAGACAGAAGAAGAAGACTACTACTGTTGGGAGTGCATCTTACTGTTTTGGGGTCTTACATCTTGTGGTGATTCTATCTTTGAGGAAGTTGCGGGGTTTTCTCCATTTATGGTTTCCCCGATCAAAAAAATTGTGTTCATTGTCTCTTGTGTTTTGATTGTTGTACTTATTATTCTCTCAGTAAAGATCCTAACATAATGCTAGCTTAAATGTTGAAAAACTAACAGGGCACTGGCAGGGGTGGTGACCCCTTAAGTGTCCAAAACTATATAGATGTGTTCTGTACACCGGGAACTCAAAAGAGAGGGAGCTGCATCCCTGTTGTACATATCCGAGACTTTACTCTCCAGGTACTATCTAGCACCATTGTGAGAATATAAGGATCCTCATCTTTACATTTGGCCACAAGGAACCAAATGAGGCTGGCATTTGACTGTTTTTGAGGTGCTCTCTATGATTGGTGTTCGGGAGTTGTTCCCATCATGAGGAGACAACTATCCGAATACAAGAGAGGAAGACACAAGAACTTTGGTTATGCGAGCATATTAGTGGCCTTCTTCTTCTTCGAGAGTACCAGCATTGAGCCCTGCCATACCTCTACCGATCAGATCTCCACGTTAGCCGAGGATAAGCAGATGGGGAGACATCTTCCTCCGTCAAGGAGGAGGAGACGCAGTACACAACGTATATGATGATGATTCCTATACCTGGTGGGAACGACAGCTACCAGCACTGGAGCAGTTTCCATATGCTGGGATGGACTTTCGAGGTGACGCCGACCTTGTCCTCCCTCCAGGAGGAGCATGGGGAGACTAGGTAAGTAATTTTTTTAATTTTTTTCATTTTCAAATTTTTATAAATTTTAGAATGATAGATATATACATATGTACAGGTCTTAATCCTATAAATGTGTCAAAATGTAGATATTGGACCGGTCCGCCCTGAAGGGAACCCTCGCATGTTTTTTCGTCCTGTCATAGGCGAGGATCCAGGATTGATCAGGGTGCTAGAGGGGAAGCTGGCCAGGCTGACCCAACAAGTACCGACCTTACGGATAGAGCATATCCCGACAACCATGCAGGAGTTCGTAGTTGGAGTTTCACTGGTTTGGCTACATCTTTTCAGACAAGTGGTTAGAGCTGTGCTCGTATATATAGAGGTGGTGGAGGCTGTCGAAGCTGAGGAGGCTAAGGAAGCCAGAGTGCAGAGGGACCATGGGGACCAAGGTGGTCCTAGTGACCAGGGCGGTCCTGCTTAGATCTAGGACATTTTGATGGACTATGATCCACATTTTTGTACATTTTGTATATGACGGGATCTGAGGATCAGAATTGACCTATCTATGGACGGATATTTTACATATATATATATATATATATATATATATTGGTGTTTGTTGTCAGTTTATTTACAAATGTTTTTCGTATGTTTGCTGTATATCTTTATAAAATGTGTGTGAGATGCCAATCCAAAATGTAATTAGCATATGCATCAGTCAATGAATTTTGATTTCGTGGAATATGATTGAAAGTAATAACCTCAAAATGTCTTTCCAATAAACGAATTTGCATGAACTGATGTAATAAAATAGGATTTCGTACCTGATAAGCTCGATTGAGCTGAAAAACCACCAACTAAGAGTCCAAATGGACCTCAAGCTGGGTGATGCCACATGACAAAGCATCCCATAGGAGCTCAATTACAGCCCTATACTCAGCAACATTATTAGAAGCAGGATCTAAACAAGCGCCTCCCGCGGCAACAAGCTGTCCCAAGGGAGAATAAATAACCCATGCTGCTGAAGCAAGGTTACAAGTGTGACTGTTGGCGCCATCAGAGAACCCTATATACCGTTCAGAAGATATCTGCAACAACCAGCAGATAATATAAAAAACAAAACTGACAACCTAATGTACATAAAAATACATAAAATAAAAATACAAGAAAAAGTGCTAAGCCTAAGCATAGTACTTTTTCAGGTAGTGCCCATTTCTAGGCTCAGGCAGCTTATTCCCATCAAAATCAACTAACTCATATGTGCCCTTACTCAATACTTTCGACACGACATAAGGTCATAACGACATAGCCTTGAATTTTCCTGCCCTTAGAGGTTCCTTATCTTGGTCCCAAAGAAAGACAAGTTCCCCCTCAGAGAAAACCCTAAGTTTGACCAATTTATCATACTGATTTTTAACGCTATTTTTATGAGCCTGATTAGTAGTCAGCGCATCTCTACGCTGTTCATCAAGGTGTTCTAAATGTACGAGACGTTCCTCAAGCTCAATCGTATCAGGTAACACATGAATGGCTATCTTTAGAGACATGATTTCACACTCAATCGGAGTAACTGCTTCCACTCCATGGACGAGTTGGAAAGGGGAAAAACTTGTAGCAGTATTTACGTTAGTTCGGTAGGCCCAAAGAGCAGGATATAACATGATGTGCCAATTAGAACGGGCTGCATCAATTGTACGTTTAAGGATAGTTTTTAAATTCTTGTTGACAGCCTCAACCTGACCGTTTGCTTGCGGATAGTACTGAGAAGAATGTTCTTGTCTGAATCCGAGCATGGTAGTCAGTTTCGTCATCATGTCATTTTGAAAATTACTACCATGGTCAATGACAATCACTTTGGGTATACCAAATTGTGCAATAATATGATTGAATACAAAGAAAGCTATTGTTTCCCCATCGTCTTTGAAAGTAGGCATTGCATCTGCCCATTTCATAAAAAAGTCAACAGCGACAATGATGTATTTATGCCCCCCAGCCGAGGCTGGGTTGCATGTCACGTAATCAATCCCCCATTTCATGAAGGGGCCTACTGAGAAAACAGGAAATAACAGAGCAGGATGCGACCGCATTTTCCCGGTAAAAAGCTGACACGGATGACAGCACTTCACTGCTTCCACACAATCTTTAAAGATCGTGGGCCAAAAATAACTGGCACCCAATATCTTCTGGGACGTTGCTAACCCAGATAAATGACCGCCACACGCTCCACTATGGGAATCATTCAGGACAATCTCTGCTTCCTCATGAGTAAGGCAACGACACAAAACGGAAACTTGCAGGCAATTGACTCTAGAGTGCAGTAAAGGAAATAGGAGGATGGGAAAGACTCACTTGATACTCGATGGTTGATCCTAGCTTGTCCTCTTCCGCTCTGCTTCTCCTCCAAAGTCTTCAGGGATGCCTCTCCTTCACCTATCAAGAGTCAATCTTCCAAATACAAGATGATACATATATATAACCAGGTTAGATAAATCATATACAGAATACTGAAACATAAGCATTTACCAAACCACAATACATGAGATACATTCAAGACACATATGGAAGAAGGATTCTCTTTATTAACAATAATGAAAGAGTTCAGATTACAACCCAACGCCTGAGACAAGGACTCCTCTGCAACCAAAGGATTCTGAGTTCCACTGCTCCAAAGACTTCTGTATAAACTCCACCAGCATAACTTTGCTCTCCAAGTGTATGTTCTTAACACCCTCCCCAAGGCCTGTATTTATACTTGGTGAAATAAGGCAGTTTCGAAGGTTGAGGAGGTTGAGACAGTTAAGGAGATTAAGTTTAAGTGCTTAACTAATCTCAAGTAATTGCGTGTTTTTATTTTTAATGTCAAAGGTAGATGTACGTGGGTATGAATACTGGAAACTCGTGTATGACCCGCGAGTTGCTCTAAGGGTAACCCGCATACACATCTGTATGCGACATGCAACAACCGATACTCGCGTACAACACGCGAGTTGCATATATAGAGAGTCACTAACATGACTTGACATAGCTAAAGGGTAAAAATAACTAGCTGGATGGATGATGAATGTAGTTCATAATAAGCCCATCTATAATGTTTTGGGCAACTCTCAATCCATAGATGTCCTTTTGTGTGCCAACATGAGGGATGTCGGCACTCAGACGGAGAGGTTCCATTCAGGTGGATAACATTAGGGTATAGGGAGTTCTCACTCCTTGTGATGTTTGAAAATTATACCCAATGGAAAACTCTATTCCATGTACCAAGTTTAGTAGCACGAGACTTTTCAAAGGATTGTAAACTAGTTGGGTTTTAACTTAGACCAACCATCTCAATGTTTATGAGCTTCTTGTACTCAATTAACAAGTAGTTATAATCACCAGATAAATATTACACCCCAACAAATATGTACAACACTCAACCAAATATGAAAACATTCTATCATGTGGAATTCTCCTACCAATGTTTAAATCACCCCAACCCTTTTAAAGGGTCTAAACATTCATAAATAACATCCCCATGCACTTCTAAACTTTCCCAACATTGATCAAATGCCCCAGAAAGTTCTATATTTTCCCAACAATGATAAATAATGCCCCAGGCACGTCTAAATTCACCCAACAGTGATAAAAATACCCAAGCACATCTAATGAAACTGCACCTATGCACATTTTCATCTATACAACGTGCATAAATGAAAATGTGTAGGTATTTACACAACACATTATGGTTGAGTGTTGTGCAGGGACCAACAACAAGGGAAGGGAATGTCATCCTAAGAAGATAAAAATTATGAAGTAAATAATGATGAATTGTTCCTTAGTTCATCTGGAGTGGTGATGGGAGTTAATGAAGTGGGTATTTTTGTTAGCGGAAATTCTCTATCAGTGCGTACAAAGATTGTTTCCCTAGTCTATATGGTACAGATCTAGAACAAAACATAGAAAATAATGAAAACCTTTCCTATATCTGATTAGATTACTTGGATAGAATGAAACCTAACCTTTTTTTGAAGGTTGTCCCTATTGAATATTTAGCATCGGTTGACATAGAGGAACCTGCACAAAGATTAGAGCCAACAAGAAACAAGTGGAAACATATAAGATAATCAAATATATCTATATCAATGACCAAGGAGAAAGATATTAAAATTGAACAACACAATGTTTATGGGAAAATAAAACACTTTGTATTAAAAAATGAGGGAAATACTACAACCATAAATCCTTGTTGAGAGTCTTTTCCAATGGAGTCTTGCCTCAAATAAAATCCCCAAATAAAGAGATATGGCCTAATTTCTTCAGCATTTACTTGCTCTCATTCTAACCCCCTTATCCCATGAGGTGAATCTTCATTTATAGGCCAAAGGATATGAGGAAGGGATGAGAAAATCAAGGGAGAAGGGATAAGGTGGTATCCTACCAAGGTGGAGGCGAGTGATATCCATCCTATAAGGAAGGGATTAACCTCCACGAGGGTCTCCTTTGAGAGGATTCTTGAAAGTTCTCTTTTTTTCCCTTCGTACAGGCTATGATGCTCTTTATACATATGCAAAAGGCACCGACGATGCACTCCAAATATGGTGCAGGGTGCGTCGACGCACTTTGATAGAAGGCAATGTGCGTTAGTCTCTCTAGATATGGTTTTTTTAAAGGAAAAAACTTCAGAGCTCATCTTCCACAAAGGTTTGGCCAATCACTTTCGGGATTGAAACAACAAAAGGTTGTACAAGTTTCGTGGTCATGGCGAGGATGAAAATTCTATATAACGATTTTTATATATATATAAAACTATGAGGGATATAGTGGAAATACCATATAGGCGTAATTTCCACTTATATGGTATTTCCACTTATAGTACAAAAATCAATCCAATGACTCAAGGAATCAGGTTATATATAAACCACATGAAGTGTTTCCAGAGAAATGGTCAATAAGACCTATATAGACTTACAATAACGAATACATACAATAAAAAAATTATCATTTAAAAAGTATTATTCCTAAACATGTTTTTCTCTAATATGTATATAATATTACAAAAAGTTATGATTTTTTTTTCATCTAAATATATTTACTTTCGTATTAGTATAAAATATTATCTTGTTGTGGCTTTCATTTTCTAAAAAGATTTTGAAAATCCCAAAGGACAAACAAGGTGATATGCGAAAAATTCTGGTAGGGATGTCCATAAAAGTGTACAAGGAGATAGTTAAATAAATGAACATAATTTGCATTGTAGTAGGAGTCATCTCAATAACAACGTGCATTAAACATATGTAATCATATTTTTTTCTTTTATGTTCATAGAATTTAATTATAGCATGAAATATTAATTTTCAATTGTTTTGTTGCAGAAAATAAAACACAATGGAACCTATTGACTAAGAAAATGGAATAGTTTCAAGATCAACAAACTTGACCTCATGTTGGACTAGGCGGGAGGAGACGACAATGGTACCCTAGACTTATATCCCAACAAACATACACCAAACTTTTCTTTCATGGACAATCCAACAGGTTCATGCATGGGGTTTACTCTTTTTATTTTTTTACGTATGCGATTTTTTAACGTTTTTGTGAGAATTTTTATTTACAGTAAGATCTAGGAGGCTTAGAGAATATCACAAATCAAATTTACTTGGAAAACCAACAAAAAAAACATGAAAGAGGAACAATTTTGCATACATAGTGTGAATAGAAACTGGATATTATTTGACTGCCTTACATGTGAATATGTTAAGAACAAGTATATATTACATTTGGTTCAATTCAAGAGGCTTAGGAAGCCCAAAATGAGCGTACATGTGAAATTTGCCAAATTGGCCTCAATCCTCCCTAGGTGGGCCAAACTCGCTCCAACTCAGCCCAAATGGTCATGAATGGAGGTGTGGATGTGGCTGAGGTGTGCTGGAGCAATCATGACTCCTTGGCATGCATGGGTGTGCAAAATAAGGTGAGTGGGAGGCTCTAGGTGGGCATTAAATGCTCCAACAGTCCAAAAATTGGGCTAAATCACCCCTAGCGCTCCCAATCAACCACAATTCCCCAGATCAAGGAATGGGAGAGAACCATCAATAAATGAGGGTGCACATGTGGATTTTGACTGATATGGAGCACTGGTGTAGGTGTGAAAGCTCCAATTTAACTGGTTATTTTTACCAATTAAGTTCCTAAGCCCAAACCATAGCATATCATTGCATAAATGACAATAAAAATGACTAAGGCTTTAGACTAAAGTACTAAGTGGTGGATTACTGTTCTANTCCATTCAAGTTGAGGGAAAGAAGGAAAACCTCATGGGGCAAAACCTTCCCTCTAAAATGGACATGGGGCTGAAACCTGCAAAAAATAGCAGCAATCACCATTCATCACTCACTCCAAGAAAGTATCTCAAGGGAGTGAAGGTCTTCTCAGAAAAAAACTCTTGGTGAATATGTCAGTAGTTTGCTCGGTGGATGGGCAATACTGCAAGGAAATCACTCTGTCATGCACTAAGCCCTAGATGTAGTGCATATGGATCTCTATATGATTTTTTCTCTGCCTCTGAACTAGATCAATGGATATCTTTATGGCACTTTGATTGTCCACCCAAACGTTGGTAGGAGAATCAATTGCAACACCAAACTCCCGAAGAATTCCTTGCAACAAAACACACTGTGTGGCTGCATTCACTGCTGCCCTGTACTCGGCCTCTGCTGAAGAAAGAGAAATTGTATGCGGTTTCTTACTAGACCAGAAAATAGGACCTTCAAAAAGCATGAAAAAAAAACCTGAAGTTTACTTTCTGTCAATGGGATCTACAGTCCAATCCGAATAACAAAATCCATCTAGTTGAAGTGTATAACTAGCTGCATAGTGTACCCCAAAACTCTTGGTTCCTTGGACATATTGGAGGATATTTTTGGCTTCCTTCCAATGGAGCTCATGTGGCTGGTGCATATACCTTTCTACAACACTTACACCATAAGACAAATTAGGTATTGTATGTGTAAGGTACATAACACTACTAACTAGCTGCTTGTATAGTGTACAATCCACCAAAGGAGAATCACCAAATTCACCTAGTTTAATGCTAGAAAGAAAAGGGCACTTAGTTGCATTACAATCAGCCATATTAAACTTATTTTTGCAGGTTTGAAGCATAATTAGGTCGACTCATCATGATTCCTCTTTCATATTGCTCAATTTCCAATCTCAAAAATTGCCTTAGCAATCCTAGATCTGTCATTGAAAATTCACTGTGTAGGTATGCCTTGATTGATCCAATTTGATTGTTTCAGCTCCCTATATTAAGAGGTCATCTACATAAAATACAATAAAATTCAAAACACCATAATTTTTACCTTGGGTACCATTCTCAAAATGAGGGGAAGTCCCCAAGAGTTTATCTTAAGATATTTACCTAGAAAAAATCATTCAAAGGAGGGCATGTTACTTCAATAAGATGTGATTTCTCTAGAATAATTTCAAGGTGGTGTAGTAGTTGCATGTATGCAGTTAGTTTTTAGTGATTTCTTAGGTAATATTTATTGATGAATTATAGTTAGTTTATGAACATTTAATTTATGTATAATCATATTAAATGCATGTACCCTCTATGTAAGAAAAGCAAGGAACTGTATATTTATGAGTGGAACTCTCTTAGAAGTTCTTTTAACGTTATTATTATTGTGTTTCAAGGATTTAACACTTGAATAATGTGTTTTTTATTCTAATTTAATAAAAAATAGGTTTTTCCTTGGAAAATATGTAACTAAGACCCCTCTAAAGAGGGAGATACACCATTCAATGAAAAAGAAGAAGAAGAAAAAGAAGAATAAGACAAATCTAATCAGTGAACCCCTAATTAAATTACTTATGACTCCCTTGATACTTTATGATCTAAATATTTATACCTTATTGAAGATGAAAGAATGATTGAGGACATTATTTTATCCATGCAAACCTATCTCTTCTTTGGATGAATAAGAAGATAAGCCTCTCTTAATTTCTTCATAGTATATATATATATATATATATATTTGTAACTAGGGGAATCGACAACTGGGGACGGGATGGTACTTGCGTGACACGGGGTCTAGGGATCCAATATCGCTACCACTATACCCCTAGGTGCATCCACAGGGCCCGAACTATGGTGCACGGGTAAATTTGGGGGGGATTTGAACACGAGACCTTCGATTTACAACCAATTTCAACAATTCCACTTTACCACTTGCTCTGCCCCCCCAAGGGCTCTTCATAGTATATATTAACTCATTACAATGCGTTCGATTTATTCTTGAGCAATTATTATAACCTCTCTTTAAAGGATTTTTTTTGTAAAGTGATTATAAACATTAATATTCATAACCTTTAATAGAAACTTATACCATTTTTTAATGGTTTTTGTACATTATTTCTATAAATTAATAGAATTATGCTCAAAGAAAGAGCATGCTTTGTATATTGTTGTTATAAAATAAATAATGTCTCATTGGATCCTAATTGGCATGCAAATAATGGATATTCTCAATAAAAATTTAGATGCACATGGTAATTATACATTATATACCTAATACACAAGCACACCCACTCTAGCTCACAGAGAAACTTCCATTTTTTGGAGATACTCAACTCTAACTTTCACCAAGTAAAATAATTTCAAATTTGGAGTATTGTTGCACAACATAACGTTTTATGTGTCAAATTAAAAAAATGAACTGTTGTAAGGCTTGTAATGACTAATCATACACTCTCCATGTTGAAACATTCAATTTGACCATGTAATGAAGCATGGGCGTGCATTTCAATGAAGCTAGTCAAAATTGATTTACTTCACTAAAATGCATGCCTGAGATCCAATTCTTGGCCAATTTGAGTGATTCAAATTGGAGTGTGTGTGATTTTATCATTCTCCACGTTTCCACCTTTTTAGATTTCCAAGTTGATCATTAAAGGTTTATGCTTAAAGTTTCCTTTAGCATGCAAATTTTTTATTTGGCATGCATTTTTTTCAAATTTGTGTAAAAGTTGGAAAAATAGGTATGTAGGCCTTTTTTAGGCTTGCTGCATAGATACATAGATTCAATGATATCTAATTATGTCTAATTTCCAAGTTCATATATTGGGTGTGTTTGATTTGTCCCCATAATACATTTTTTCAATGACTATGCAAACTAGTAGATAGTATCAATTGTTATTTTGGTAGAATTGGATTTCACCAAAAGATTTATTTTGAACAATTGAGTACGTGTGGTTGGAATAAAGGTTGGTATATATAATTTGAAATATTTTTGTTTCAATTTAAGTTAATTACAATTCTTGGTGTGTGATTTATTGAGGCCCTCGACCCAGATTTTAACCTTACGGAAAAATTGCAAATTTAGAGTTTTCTTGCACAACATAAATTTTTGTGCATCAAATTAAAATATATGAGTGTATGGAGGCGTTTAATGACTAGAAACACATGATCCAAAATTTGAATCATTCAATTTAGTTTTGTAATGAAGGTTGGGCATGCATTTTAGTAAAACTAGTCAAAATTACCTCGATTCACTAAAATGCACACCCAAGCTTTCTTTCTTGACTAATTTGAGTGATTAAAATTGGAGAGTATGTGATTTGTCATCCTACGCCTTTCTAAATTTTCATATTTTCAATTTGATCCTTAAAATTTTATACTTCAGATTTCCTTTGGCATGCATAATTTTGCTTTAGCATGTATTTTGTCAAAGTTGTGTGAAAGTGAGAAAAACATGTAAGTGAGTATTTTGGCAAAGATAATGCATGTGAACATAGGCTCAATATTGTGTAATCATGTCTTAGTATAAATTTCATACTTGGGAAGTACTTGCTTTGGCCCTCGAGTGCACATTTGTACTGATTGTGAAAATAGACAAATAATATCAATTGCTATTTTGGTAGACTAGGATTTTATTGTAGAATATTTATTTTAGATAATTGAGTATGGGATATTATAGAAATTGTTTATAGGATCATGTTGGAATAGTTTTGTTTCCATTTAGCATTAATTATAGGTCTTAGTATGCATTTCATTGAGGCACTTTAGCTTGATTTTTACCTTGTAGAGAAATGGTAAATACAATGTTTTTTTGCATTGCATAAAGTTTTGTGTAAAATAAATAAATGTACAATAGTAGGAAGGTATTTACTGACTAAACACATGCCCTAAGTAGAGTCATTCAATTTTTCCTTATAATAAAGACTAGTCTTGCATTTTAATGAAACTAGCTAAAATTGCCTTGATTCACAACAATACATTCCCATGCTTCATTTCTTGGTAATTTGTGATTTAGGGTCCTACTCTAACCCCGTTGCTTTAGGATTTAGTCAGATAATTTATACAACCATCTCTTTTATGATACGGTCGAGTAGTTAGTAGTCAACAATTAATGTTAAAAGGGTCTCTCTATTAAGTAAGGCCCACTAGTGTAACACCCTTGGTTAAAATTTAATTATTGTGATGGCATATAAATGATCATATTTTCTTTCATAAGTTATGACTTCGATGACATTAAACAACAATGTAAACAAATAGTTATTTAATAAGTTTTATTAAATTTTTGTACCATTATGAGCAACCTTGTTGTGGATTGATATAACTCTTATTTAAGTTAATAACTGAACTTTTACTCATCCCTAAGGGGACAAGTGGTCAAATGGGGAACATGTAGTTACTAACAAACAAATTTCTAGGAAAATAAAAGCATGCATAGGGGGGAAATACCCCTGCCCCTTTATAGAAAAAAAAGAGAGCTTCCACGCTCTGTTGAAAATGAGCTATCAGTCTTTGTTAAAAATGTGAGCTATTTGGATCTGTGATAAAAGTGACCTATCAAGATCTGTGATAAATGTGAGCTATCATTCTTTGGGAAATTTGAGAGTTTGCAGACTCTGTCGAATGAGAGCTATCAGGATCTAGCAGTAACTTTTCCTACTATATTTGGTGGAAATTAAGGATACAGGTCTAGCTTGCTAAATTTGATTTCTGGGCAAGGGGGTGGAAGCTTGCAGGTCATTTGACTTTGAGTTTTCCTGAGGACGGCTAGAGTGGGGCTGCTCAATACCCAGTACCATGGTTGATTACAGATAATTTTATTTTCTTGCCTCAAGAATAAAATTTATTAATCATTCTTTAAATATTGGATAGATTACTCTCAGATGACATGATCAATATTATTTTGAAATAAAATATATTTAATATTAATATGAATGTATTCTTCTTGTTTATTATTGTAAAAAAATGATTATAATTTAAAAGATTTTTATATATCGGTTATTTCAAGAATAACCCATAATCAAAACTGAGGAATTAATCAAGAATTGAATGCAATGGATATGAGATACGCGTTAAAAAAATTGCCCGACATTCCTGTAGGTTACCAACAGTATCTTGTAATTAAAATGAGACTTAGTTGACAATAAAAATTAAAATATATGGCAATAACCAATCACATCCTATAAGTAAGGAACGACTAGACTCTTTCACCGTCTACATTTTAGTAGTACAAAACAATTACGAAACCTAAAGAATCTCATAAGAAAGTTATCAAATTTAGCAAGTTATCTCCTACTTGAAAAATTTATTATCAAATGTTGGTCACAACCCTGGAGTCGAACTTTAGTAGGGTAAATGAACCTGAGCATAACAAATGTTATTAAGCAAAATTTGTACACAAAAGATAGTTTTATCGGAGTAAATAAAATGTTGTGATTATTGTAACAATAATAATCAACCCTATGCGTAAGGATGTGTATGGCATTGGAGCCATAGTCTATAAATCCAAAAATAACCCTACCAGATTAATATGTTGAATTACCTTTTGAAAAAAATTCTGACAATACAATCAAAGGAGTGATAGTTATAGGGTTTCATTATCACATAGTGCACATACACAAATTGAATAAAAAATTTCTAAACAGAGGAGTATCGAGACCAATCATCAATAGAAACCATGAGATTGAAGTACCTAGGGTAAACATAAGCCATTTGTCAATAGTTTTTCAAAAAATATAATTCGTCTACTGAGTCCCAAATGGATTAATAAGTTTAGACACCAGTCTATTCAATTAAAAATCTAGATTTAATTAAACCTACAAAACAAAATAGCGTCTGACCCAATTGTTTTACAGATAAGCCATCAATATTGAAATTCTTTTCTTTTAAATATATATCACTCCGGCATAAGCACCTTTAAAAATTCAAGTTCAATGTAAGGCTTTTAAACTTTTAAAACCTCTAGAAAATAGAGGGAATGCTAAAGAAACTCTCACAATGGAAGGTGAAGAGAAACTCAAATTATTGTATTTTATAACCTTCATCTTTACTGTGAGACACTCATCAAACACTGGAGGAACACAAGCTAGATAAGGGAGCTTTGCTTACTGGGATAACCATATGAAGAAAGCTAAAATTTAACCTTGAAACTTCCAAGCGGCTCCGACACCTACAAGTTACTACAACATTGAGTTAGTCACCATGAGAATTGAGTTAATAGTGTCCAAAAGGATAGAGAATATTCTAATATAAAACGTTTGGAACTCAAAACATTTACCACGACCCTCCTAAAGAATTCTTGTGACAATCGATCACCATTGTTCCTTCAAGTGTGCCAAATCAAGGAAAAGCTCATGGATCTATGTAAAAGGTAAATATATAATCCCAAAATGTAGCTGTCACTGTCTCCAGGGTTAAATACTTTGCTTTGAAGGTGTAGGGTGGAGCTATATCTCTTCTGATCTCAAAATAGGAAAACAAATAAATTTGGAAAACCTTCGAACTATCCTATATATTTTGGATTTGTACCCACTGAGGATTTAATTACACTGTCAAAGTTGACCCCAACATGACAAATTCTTAATTCATCCATCCACCAAATCCTATATGAACGAGGTTGCAAAGGTTTTGAACTCAAAACTTTTAGCAACAAGGGTTGTTATCCAAAGTTACGCCTGCTAACGTAAGAGGACTTATACTATGTACAAATTTTTTATAAATATAAGACTTTATGGGTGGTGTTAAGGGTAAAGCACATAAAACTCTTCCATCTACATGTTTCTAAGCCCAAGAAAAGGGGAGGGTTGTTCTCATTGGGAAAACCCGAGGAAATAACAAATATCAAGGTGGTTTTACAAATTTAAACTACAAGTATAAAGTTTAACAAAAGATAAAATATATTATAACAACAAATTAATTGAAGTTAAGAAAATAGGATGACAACCCAAACATTTCCACAATTAGCTAGAAACTTGAGGTGACCAAGGCTACATGTCCCGAATTGAGCCTACTTGTAAGAGTAAAAAAAAAGTATGTTAGCTTGATTCTAAGCAAGATACGATCCCTAATATAGATCGTGATCTTCCTTGGCTTGATGGAAAAATATTTTGTTTAATTACAACTTTTTTGTTGTTGTTAATCCATTATTGAAGAGTTTGGTTTGAGGTGTTGTTATAAATGGTATCAGAGTTGCATGTTGCAGCACTTGGACCTAATGGTCCCAGTAAAAAATAATTAAATTGACTCTGCATAGTTTAATTTTTAAATTGAAAAATTTAATTATTGCACACAAAATAATAAGAACAAATTCTAGACTCATGAAAGAAATAAGGACAGAGGAAAGATATCACATAGGTGACATGCCTATACTAGAAGAGGAAAGAATCTACGTGGATTTAGAAAAAAAACAAGAAAACATACAGTCTGAGATGCTTGAGACTATGAGAAATCTCAAGGTATACTTGTTAACAATCAAATTAACACCCTTGATAGCGATGGTATGAAAACATATCTTTATTTTGCCCCCAACATGAAGATCATAATTTTGGAACAATTGAGAGCTTTAATCTCTTCTTTGACCACTACTTCTACAGAGGAATAGATGACTAAAGGAAAATGTTTCTCTAGAGAGGACAATTCCATTACCACTTAAGGGCCAAAACCTAGTTTCTATAACTCATACAATGGAAGGAATACATAACATGTGTATTAATTGTCCTGAAAATTCCGAAAAATCAAGTTAAATGCCTAAAAAAACGATGAAAAGTGGGGTTTTGATGAAAATAAAAAAAAGATATGGAAAATTTTTAGTCCCACATTCATGTTTAGTATCAGGGTGCACAAATCCCAATTCTATATAATAAATGCATATGAGGTGAATTAAAGGATAGAAAATGAGAGTAAAGTCATGATGGAGGAATTGAAGGCTAGAAATGGATTTTCTACTACAAAGGTTTTTGGGCATCAAAGGCATGGATGGTAGAGGATTAAGTCTAAGCAAATGAGAAGGAAGGAACCTTCAAGGATTGTGAGTATTTCTCCATTTGCATCTATTATTAATCAATTCATTTACTCCCCCCCCCCCCCCCNTAGGATATTAGGAAGGTTTTTTGTGGTTATATTTTTAGTTGTGAAGGATATTCACAGGGTTGCAATATCATCTATCAAGAAACTCCATGAAACTTCAAGGCTACAAGAGGTATTCTCCTCTCTTCCTTCCCTTCTCAAACTCCATGAAATAAAGCTTAAGATATTAGGTTATTTGTGGTAATTGGTTTGTAATCTATCAATTAGAATTCACCAACCCCATAGAAATAGGAGAGTGAGACATAGCTTCAGTTGTAGAAACTCCACTAATAGAATGGTGACTTTGCTGGGGATTTTGGGTTTAAATCTTGATTTATTCTTTTTTTTTCATAATTAATGGTTGTTTATTTCCTTTAAATATTTATATTAATTCTTAATATATTTCATTATACAACCTAATTCAACTTAGGATTCTAAAACCGGCCTAGATCAACCCTTACACTATCAAATATTTTGAAAATTTGCGCGGGATCTTGGGTTTCTTGGAAAAACGCAGGCGCTAGTGTACATAGTAGAGTGTATCTTGAAAAAAATCAAGTCAAATCTACTGAAATTAGCATGTATCCTCAAATAATTCAGTTTTAGGCTAGGGTAAGTCACATGTATGCTTAAAAAATGTAGGTGCAGGTCATACACAGTTGTGTTTTGCGTAGAGTGTTTATTTTGGGTGTAATTTGGGTTAGGAATTTCTGTTTTGAGTGATTATTTTTGTTGTGGTTAGATTAGGAAGCCTACAACATAGATATTATACATTTATTGCACCTAATTTGGCTAATATTTGGGTATCCTTTAATGATTTCAAAGCTTTGTGTGCTTACTAGCTTGAAAATTGTCAAAAAATTGTCAAAAAGTAGGAATTACAAATCACTCTTTTAGGCCTATATTTAGGGATGATTTTGAACTTTGCATACTTATAGATGATAGTAGATACTTATTAGGACCTATAAATATCACATTTGAAGAATTTTGGATCAATTTCACTTGGATTTGGAAGTCTTAGAGTCCTCCTTAAAAATCTAGGAAAATCACTTTAATTAGTAATTTTTTGAGTTTTGTTCAAGTTTTTCTTTAAAAGATTGCTTAGATCTGAATGTTTAGGAAATATTTATCATTTAGATCCTTTGTTTCACTATTAATGACTGAAATTTTGTCTTATTTGGTCACCTGAATCAATTGTTTGCACAATAAAATTGTTAAAATTGAAGAACATGATCCATTGTTTCACTTTATGAACCTTTAGGCCATGAATTTTGAGTTGCATGAACTTGCTGACCTAAAACACAAACATTAAATAATTATAATGAAAGATTTAGAATAATAATTTAAATAAAATGCACAAAAAATTTCAAAAATATGGACCTCTCACTTAAGATAAATTCAAAGGAAAATTTCCCTTCAAGAACCATAAGAATATGACATAATCAAGTAAACTTATTTTGGATGGATTAATTTTGAATTTCTTGAATCACAATTAGAGATATTTGTAGCTTTAATCTTCAAGTTTCTTGTGATACATTTTGTTTCATCCCTGAGTATCCTCTTCACTTGCACTTTTGTGTGGTCCCGTGAACAAGAAACAATGGATCTCATGTATAATAGTCTAGATTTGATTTTTTGAGCATATTTGTTGAACCCTGCATATCCCATTCACTTGCGATTTTGGGTGCTCCCGCGAATGAGAAACATGGATCTCAAGTGTAATAAGCATATTTTGAAGTTTTGAAGGATATTGTTGAGCCACGAGTATCCTCTTCACTTGCCCTTTCGGGCGGTCCTATGAATGAGAAAGTGAATCTCAATGTAAATGCTTGTCCGTTTTAGAATTTCTAAATATATTTAGAATTTAGAATTGATTTTCAAACTATCGATTTGGAACATTAAATTCAACATTCATAAAGGGATCATTATGCAATTGTAAAATCAAAATTGAATCATATTCCTACATTTAAACATCAATTTGAGAGATTTATTAGAAATAAGAAAAATATTGAACATTCAAACATTTTCCATTTCCAATTAGTGATAGTTGAAGAAAATTGAACACATATTATGTTTCAAATGAACCTTTTGAACCATGGATATAGAAATCGAAACTTATTTGAAAGGAATAAGTTAGTAATTTGTTACAATAAAACATCACTTCTTTAGAAAACTTCCTTTTCAAATTCATAAAAGTGATTATATTTTGCAATTTGCATGTTTGAAGGATCTAAAAGAACCTCTTACTCTTCCATAGTATAGAAGTTAATTGAAATAAAGGAAAGAGGAGTGAGCATTGTGCATTTGATTGGTTCAACATTTTGAGTCACAAACACTACCAGTTTCACCATCACTCCTCGAAACTAAGCAAACTACCTTAAAATCAACGCTTAATCTAGAATCGATCAAGATTTTATTTCGAATACCACCAAAAAGATTAGGATAAGGCCTTGGATTAGGATTGAAAGTTAACAGTTCAAGGCCACAAAATTTTAAAAGTAGTATTGATTAAAGAGAGATCAAATCCATTAGTAGCAACGAGTGCATGCTGGGAAAGTGATTCTAACACATGTGTTAAGCACGGGGTCAATCCGAATTAGTAACGGTGGTACCCCCCCTCTTGCTTATTTGGTGGGATATGGGCACATTACAATATTTCAATTAAGTGACAAGTCCTTAGGGTGACATCACTTTCTTGAGATATCTAGTCTATGTTAGTTATCCTAGACTAACAATTGTAGAAATTTCAGCACTCTCCCAACCCGGTTTTCAACTCCATTTAAAACATTGTTAAATGCCCAACCCAATTTGTATATGTGCTACGGATTAGATTTTTCTCATAAACAATAAATGATTGAAACACAAGAAGAGCTTCTACAACATTTTCATGAACAACAAATAAACCGCAATCACACATAAATTTCAGACACAGTGTTTTTGGTCCAATGACCCAGGAAAAACCCCAGCCTCTAGGGAAAACCTGTTAGAGAGAAATTTTTTTATTATCTGGAAAATTTACGGAAATAGACATAAAAATTTTCAGACAAACTTATCCAAACCAAAACAAATATTTTTCCTTGTTTTCCGTGCCCAACAGAAAAAATACAAACTCAGAAATTTTCTTGTTAGCTGCCCCCTTGATTTTTGTGCTGCTGTACGGACTGTATGACAATCGTATGGACAGACCGTACGGTATGTTATGTATGGAACAACCTTGGTATTTTTGCATGCAATAAATGCCTTGATATTTGTGCCTAGAATCATCCTCAAAATTTGTGCCCGAATTCTGCCTCATTTTTGTGCCTAGATTTGCTTCCTCGAAAAACATGCCACTATACAGAATCCATACAGTACGATATAATAATTAATGCTCCTATTGTTACCTCTAAAACCATGCCTAGATGCCTCCTTGAAAATTTTTCCCTCTCTTGCTGAAACTTTCCTTTCTCGATTTGCGTGCCCAAAGAAAATTGCTCCTGTTGCTATTTTCTTTTCCTTCTTAGAAAAAATGGCTCTCTTCTCTTTCAAATGCAAAAGTGCCTCTCCACTTGGAAAACTTTCCTTTTAGGTAAAAATTTAGGGTGCATAAAAATCCATCTAATCTTAGGGCTTGGATTAGACTAGATGAGTGGTTGTGATTAAAATCACTTTTCTCCACAAAATAATTAATTTCACTCACTTTTTAAAATTTTCACTTAAAGTGCACTTTATTCTATAAAGTGCAATTAATGGTCATCTAAAGTCAGTAATATAAATTCCAAGTGAATCAAACCCCTTTTCCTAGTGACTTAGGAAAATGTCACTTAGGGGAACAAATCCTAGGTAAAACTCAACACTCCCTCTTACCGAGGAAGTTTTTCTTCACCACACCCAACTTGTCTTTGAAATGAATAAACTTGCCTCTTCCAAGAGACTTAGTTCGGATATCTGCAACTTGCTCATCAATGGAAATGTACTGCGATGTCACTGCTCCTCTTTGAACATAATTGCGAATGAAATGATACTTGATCTCAATATGCTTTGACCTTTCGTGAAATATAGGATTCTCGGAGAGCTGGATGCAAATATGATTATCATAGTAAATCACCGTAGGCCTCAGCTCCCGTTCAAATAATTCAACCAACAACTTGCAAAGCCTCAATGCCTCGCAACTGGCCTGACTGGATACCATATACTTGGCCTCAATAGAACTCAAAGCAACAAAATTTTGCTTTTGACTGAACCATGACACTACTGCCAAGCCCAAAATGAAACAACATCTGGAAGTGCTATTATGCTCTACCACAATGCCTACCCAATATGAATACTTGAAGCCAATAAATCTAATCCCATTTTATCTCCTGTATTCTAGACCATACTCCATTGTCCCTGCAAGGTATCTCAACACATGTTTTGCAGCTACCTAGTGCACCCTCCTAGGCTCCACCATGAACTGATTGAGTGTGTTCACCACAAAACACAAATATGGCCTAGATTTTACCAGATACATCAAAGAACCAATGAGCTAACGATATAGTGTAGGATCCACCGACTCTCCATTAGAAGCATGAAGCTTCTTCCAGTTGGTGACCATCGGTGTAGACATCAGCTTGCAATCCTCCATCTGAAATCTCCTCAGAATATCAACTGCATACTTTCTATGTCCCAGGAAAATATGACCAGGCTCCTACCAAACTGACATTCCCAAAAAATAGTGCATTAACCCAATGTTCGTCATCTCATACTCTGAAGCAAGATCTCTCTTGCAAACTGCAATAGGTATCTCTCCACCTGTGATAAACAAGTCATCCACACATAACAGAATAATGAGCGTATGATCTCCAACCATGAAGAAATAGAGGTTTAGATCTGACTCACTCTTCTAAAAAGCCATCCGTTGCAAGTAAGAGTCAATCCTAGAATACCAAGCTCGATAATCTTGCTTTAACCCATACAAGGATTTCTTCAGCCTAAAAACATGAGACTCTCTCCCATGAATCTCAAATCCCTGAGGCTGCTCAACATAAACCTCGTCTTGTATGATTCCATTGAGAAATGCAGTCTTCACATCCATCTGATGGATCATCCAACCCATTTTCGCAGCAATGGAAATCAACGCCCTGATAGAAGTATAATGAGAAACTGGTTCAAAGGTCTCATCATAATAAATCCCTCAACATGTGAGAACCCCCACACCACAAACCGAGCATTGTACTTCTCCACACTACCATCTGCAGCATGTTTTAGCTTGTAAATCCAATGAGAAGTCACCACTAACTTCCCCTCAGGTCTCAGAATAATCTCCCAAACATCGTTCTTCATGATGGAATGGTACTCTTCCATCATGGCATCTCTCCAAACATGATGATGAGAGGCCTCCTAAAAAACAGATGGCTCTGAATCACAGAGACTATCCACTAATGCCATACCCAATATGTCTAGAATATGAGTAGCCGTCACTGGCTCCTTGGGTGTTCCAAACTCCTTTGCTTCCTTCAAGGTATCTGGAAGCCACTTAGGCTTCTTCTTCCCTAAATATTGCTCCCACACTAGTCTTTCCTCATCTAATGAACTCCCAGAGGCAGAAGACCCAATAACATGTGAACCAGAAGCTGGTGTACCAACAACGGGTGAACCCTGTGATCCTGAAGCTCTATATGGTGAACCTGTGACCTGAGACCCAAAACCTGTCCCCGAATATTCTACTGGGTGAACCACTAAAACAGGAGACCCTGCACCTATACTCCATGGTCCAATAACCCCAAAAACCTATGAACTTGTCAACTGCACTGAAGGTACATGTGAAACTACATGAGGTGTGGGAACATGCTTCTCTCCCTTCTCTTTCTCTCTAAAATTTTTGAAGGCCCGCTCCTCCTCAAATCTCTCTTCCCTTCTCACAACAACCTTCCTATAAGAAGGAAGATAAATGCGAAAGGCCTTTAGAGTCTCATCATACCCCACAAATATGCCTCTCTCTGTTGTGGGCTCAAACTTTGTCCTCTTCTCAAAATGGAGATGTGAATAAGTCAGGCAACCAAATATCCTGAAATGACTCACCTTAGGATTCTTTCCTATGAAACTATCCTTAGATCTCTTGTTCCCCACCACATGATGGGGACTCTTTTTTTGAAGGTATACAATTGTACTACATGCCTCTGCCCAAAGGAAGAAGGGAAGTGACTGATCATGCAACATGGCTCTCGTAGCTCCAACTATAGATTTGTTCTTCCTTTCTGCCATTCCATTCTGCTCAGGAGTGTATGGTACCGTCAACTATCTTTGAATGCCCTTATGTCTGCAATACTCATAAAAATACTTGGAGGTATACTCACCCATGTTATTTGATCCGAGTGCCCGAATCTTCCTCTCTATCTGGTTCTCCATAAGAGATTTGAACTCTTGGAACCTCTTCAAGACCTACTCAGATTTATTTCTCTTCACGAAGTATATCCATGTATTCCTGGAATGGTCATCGATGAATGTGACATAATACTCAAACCCTCTCAGAGAAACAACTGACATAGGACCACACAGGTCGGAATGGATCAAATCAAGAACTCCTGCTGACCTGCTATCACTACTCGTAAAAATAGTCTTGGTGTACTTTCCCAAAGCACACCCCTTGCATACCTCACTGTGATCCGTGCTGAACTATGGAAAACCTATAACCATATACCTCAACATATGCAAAGATGGATGATGTAGATGAGCCATCCTCTTGTGCCACAGCTTAGAAAGCTCGTTGCTACTGCTATGTGCCAAAGCATGTTGGGGCTAAAATAAGAGCTTGTACAGTTTCTCACATCTAACTCCAATGGTGTACGAAGCAGATGGTCCTGCACTCTTGGGAAAAACATGCACATGTCCATCTAGGAAGGACACCCCAAGAACCCTATCCTCGATCATGGAAATTGAGATCAATTTCTTCTTCACCCCAGGTACGTATAGTACATCTCTCAAAATCATGGGACTCATGGACTCTCTCTGAAAAGTAATGGTCCCACTCCCAATTGCTCTGAAGACTATGTCATCCCCCAAAACTACCTCCACATCAATATCTGCTTGTGAAATCTCAGAGAACATCTCTCGAACACCTGTCATGTGGATCGAAGCTCCACTATCAATATATCATGTACTAGTGGTTGATGCACTCAAGGAATGGCTTGCTAACAATAATTACTCCCTCTCAATATCAACATCTGCACTGGTGATGATGGATTCTCTCTCTCTATCAACATGCCCAGTGCAGAGAGAAAACTCCCTCTCAAATCTTGTTGTAAACTCCTCCACCTCTGCCGAAGCTGCTATCTACTGCTTCTTCTTCTTCTTCTTCTGTGGACACTTCCCAACATAGTGTCCAAACTTCTAAAAGGAGAAGCACTTCACAGTGCTCAAATCCTTCTTCTGTCCACTTCCCTCATGCTGCTTAGCCCCACCCTTCTTGGGGCCCTTCTTGAACTTCTTCTTCCCCTTTGCAGTCAATGCCACATTCTCCTCATCCTCCCTTCTAGTAGAAGTGTTGCCCCACACAAGACCTCTCCGGGTCTCCTCATGAACAAAATCACTACAAATCTTGTCCCATATAGGTAAGTTCTCCCTAGCTACTAAATCCTCCACAAACACATCCAAAGGCTTTGAAACCCCATTCAAAGTTGTCGGCACTAGCTCCGCACTAGGAACAACCTCCCCCACTATTGCAAGCTCATCTCTCACTTGAGAGATCATAGTAAGGTAAGATATCACATCCTCAGCTTTGGGCATCTTGATACTTTTCGACTTATCCCTCAAAACCATCTTCCTATTCTCATTTGAGCTTTGAAACAAGCCGGTCAAAGCATCCCACATCTGAAATGCATGGGTCTTACTCAAGATGTGTGAGATCATATGGTCTTTAACTACATCTAGCATTATTCTTCTAGCTTTTATGTCCTTCTTGTTGAAGGCAATAAGTGCTGGTGCATCGGTGGAAGGGGGAACAACAATAGGATTTGTTGTAGTGTTGTGAACCACCTCATCTCACAACTCATTTTCCTCCAATATCAGCACTAGCCTAGCTTTCTATGGGACAAAATTCCCAGCCCCATCAAGCCTATCCTCCAACCTAAGACATGTAGCCATTTTATATGCAAAGTTCAAGTTTCAACAAGGTGCCGCCCACTGACAAAAGAAATCACTGAAGTCTAAAATTTTTCACTGTGTATAAATATGCCCTCTCTTTAACAAAGCTCTAATACCATGTAGAAATTTCAGCACTCTCCCAACCCGGTTTACAACTCCATTTAAAACATTGTTTAATGCCCAACCCAATTTGTATATGTGATGCAAATTAGATTTTTCTCATAAACAATATAGGACTGAAACACAAGAAGAGATTATACAACATTTTCATGAACAACAAATAAACCACAATCACACATAAATTTCAGACACAGTATTTTTGGTCCAATGACCCAGGAAAAACCCCAACCTCCGGGGAAAACCTGTGAGAGAGAGAAATTTTTATTATCTGAAAAATTTACAGCAATAGACAGAAAAAATTTCACACCAACTTATCTCAACTGAAAGAAACATTTTGCCTTGTTTTTCATGCCCAACAGAAAAAATACAAACTTAGAATTTTTCCTGTTAGCTTCCTCCTCGATTTTCATGCTATTGTATGGACTATACGACAACCGTAGAGATAGATCATATGGTCTGTTCTGTACGGAATAACCTCCGGATTTGTGCCTACAGTAAATGCCTAAGGATTTGTGCCCAAAATCCTCCTCAAAATTTTTGCCTGAATTTTGCCTCGATCTTCATGCCCGAATTTACTTCCTCGAAAAATGTTCCCCTATACGGAATCCATACAGTATGGGCTATACGGTACAACAATTAATTATCTCGTTGTTACCTAAAAAATCGTGCCCATCTTCCTCCTCGAAATTCATGCTGTCTCTTGCTGAAACTTTCCTTTCTCCTTTTGCATGCCTAAAGAAAATTGCTCCTGCTGCTATTTTCTTCTCATTGTCAGAAAAAATGGCTCTCTTCTCTTTCAAATGCAAAAGTGCCTCTTCACTTGGAAAACTTTTCTTTTAGGTAAAAATTTAGGGTGAATGAAAAGCCATCTAATCCTGGGGCTCAGATTAGACTAGATCAGTGGTTGTGATTAAAATCACTTTTCTCCACAAAATAATTAATTTCACTCACTTTTTAAAAATTTCACTTAAAATGCACTTTATTCTCTAAAGTGCAATTAGTGCTCATCTCAAGTGATTAATATAAACTCCAAGTGACTCAAACCCCTTTTCCTAGTGAGTTAGGAAAATGTCACTTAAGGGAACAACTCCTAGGTAAAAACTCAACAACAATTGCCCCGCCCCCCACCGATTGTGAAGTGGAAACCATAGTTTCTTTTCCTAGGTAATCACACAGGATATTGTAAGTGGGGAATGCTTGCGGTACCTGAGACATACACATGATTGTTTCATCATCTTGGGAGGGTGAGTAGCCAAGAGCTAACACTTGCAACTTTGGTGATTGAAGAACAATGTAACTGTTTCTCATACCTTCACTATCTGGTAATTGTTGAGGCTTGATGTCCCTCAGGAGCTACTATTTTTGGAAGGCCCTCTAATCCAACTTTTCACTGAACTCTGGTTCTTTGGAAGGAAGTTTTCTTGCTGATTTTCTTAGGACTTTTGTAGATGTGTGGACACTTAGATTTTTGTTGAGTCTAGCTACCTTTAGGATTGTTTGAATATATTTTGATATACTCTAATAAACAAATCATTTTATTAAAATTAAAAGTGACTAATCTCCTGATACACCCGTCAAGGTGGAAACGAGGAAAGTTACCCAATTTTGAGGGCCCCACTACATTTTGTGGAGGCAGATACATGAACCACATCTTTGTGACTTGAAAACTGAACTACTTGTAAACCAAATCAAATGTTACTAGAGAAGAACAATATCAAACCAATTCTCAGAATTTGTCATATAATGGAAATAACATGGATAGAGTTGATGATGTTACTCTAATTGAAATTGAAACAATATAATATCACATAGTTTCTCATGTGAATCCATCCTTAACACATCCTTTAAACCTGGTCATACTTACAGAAAGTGAGTCACTGGTTAAATATTTTTTGAAAGTTGAAATAATATGCAAAACATTACACTTGACCCTTGTTCTTCCTTACTAGGTCAAGAGACCACATTAATGCAACCTGTAGCCGGGTAAAAACCTCGACTACGTGCAAATGCACCTCCCTTCCGTCAAAGGGATGAAAGGGTAGAGTTTGAAATGGGAGAGCAAGATGCAAAACAAATTATTAGCAACAAAAATAAACACTTATAAACAATCTATAAAACTAATCAAAACAATGAGATTGTTATACCTTCCGATTTACTTGAAAGGGGGCCACCATGCCCTGACTCAGAACAGTACCGCTTCTCCACAGGTTTGGGTAGTATGGAGGTTGAATCAACACATAAAATGGGGAGCAAGTGGGGCAAATGGAATGTTTGGCGACTCGAGATGAGTAGTTTGAGAATGATGGTTTCTCAAAGTACTCATGCAAGTATAATAATGACAGAAGGAATATGTCATGTTGTGATGGGGACCTCCACCCTTTATTTATAGTTTTTTTTGTCCTTTTCTCTCATTTAGGGTTTTGGACCCTAATTAGGGTTTTAGGCCTTACTTAGGGTTTTAAGCCCCTTTTTGCTGTTTTTAGCTCTTTTGGGGTTTTTAGCCCCTTTGTGAGCCTTTTAGCTCTTTTGTGGGTTTTTTAAGCCCCTTTTAATATTTTTGAGCTTTTTTTGGACAGAATAAGGTTAAAACATAGGTGTGAAGGTAAAAAATGAGGGAAAAAGGTTAGGAAATGGATGTTTGTATGTGGTGTAGGCAGTCACAGAGCAAGTTGAGCAATTTTTTGCGTTAACAGATTCCCCCATAATGTGTGAGGGTAGGAGCTCATCGTATGGCCTACAGACATTATAAGATCTTGGGGATAGTGGAGAGACCTCCGAAGAAGCAGTGCTTCCTCGTTCGATACACGATGGATTTTGGTTTTTGTATTAATGTTGGTTCCCATCAATGGGTGAGATACAAAGAATATGTGACATGTATATGGACAAGGCAGGCATACCCATGCTCATAACAATGCCAAAGGAATAAATAATGGGATCAAGGCTCCAGAATACAGGAGCTGATCATATACAATTGTTGTTACATAATGGTGGCCTCAATGAGAGGCTGAATATAATGCTGATATGAAGAACTGATACATCAAACCCATGGCATTTTCATGGAATGCTATATGTTCACAACTGATGTTCTGCTGGATCTGGAAGTTGACATAACTGTAGGGACTCACTGATTGAGAGTCAGAGTCTCTGTGGTACAATATGTTGAATAAATTATGAATCTATACAGAAGCACTGCTCTGGGAGATTTTGAACACTGTTTCCAACGCAACCCGGAAATCACAAGGGATATGAACCTATCTAGGTCTCTTAATAGACTCACCAATGTTCTAGATTCGGGTGACAACCGGGGTCTTCAACCAGATATTGTATGGACCAATTCCCTGTACGAATCTCAATGGTGTGATGATGTAGCTGAAGTCGAGCATGTGAGACACAACCATCTCGAGAGGCACTAATGACTCCTCTCAAGTTGTCCAAGGAAATCATCAATAAGGTTAATGAAACCAAGATATAGGGACCTCTGGGTCTATCCTTTGGAATAGATGTGTTGTTGTCGATAGAGGGAGACCTGTAAATGACCAAGGAAATGATGTTTCCTTGACTAGAAGTACAAGGGGGATAACCAAAGATGTGGGAAAATATGGGGATTGACACACTAAGTGGGGGGAGCAGGGGCAAGGAATCATGGGAGACTCAAACTTCCTTTGTTTAGAGTAATGACGGCAGGGATGACCTGGCATCAAGTGAAACGGATTCATGGGAGAGTGATCATAGCTGTAATATCGGGAATGTAACTGCATATGGGAAATACTTGTGGGGGGTGGGGGTAACTTAGACTTTCGATATCCAGGGGATCCAAGGAAGAATCATCGCAGAATACTCTGAACAAAGGTGACGCAATGGGGAAATGGTGCCAAAATGTAATATATGGGGTGGCACCTAAAGACACCATTATGGCACGATCTCGTGGATTTTTAGTGAGCCTGATGGTGCTTTCAATTTTAGAGAGTCTGAAAACATGAAGAAGACTCCAATGGGGTCTCTTTTTCATTGATAGTCTCCTGTTCCCGAAAAAGGATAAACGTGTATATAGGAGAGATCGCCCACCTTTTTTAGGGGATGGGAGACTTCTATACTGTTGGTAGTCTAGGCAGGCAGAACAAGGTTAAACCTGTATTGACTGGATGGTCATTCAAATACATTTACAAGCATGAATGAAACCAGGTTTGCTCGGCAATATTTTCTTGGTGAGAAGGCTGGGAAAGAGCTTAAAGACAACCCATAATGAGCTTTTTTGTAAAGTTTCATCCCAATGCCCGAGAAAGCATAAAAGGATGCAGAGGGAAACATTCCTGGCTTGAGTGTGTCGAGGTGGTCCTTTTCTTGTGATAGTATGCACAATCCGCAAAAGGAGATAAACAAGACTTATGTAAATGCCCTTTCCAATACTTTAACGAGCGAGAAAGGAAGCAAGGGAGGTCGAGAATCTTTTCATTCGTTTAGGAGTCAAAAAAGATCTTAACAGAAACTTGTAATGGTCAACCAAGCAAGGGGGAAGTGTTCTATATATGAACTCAGGTTATGCTATGAACATGGACGATTGGCGTAAAAGCATAACACTGATGGTGCCCCCTTGCAATATAAGGGATGGTGGTAAAAGGTGGTCAACTATTTAGTATGGATGGAGTGGATGGCTTGTGAACATGCCAAGACATATAGACGAAGATCCATGTGGAGGCATGTAAATCAAGGTGAATTCTAGGAAATGATCCGAAAAATAATGGGTTAAACGTGAGACAAGGGTTTGACCAAAATACAGAGGATGGAAAACTGAAACCAACCATGCAAATGACGTCCCAAACATACTCCGATTGGATTTGCAGCTCTTGGAAGAAAAATAGACCTAACGAGGCCTATAAATAGGAGGGGACCACATTACAAGTGTCATTGTTACTGTTCAGTGGCGAGTTGGAGTGGAGGACCCCAGAATTCTTTCGCTTATTTCTTTCGTTTCCACCGGTGATTTTCTGATCCGCGACTTGTAGGTAAGAGTACATGCGAAACCTGTCTCTTTCAGTGGTTTGGTTTTTTGGTTTGCTCACCCAGGGGACTAGGTCACCTTGGAAGGGTTTTTTTTGGGATGGGTCGCACCTTTTGAGGCAAAACCTGTGACTAGGTCGCTCTTTTCAGCCATACAGGAGCGACCTAGTCACGCTTGTCAGGGAGAAAATCGTAACTTAGAGTTGCACCTCTTTGGCCAGAAGATGCGACTGAGTCACACCTGTTTGGCCAGAAGCTATGACTTGGTTACTGGTTCTAGTGAAAAAGGAGCGACTTTTCCCCTGGATGGGTTTTTGTTGATGGCTATGGCTGACATAAAATTGGTTAATGTGTAGGATGGCTCGACCTGTGTGGAGGGAGTGGGATTACAAAGACTTGCGAATGGATGCTCTCCAAAATGCAGGTGTGCGGGATGTACTAGCCCACTGTGGACTGCTCAAGTTCATGCATGTTCCTCCAATGAAGAGTTTGCGACTATTTCTTGAGAATTTGGTGATTTTATGGGATGTTGGGGGAGAATGCTTCATCATAAATGGGCAATGTTTTGAGATTACACTACGAGATGTGTACTTCCTGATTGGGATCCCGATGCTAGGAGTGTTTGGCGTTATGGTGCCAAATCTCTTGCACGGGAAGACTTTGGATGAACTCTGTGAGAGGCATTGTTATGTCTCTGCATATGTGCGTGGGTCATACATTTTGCTTGTTGATATTGAGAGTATTTCGACTTGGGAAGTTGCAACAATGGTGTTTTGTATCTTGGGTTCTTCTAGGAACCACAAGATATACGGGGGTAGCTCCAAATGGTAGAGAGCGCGATGGCGGACACATATTATGGATGGGCCCAGATATACTTGACCGTGGTTTGACATGCACTGAACCATGCCAAGAAGGTTGGTGGGGACTTCTGTTTTGCTTCCTTCCTGTTCTCTTTGTTCTTTGAGAGAGTTTTGACCCTTCGATCGCACTTAGTAGTGCAGGATGGTGGGATTTGAGATCCTTGGATGCGCAGATGGTGTGAGATGATGGTGCGAGAGGGAGGCGGCATGGTGGGATGATTTTTTACTCAGGATATGCTAGCTCAGTGGAGGAAGCTTCTGGTAGTCATTGAGGACTGCCTGTATCATGAGTTGGACTTCCGGGGAGACCCAGAGATGCCCCGACCTCCAGGCCAGGCCTAGGGACTAGATGGTACGTATACATGATGATTTATTTGTTTAAATTCATATATAAAGTGCTTAGCTTATGGGTAGCTAGTTGATGTGTAGGGACTGATGACATACTTGTGTGCATGTGTAGATGTTGGTCCTCACCCACCAGCAGGGTACCAACCTCGGATGGGTAGGGTGGAGGGACTAGACTCACCTACACAGGGACACAAGAGGGAGCAATGTACTATGGATGAGCTTTGACAACATATTGAGTGCCTACTAGAGGGAGGTACAGATGACGATTAGCAGTATTTGGATGATTAGCTTATTGCTGCTTGTTACCATGCTCCCCTCGAGTGGATTCCTCTCATGAAGAGGATTATTGTTGCTACTGAGTATGTGTGAGCGGAAATGCAGAGAGACACGCCTATGGATGATGATGATGACCCCACTAAGGAGGAGGAGGAGGATGAGGAGGAGTTTGAGGATCAAGAGGAGGGTTCCCACTCTGACCAGCAACCAGTGGTGTTGCCCCTAATGCCATGGTGCACTAGGATTTTTGTATCGACATGTGTATTAAACTGAGAAAGCTTTATGGGGCTTCTCATTTTGTACTGGACATATTATGACATGCGATTTATATATATATATTTGATGCACGCAGATGCACTTTTTTGTGGTTTTATGTGTGTCTTTTTATGATGAAAAAATGTCTAGATGATGTATGTTACACATGTATGCATGACTATATGGTGATGCATGATGCCGTTTTTTGTATGTTTCCTATATGCGATGATGAATATGCCATTCTAGAGTATCATTAGCCATTTGATCTGCCACACTATTGAGGTTTTTGGGAACATGTGTGAATGTAATGGATTCAAAAATTCTAACCAACTGTTTAGTGTGCAAGACTTTTCTAAAAAGGGAAGGACCACGTACCCAGTAGCGGTTGTTCAACTAGGAGACAAGCATATAGGAGTCTAAGAAGACATCAAGGTGACGAATACCCTACTAGAGGGTGGTGGCCAAGAGGCTAGTGACACCATCCTACTCATCCTAGTTGTTGGCTGCGATGCCCACACACATTCTGTTAATGTGGATCAATTTGTGTGACGGGGAATAGATAACCCATGTAGCCGAGGCAAGATTTGGAGACCATCTGCTTACTCCATCAGCAAATCCAGTGTAGCGACGCAAGGTAGGATCCATCTGGAGAAATCAAGGAAGTAAAGTGTAAGACTCACTTCAAGAACAGTGTATAACAAAAACAAAAAAGAGAAAACTATGCTACAAGTGACTCATTATGGTGATGTTAGGCATACAATATCTTGAGGTAGAGTCCATTGCGGGGGTTCTTCAAGAGTTGTCCATTAGAGTTAGCAAGAATGTATGCTCCCTTTTCGAGGTAGTGGCAAACGATGTATGGGCCATACCACATGGAATCGAACTTTCCTTTTCCCAACTTATCGTTGGCTTGGTCATAAACGAGGACCATATCGCCTTCACTGAAGGTGTGAGGGTGGACATGGGAGTCAAAATGGGACTTCAACCAAGTTTTGGCTGCTTCGATGGCTTGAAGAATAGCATGACGGCCCTCATTGGTTTGTTCAAGCAGGAGGAGATGTTATTCTAGATGTGAAGTGTTGGGAAGGAGTTCCATGATGAGGCGGAGTGATGGGATCTGACACTCTATGGGGAGTACCGATTCAACGCCGTGTACCAAATGGAATGGGGTGAAGCCAGTGGTGGTCTTCATGGATGTGCGGTAGGCCCAAAGGGAGGAAAATAGCATGTGGTACCAGTTGGTTTTGTGACTTCCAACCATCCACTAGAGCATGGTATTAATGATTTTATTGACTGCTTCGACTTGGCAATTTTCTTGGGGGTAGCAGGAGGATGAGAACTGGTGCTCGAACTTCAACATGGTTGAAAGTTGTGTCTAAATAGGGTCTTCAAAATTTTTACCATGGTTTGAGACGATCTGTTGGGGAACACCAAAACGTGTAATGACGTGGTTGAATAAAAATCGCGCCACCATTTCAGCTTTACAATTGAATGTGGGCATGGCCTCGACCCACTTGGTGAAGTAATCGACAGCCATGATAATGTATTTATGTCTGCTAGCTAAGGTAGGAGTTATTGTCATGAAATCGATCTCCCACTTGCAGAAGGGACCAACTCTGACCATGGGGTGTAGTGCTGCGGGGAGTCCTTGATTTTGGGGCAAAGAGTTGACAACTACACTAGTGTTTGACTGCCTCGATGCAATCAACAAAAAAATGGAAGGCCAAAAATAGCCGGCACATAGAATCTTCTGAGCAATCACCAAACCAGAGAAGTGGCCAATGCAGGCTCCACTATTACAGTCATTGAGGACCTGTTCAACCTCATCATGGGTGAGGCAACAATGTAATATGGTATCGACGCCCCGACGGTACATAACATCTCCAATAAGGAGATGGTGAGCGACTTGGTGTCAGATGCTTCATTTGTCTTTGCGGCTTAAGTGAGCCTCGGAATTTTGGGTATGCAAGTACAGGAGAATTCCCCCATACCAAGGATATTCTGTAGAGATGAAAAATAAGAATTCTTTAGGAAGGTTGACCATGAGTGGTGATGGTGCGGAAAATGGGGGAAGGTCTGTCATCAGTGCAGCTAGCGCTGACACTTTAGTGCTTTTCGGGGCAACGAATTCCAAGTCGAACTCCTAGAGGATGACTACCCACTTGGCCGCACAACCTTGTAGGAGGCGGTGGCTCAAGGGGTACCGCATAGGATTGGAATCGACCACTACTCGAGTATGATGTGCGATAATGTAATGGCATAGTTTTTGGGCCGAGAATATGACAGTGAGGGCCATCTTCTCCTCAATCGAATATTATAGGGGGGGACCAGTCAGCTTTTGACTAATGTAGTAAATCATGTGCTCTTGACAAGCACCATCTTCTTGGACCAAAATTCCAACGATGGCATTTTCGGAAGCTGACACATAGAGGATGAAGTCCTGGGTGAAGTCAGGTGTAGATAGTAATGGGACAGAAGCCAGATCTTACTTTAGTTCGTCAAACGCATCTTGTGCCTGCTGATCCCAGACAAATGGAACTTTGGCATGAAGTAGATGTAATAAATCATGGGATTTTGTTGCGTATTCCGGTATGAAGCAATGAAGGAAGTTTGCCTTACCTTGGAGACTCTGCAACTGTTGCAAAGTCCGTGGTGAGGGCAGGTTGAGAATGGATTGAACTTTAATAGGGTCAACTGCCATCCCTTTGTGGGAAACAATGAACCCAAGAAGACGACCCGTTGGGACACAAAAAACACACTTGAGAGGGTTCAAGTGGATTTTGTACTTACGACATCATCAAAAGACCTATCGCAAGTCGTCTAAGTGTTGTGAGCGCTTCCATGACCAAGCGGCAAGGTCATCTAGATAAACCAATATAATGTGGATAAGGTCATGGAAGCAATATGTCATGGCGCGCTGGAAAGTGGCTCCAATGGTTTTTAGTCCAAAGGGAATCACTAGATATGCAAATGTTCCCCAAGGGGTTGTAAACATAGTCTTGTATCGATTTTCCTTCTAGATCTGTATTTGGTTGTATCTGGAAAAACCATCCATGAAGGAAAAGACCTCATGTCCAGTGCATGCGTCAATGATCTGGTCAATAAAAGGAGTCGGGAAGTTGTCCTTGGGACATGCCAGATTCAAATTGCGAAAGTCTATGCAGACACGGATGGTGCCCTATTTTTTATTGATAGGGATAGGGTTGGAGACCCAAGTGGTGTAGAAAATGGGGTAAATGAATCCTGTTGTGCGCAAATTCTCGATTTCAGCATTGACCGCAACAAATTTGGTAGGATGGATGGGCCGTTGATTTTGGTGAATGGGCACCACATCAGGCCATGTGTTGATGTGGTACTCAATGATGGATAGATTCAATCCCAACATCTTGGTGTAGGACCAAGCAAAGATGTTGCAGAACTCTTGAAAAAGCGCTTTGTAGGAAGCGATTTCTTCAGAGGAGCATGATGCCCCCAGCCATTAGGGGAATTTTGAGGTAAAAAATTGGGCTCAAAACAAAAATGTACTATCAAAATCCACTTTAAAAGAACCAATCACATTCTAGAGGATGACATCATCTACGAGCGGTGGTGCATGTCATCCCACGGGTATTCAGGAGCGGTCAAGGCCTCCAGTATCTCCTCATCATTGTTGAAGCAACGATTGGATAGATCCGAGGGATTGTCGATGGTTGCGGAGACGGAAGGTTTGGTGGAGTTGGACACCATGTAAATGGTTGTGGTGGTCAAGGAAGAAACTAGAGGGTGGATATCCTCAATGACAGTGAATTCAGATTCAAGGGAATGCTTCTGAAGGTTGCTAATGGCAGTTCAAAATTCGGCTAAGTCTTGATAGTGGTGAGAATAATGTCCATACAATTCACAAAGTGCGCATGCATGGTTCGTCCTTAAAGACTTATTTTTGACTGCCAACTGAGTCGGGATGATGAATACTGGAATATTCTCTATTGTTTCCATGGCATCTAGATGTGTGCGAAGGATGGATATTCTGGACAATTCTTGGTTGCATGACCCGGTACGTCGCACATGGCGCAAGCTGGAGTCTGCCGGGGTTCGACTGCCACTTTGGTGTTTTTTCCCCTAGCCCTCCTTGGATGAGGCGGGGCTGAAGCAAGCATGGAAGGAGGTTGTTGTGGGCTAGGAGGAGGGCATGACTCGATCACAATGGGTTGAACAGGAGTCAACACAACTTGGGGCATCGAAGGTTGTGCAGGTGGTTCGAGGTACCACACGGGAATCCCCAACATAAAATTGGGTAAGTTCAAGGTAGCCATAACTGGCTTACTCACAATGCCGGATGGGGGGAAAATGAAGGGCATCGTATGGACTGGGAAAGAGCCCCAATAATTCCCTAGTGATTGCATTTAAGGCTGTAGTTGTGGTTGGGGTTTAGGTGGAACATTGTTGGATTAAAGCATGCACAAATACGAAGCGTCGCTTGATGCTGGTGGAGGAGGTAATGTTGGGAAATAAGCCATCATGGAAGTGTCTGCGAACAATCCAGGATCGACAGCCATTACAGAAGGGATGGTAGTGCTGTCGATGGAGGTATCCATGGTAGGGATGACATTGTCTTGTGTGGCTGGCCCCTGCAAATCATGGTAAGTCAATTGGTCCACCATCACAATTTTACCGTCACGGGGAACATCATAAGGCAGAAAATGGTAGATGACACGACTCTAATAGCATACATGTAACTATGTCCGAGGAGGAGATTGTAATAAAGATGAGCATTGACAACCTCTATGTCAATCAGAACCATCTTACTGGCTAATGATATGGGGACGTGCGAAAGAATGCCTTGGGATTTGGTGGGGTGACCATCATAGGTGCGCAGTGTAGTGGTAGACGATTGGAGGGTAGGGGACCTGAGTTTCTGCCAAAAAAATGTTGACATGACATAGGTGGATGCCCTTCATCGATGCTACATCGATGTATGACCAAATTCCGAATTGAGACTAGAATATGGAAGGGGATTGTGGATGGAATTCTTGGCTCTCCTTGATCCAAATCAAATGTGATCAACCTAAAATCAGAGGGATCCATGACACCAAGTGAGGATAACAATGATTTCCGCTGTGGTGGGCATGTTTTGAGCACCTTGAGAGTAGACATGGCTGTAGGTGAATGAGCCAAGTCATCAACGATGTTGTAGTTCAAGGTAGCTCTAGTAGTGGCATTGTTGGCGATATGTCGCATGGGAAACTGTGGATCTCTAGCCACCCTATTAGTGGGAAGTGGGGTTAAGTGGACAGGCATGTTGTGAGTGCCAGAGGTGGATGCCGCTGATGGGTTAGCAGTTTCTGTGGTAGATCCGTACTGGTTTCGTCTATTCTGGAGGTTTACTTCTTCAGTTGACATTGTCATCAAGTGATGGATTCCAGTGTCTGTAGGTGGAGATGTGGTGGGTGCTGCAGGAATAGGTGGGGGCAGGGGTGCAGTTGTGACCATTCCTTGGATTGGTAGCAGGTTTTGGAGCACTATGGGTGAAGGTCCTGGTGGCACGGGGTTGGGTTGAGCATGTACTACCGCATTGGTGTCTCGTTGAGCTTCGTTCTAGAGAAACTAGTTGACATGGTCCATGTGCGGGCATTCATGAGTATAATGACCATAGACATTGCATAACTTGCACAGATGATTAGTCCTTAAGGGAGCGGTCTATCTCGGTCGATTAGGTTGTTGGGGGTTTTGGGCTGGAGGGTTAGCACCATTGTTGTTAGGAGGGTTAGGCTGTTGGCCACCTCCTTATGGTTGGTTGCTACCCTGGTTCCATCTACATTTTTTATTACCTTTCCCTTGTTGGTTATTGGGGGCCAGTTGGTTGGGAAGATTTTTCTGAGTTAAAAATTGACCCGTGGATGTCAAAGGAGCTGGGGCGGGGGATAGAGCGTCTTGCATGGGTGGTGCATAGTAAGCCGGAGGAGATGGAGGGGCTACGAATCCAGTCATTGGTCCCAAATATGGTTGTTCCAACCAAATTGGTGCGTGGGCATGCTGAGTTGGCACATGCTATTTATAAGAGGGTGTGGCTCCGAACTGAGCAATCATCCTTGACTAGTCAGGTACTTGTTTTGTTTGTGCAACATTAGGGGTGTTGCTTGGGTGCAGTGGCATCAT
The DNA here is from genome assembly GCA_001517045.1 of Pseudotsuga menziesii. NCBI lineage: Eukaryota > Viridiplantae > Streptophyta > Pinopsida > Pinales > Pinaceae > Pseudotsuga > Pseudotsuga menziesii. The sequence continues at coordinate 134,174 of LPNX010521889.1, forward strand.
AGGAGGTTCCGCATAGTACTGTGGGTGGTGAAAGACAAAACCTATGATGCCATCCGTAGCATGGGATGCCCCCAATGCATCACGGTGAGAGGTGCCTCCTGCATGGGAAGTGCCTAGAAGGATGGTGTATAAGTAGCCATATTGATCATAAATCAAATCCAATTGTTGGGCCTTCGAGATGGCCTCTTCCTTGGATTGGGGACGTTCGGAGGCGACGTCCTTGGCTATGGGTGGTAGCAAGGTTTTTAAAAATCAATTGAGAAAGATCTTGTCATTAAGCCGAATATTGCACATACTACGACGTTGCCGCCACTTGTGGATTTGGTCGGTTATGTGGGTCGTAGTGTTTTGGCGGCAAGTCAACAAGATATCAACGCCCTCATTGTATCTAACAGGGAGTTGGAAGTATTGTAGGAACATGAAGGCGATGGAATTGAATTCAGAGTAAGAGGCTTGTGGTAGCTCATTATACCATTTGGCTGTGCTAGAACAACCTAAGTTTGATTGAATTGTTTACAATGCGGTTTGAGGAGCACCATAGATGAAACGACATAATGTGGTTTTAGTGGCACTCCCCTGCCTTGCCTTCAAAATTTGGAATGTCTGATAAGAGTTTGGTTGGCATGGGAGGATAATGAGGTTGATGGTTGATTGGGTCATTGGTTAACCTGGCCAAATCAGGTAAGTTGAGGTGAGCCATGAATGAGAGGTTAGACCCAAGGTTGGTGCGAGAAGGGCCGGAAATGGCGTCGAAGTTTGCAGGGGGATGATTTCCGTGCATGACTATGGACACTTGAGCCTGAATTCCCACAACGGGGATAGTCGGGATCGTGGTGGAAGGGTCGCTGCCCCCAGGCATGAAAGGTGGTACTGTGGGAATGACAGGAGTTGGTATGGGACAGCCACTAATGGGTAGTGGACTCACAATGACATGCACAATGGTACTAGGACTGATGGTTGGGATGTTGGTGATGATGAGAGGCAGGGACATGGGTTTGCTACCAATCACCCCTCCGAAGAAGGGATTGGGGTTTATGCCAGCCATGGGGCTAGATGGTGCAGTGAAGAGATTCAGCTCAAATGGATAAGAATCCAAGTTAGAAGTAGGGGTCATGTGACCTTCTGGCGCTGAGGAGGGTTGTCGAGGAGGGCCTCTACGGTGATGGTATAGCGACGCAAACTGAGGAGGACCCCCCCTAAGGTGTGAGGAAGAGCATGCTGGATCAATGGTTGCTTTCTGGTAGTAACCATTAATGAATTTTGGATCCCAGTTTAAACATATTCCTATTGGTTCACATGTGGTCACTTGGCCACCAAGACTGCCAAAAGACAACGCTTGGATTTTTCCTCACAAGGGTGTTTCTAGTCAATCGAAAGGGGTCGTTTCCCATTTTGCTTAGCAATTCCTCACGTTGGCCAGCTACTTTTGGGTTCTTGTGGTACTCCTCATAATGAGTTTTAGGGAAAATCCCAAGCACTTCCCACAGTTATGGTAGTTGAGACTTATGTCGTCAAACCAAAAACTTTAATTAAGTAAATTTGTTACTTTTATGGTTCGCTCGGGGTCATGAACCGAGTTTGGTTGGATTGTATGGTGTGAATGTGTGCACTTTGTGTATGAGATTGTTCTTTTTACTTTTTCAATTATGTAGTGAGTTGGTTTCTCTACAAATATTAAGCAATGGGATTAGATCAAAATAGAGTTTTGAAAAAATAAAGCAAATATAAAGTGCAATAGAAACTGTATGATGAAAACTTAATTGTAACTTGTTGCGAATTAGTAGTGTGATTACCCTGTTTGTGTATCCCTCAAGTCCAACAAGGAGTGTTGAGTTCTAATCAAGGTGGAAACGGGTCCACCCATATATTCACAGGCCACTCCTCAAATGCCCCACACTCAACAGGGATGACGCGAATGCCGTGAAACCCCCAATGGTTTCCACTCCCTCTAGCTTCCAAGGTCACTTGTTTGTAGTGGACAAGAACAATGAAAAAATGGATGCCTATTACTAAGATTAGCCAACCCCCCATCTAATCTCAGAAGACCCCAAAGGGTGATGACTAAGTAGAGGAGGAAGGGCTGAATAAGACGATTAATTTCCAATGTTTTAATAATGAAAACAAAACATATAACTTGCAGAAACTAACAGAAAACATGCATATTGTAAGTGACGATCAACTAGTTGCGAATGGGCTGTTTCAGATAGGCAAACAAATTTAAAAACTGATTAAAAATAGATAGGTCGCTTTAGACTTCTGGACAGCGGTGACTGATTCGCACAAACAGTCCACATAGGAGTGACTGGATCGCCTCTAGGGAAGAAAACAACAGCGACAGTGCCCTGGGGGGGAAGTCGTGCCTTTTGGGGCTGAACTAATGACTGGGTCATGCCTTTTGGGGATGAAGCAGCGACTGGGTCACTCTTTCCAGCCTGGAACTAGCAACTGGGTTGAAAAATGGAGAAAATTAAAAAACAGAGTCGACAACGGCTAATAGTAACTGGTACTGGGGCCGTACGGACTTGAAACGACCTTGTGAGGGCCCGATCATGGATGACTGTGAAGGAAAACCTACAAAAAACTTGTAAATCCAGGGATCGAATGGGATCAACCCAACGGAGTCACCAAAACTATAGCCGGGTAAAAACCTCGACTACGTGCAAATGCACGTCCCTCCCGTCAAAGTGATGAAAGGGTAGAGTTTGAAATGGGAGAGCTAGCTGCAAAACAAATTATTAGCAACACAATAAACACATATAAACTATATATAAAACTAATCAAAACAATGATACTGTTATACCTTTCGATTTACTTGAAAGGGGGCCACCGTGCCCTGACTCAGAACGATACCGCTTCTCCATAGGTTTGGGTGGTATGGAGGTTGACTCAACACCAAAAATGGGGAGCAAGTGTGGAAAATGGAATGTTTGGTGACTTGAGATGAGTAGTTTAAGAATGATGGTTTCTCAAAGTACTCATGCAAGTATAATAACAGTAGAAGGAATATGTCATGTTGTGATGGGGACCTCCACCCTTTATTTATAGTTTTTTTTCTGTCCTTTTCTCTCATTTAGGGTTTTGGACCCTAATTAGGGTTTTAGGCCCTACTTAGGGTTTTAAGCCCCTTTTTGCTGTTTTTAGCTCTTTTGGGGTTTTTAGCCCCTTTGTGAGCCTTTTAGTTCTTTTATGGGTTTTTAAGCCCTTTTTAATAGTTTTGAGCCTTTTTGAAGAGAACGAGGTTAAAACATAGGCATGGAGGTCAAAAATGAGGGAAAAAGGTTAGGAAATAGATGTATGTATGTGGTGTAAGCAGTGTAGACAAAGTTGAGCAATTTTTTGCGTTAACACAACCTCAAATGGTTGCAGGACGTTATCAAGATACTCTTGGCACACCCAATAGTTGTCTAGGTTCTACTTCTGGGGGAAACTCTTTACCATGGAATGTTAATATTCCTGACAGAAATCATGCATCTTGAAACACAAATGCCAATTGGAATTATCCTTAACTGATGGGTGGAAATTCCATAGAGGGTCATCCCCTAATTTATCCTAGCATAATGCCTGGGGAGAATCCACCTATCAACCCCATTATGCAATGGAGTGGTTAGGTTTTAGAAATTTATCAATCTTTTTGAAGCCAACCTCCACAAGGAGGAAACCTTCCTTGGAATGATTTTCAAGCCCAAGGACAACTGCCATGGTGTGGTCAGGATCTAAGAAGTAACCAATCCTCTTTGGACCTACCTCCGCAAGGGTGTAATCCACCCATTGGTCAGGTTTTAGGAATTAATCAATATTTCTAGATCCAAACTCCTTAAGGAGGAAAAATACCTTGGAATTCCAATAAAAAATAAGGACATAATCAATGGAATGATCATGTTCTAGTAAGTAACCAATCTTCATTGGATCTAAATCAATCAGAAGTCAATCCACCCAGTGGTTAGGTTTTAGGAAGTAACTAATATTCTTGGGACCTAACTCTATTAGGAGGCAATCCACCCATTGATCATGTTTCGAGAAGTACCCAATATTCTTGGGTGAAGCCTTCACAAAGGGGAAACCCACCTTGGAATGTTAATCAAATACAAGGACCACCTCAATTGTGTGGTCATATTCTAGGAAATAACCAATCTCATTGGGGTCTCACTTCGCAAGGGGGGAATCCACCCATTCATCAATGGTTTGGTCAGATTCTAGGAAATATCCAATCTCCTTGGAATCTAACCCCACAAGGGTGAAATCCACCCATGAACCTCATTCTGCAATGGAGTAGTGAGGTTATAGAAAGTAACCAATCTTTTTTGAACTAGCTTGCAATACTTGCGTTTGATCCAACTAGGCCACCACATGGAACTCATGCCAATGGTATGATGGGTGTCATCAACAACCTTGAGTAGATTACCTAGCAAATGGGACACATTTCTGTTCAGTCTTCACAACCTATAGTTGGCCATGATATGCAACAACATGCTAATCCTTCCCTAACTTCTGAAATCCTCATAGTTCAATCCATGGACATTAGGGAAAATAAGAAGTACAAGGGTACGCACATTGTGAATCTTTCCCCAAATCCCAAAATTCCCATAGTTCAATCCTTGGAAATTAGAGGAAAGAAGAATAAATACAGGAGTAAGAAAAACGCTAACCCTGGTATGGGAGATGCACTGGATCTGACTCAAGACAGTGGGAAACAACAACCTGCTATATTGGTGCAACCCTTATCTGTTGTAGAAGTGTCATGACAAGCTATTCAAAAGGATTTGACATATTTGGATCAAAATTTTCCCTCGATGGAGGAATATGATCCAGTTACTTGGCCCATTTTGGCTGTGAGCTCTCCCAACTCACTTGATTTCTTGGGAAGAATTTTATCATCAGATGAAACTATCCTTGAAGTGATAAACATTTGGTTGCACCCACCTAAAGACATATTTTGTGGGGCCACTGGGAGCATTATTGGTTTAAATCTAGCCAAGCATAGGAGCATCCTTTGCATGTTCGTCAATCTTATCAGGTATATTTGGAAGCTTGCATATAGGTTTAGGTTACCCCTATGTGAAGATGCATTTGAACATTTTGCAACCCAAACTTGCCATAGGGTCAAAACTGATGGAAATTGGTGGGTCAACCCATCATTTATATATTTTCCCACATTCTGACAGAAGAGCCTACCGAACATGGGACACCCTAGTCAGTACTCCATTTCCATTTTGGTGTCCATGATAAGTTATTCTCATAGGTGTGGGAGCTAAATCAGTCCCATCATGACCTGGAATTGGAGACCGCATACTTCTCTTCCATACAATTTTGACTATTTCCTGATGGGCTCCCTATTTTGTGTCAATTTACATAATCATGTGTTAAAATATATGCATGAACATTTGTGGTTAGTGCTTCAGTGCTTATTGCTTATGTTTCATATCTGGATTTGCAATCACTTTTTTCTCAAAATCATTGCTTTTGTTTAAGTTGGACTATACATGTGAGAAATATTTGATTTAGGTAGTTGAATATAGACCATGATTCGTGGTGATTTATGAGTTTTGTGTTGTCAAATGAATTGGCATGAATTAAACCACATTGCCCCTTTCCTACTTGGCTATTGCACCAGATTAGATAAACGTAGATACTTGGTTCTAATTAGCTTCCTATCGACACATATTCTTGCTTTAGATAGCCAACCCATGGAGGGAATATTCATAAGAGTGTTTACAACTAGATCAGCCCTTGTTTGGAATATGCATATTTTCCTTGGCTTGACCTGTGCTCTTGAAAAATAGAGTATGCCCATTCAACACTCGTTCCCTCCCATGTACCATATCATTATTTATTCTTTTTTCGAGCTAATAAATGAAAAAAGTACTACAAATTAAATAACAACAAAAATACAAAAGGGGGATTACTGAATCTATTCATATTTCATCATGAAGAAAATGGCAATCATCAGTCCTAGTTGCCCTTAAACACGACACATAATTTTGCATCTGCTTGTTGGCCCTAGGAAAAGGTAGGAAAAATTTCAGCCATAATCCTACTCGGGAATATGAATATTCTGGTTGCACAACAGAGAAAGCTGTGATGGAGGAGAAGTTGAGACGAGAGCAACCAACGATGGAAGAGTCCACGACAGAAGAAGAACTGCAATGAGAGCAACTTCAGACGAAAGGAACAATGATAGATGAAGAGTACATTAGTTTAAATGGACAATTCGAGTGATCGTGGGTAAGAAGTCAGTTAGAATAAAGCATGCTTGGGTAACAAAACGTAACTTGTATTTTTGGGCTGATAGTGCCTACTTTCAGTTGTAACTGAATGTACGAGAATATGAATGACAACCTATTGTCTAACCGATTAGAGTCGGTTGATTAAAACATGTAAAAGCTTATAAAAGGGAGAACCCATGTTGTGTGCGGGTTGGTCTCCCTTTGGCTCCTATCCTAGATGATGAAGAAGTAGAGTGGGTTATGCTTAGAGTCATAGAGTTGTATAGAAGAGAGTCTATCCAGGATGTGTGCGGATTGAAGGTAGAGTGAAGGAGAGGAAAACTTCAAAGATCGAATACAAGAGAGCATGAGAGGAGAGAAGTCTTTATAAGTTGTAAAGACTATCTAGAACAAATTCTGCAAGCTGAGTGCACAGACAAAAGGTGATGATATATTTCTCATGCCAAATGAAGAGTGCCTTGCGGTTTTCTAGATGAGTTTCCACGTTAAATGTTTCCTCTATGTATATGTGATGGATGTGTTTATGTTGAATGTATGCAAATTGTGAATAAGTAGATTTGAATGTGTCGCATCCCTTTTGTTTCTGAATAATCTCGTGAATGTATATGTCGTACTACTTATTGAATGAATTTGTGATATGTTCTTCATGTTGAATGTTACAAGATACGTGTTGGGGAAAAACATTAAACAATTTATAACATATATCCAATGATTTAATTGTCAACCCGGAGAGAGCATAAACTTGTGAGGTACAGACAAAATATATGCAAGGGCAGATTATTGCTAACTTAATTTGATATTCTAGGTGATTGAAATAAAAATACATGCAAATGAAATTGAATTAAGGTAGCAAAAGTAGGAAATGACATGAAAATAAATCTAATCTAGAAAAGCAGGAAATTGCGTGAAATAAATCTAATCTAAGAAAGCATAAAATTACATGAAATAAACTAATTGAAAATAATCAACATTGACTTGTGAGCTCACGTAAAATCTACACTAACAATTCATAAGAAAGAAACTCAAACTAACATGATAGAGAATAAGATTATTTGCATTAAAGCATTATCTCCATTACATAACAATAAAAAATCCATTCTATGACTAACTCTAAACTATTCTCTACTTCCACACCACTAGAGAGATCACTAACAAAATGAGGAGAGAGCCCTCCTATTTATACATGAGTTCAAGATAACTAATCCATAATTACAGATCCACTATTCTCTCAACTTATCCCTCAAAATTCTCCAACATACCCACTTTTCTCTCAACTTATCCCTTCAAATCCTCCAACAAATATTGGATGAGTTATTCTCTCCACATTTCCATGATCTTCTCCTTGAAATTAGCCCACATCTTGAAGATGAAATTCGAATTTGAGGCTAGGTGGTGGCTTTTGAGCTTGTTAAAGTCTTCAAATATACCTGTAATCATCACCAAACTCATCCAACTTTAAGGTATAATGAAAATGTATTAATTTTCTTAATATTTAACCACAAATTCACTCAAAATACTCAAAAATAAATTATTTGGAAAATGGTAATATAAACCCATATGTATTATCAAAGTGGTGGATATTAATGATTTTATGGAAGGATAAAATAGGAATAAGGTGACAAATAGTATATGAAAGATGAATAAAATGTGGTATTTTTGTGACTCAACATTCCCCCCAACTTAACTTGTCACATGTCCTCATGCAGCTATGCATTGATTCTCTTTAAAACTTTTGTCTTTGTAGTTGGGCTTTACACGATGATGATATGTAATAGTAAATCATTCCATGATTTGAAATGCATGAGTGGCAGCAATTTTCCTTATGCTTGGTTCTTGTGTGACAACCATAAGTATAACAAATGTTGGTTCTTGTGTTAACAACATTCGCTCGTTTTACTTGTATTTTTGCTGCAATACATAAGATTTAAAAGTATACATGCATTAGAAATGATGAAACATCAATGTATATTAGAAATCCTTTATGAATCATGCCAATATATATAACGTAGTTTAGGAAAGACATGTTGGTTAATGGTAAATTAGATGATGAATCTGTAAAATGGTAATGAATAGTCCCCCCCAACTTAAGATGTATTAGGTTTATGAAAAGGAGAAAGGGAATGTAGTGAGAGAATTTTCCAAATTCATTCACTTTCTAGCATTTAAGGAATTACATGGCTAAATATTAGAAAACAACATACCTTCACTTACCCAAAAAGTTGATGAACTATGCAATAGGAATGTGGCTGCAGCTGCTGAATCATAGAATGTGAAGTAAAGGATCTGAACTACTGCTTGGTTGGATGAAGTAAAAGATGAGAGTTGAAAGTTGTTATACCCAAATCCTGTCACCAACATGTGATGAGATCCTTAACCCCTATGTTTTCCCTAAATGCTAAACTTGGAGTGGGAAACTTGCTTTGGATATCAATTCTACATGAAAAAACCTAGCACCGTGCTTCCCCTTTAGCTGATGAGAGGTTATCACCTAAAATGCTCTGTCATAAGGGAAAAAAAGTGGTACCCTTGGTAAAAATGGAAAAAAGAGGATTCTCAAGGCTTCTAGAACATGAGCCTTGTGTCCTCCCTTATCCCTATCAATCTGGGTTGGTTGGACTCGAGATCCCTCTTGGTAGGATCTTATGGCCGCCTCACCCATAATTCTCTCAACTATACCTATCCATTAAGCCCTATAAATACAAGCTCATATCCATAGTTGAGAGAGAGAGAACTGAATGGTAATGTTATGCTATTGAATTGACTATCTAGCTCAATCCACTGGAGAGCACAAGAGAGCAAGTTGGAGCTATCGAGGATGAGGTGTTTGTCTTGTGGAGGAGTTTTTCAACACTAAGGAAATGGTTGTAAGCTTCTTCATTCATTTCTTAATGCAAAGCTAATTTCTGTCCCACATATTTGTTGTATTGATCTCACATGTATATGTTACTCGATTCCTTAGTCACTAGTATGGACGTGTGAATAATTTTCTGGTAGCTTTGATGTTCTTGTTTGTTTGACATGTTCTGTAGGTACACAGGTTTGTCATCAAAGAATTATTCCAGGTGTTTATAACATTCAGGGAAGGTCTTCATCCTTTGTCGTTCACTCATTTGTTCTGGATCTAAACCATTCAGACCAGAGGAACAACTTCTGTTCGCAGAAGGTGCAATATTCCTGACTACAAATTTGGCGACTCCACTGGGGAACAAAGCAAATTTTAGTTGATCTGATCTTCCTCAGTCCTTGAACACTTGTCCAAATCCAGGCTCCAGTCTATAACTCTCTTCAGTCAGATCTGCCATCTGACTTAGTGGATTTTGGTTTAAAACTTTCAGATATGAACTATTTCGACCTTATATGCTCTGTTTTATCGTCAATTCATCAGCCTTTACCTTGATTTGAACATTTTTTAACTTGAAATCTTGTTCTCTTTGTGTTTTGGATATGATCAGGGAACCACACATGTGCTGTAGGCAATAAGCGGTGCCACCGCCTGAACCCCATTAGCCATAAGCAGTGCCATCGCCTGAGTGTAGTGATCCAGAAGCGATGCTCATCCAGAACCGCTCTGTCAAGAACCCTCCAGCGCGGTGCTAGGTAGGCCTTGTTCCAGAACTTGTTTTTTGTTATTTTTTGCAAAAAGTAGGGTTTTCTTGCTTTTAGCCTTGCACTGTCAGGCTTGTTTGTTTGAATTTGAATGCTGATGGTTGAAATTTTTGTGATAAAATTTGTTTGGTTGAATGAATTCAAAAGCTAGGTTAGGCTTGTTGATTATTCATTTGCTTTCATGCTTGTAGGTTGTGATTTTGAAAGGAATTGTTGAAAGCTTAGGTTTCAGTTAGATCTCTTTTCATTTCATTTATAAATATTGAAAGAAAAACCACTTGCTTATCATCTTGATTTCATTTTTTCCATAGAAGACTTCTTTTTGCTTTTAAAAGAAATTTTTTTGATTGAGATTAGGTCATTATTATTACTGAGCATAGGGCACTGGATCTCTGATTAGCATCACAAGCTTTTAGGTTTTCTTTGTTCTTTTGTATCTCTTGCATTAGTACTATCTCATCAAAAGAAAAAATAGTGTAGTTTTAAGTTAGATCTATCTATGTTTAAAAGAAAAATTGAAAAATAGATTGCATATGCATGTAGAGTGCTTGTTGTTTTTCTTTTAAGAAAAGAGAATCTTACCCATCTGATTGTTTTCAAAAAGAAAAATGAGTTTGGAATGTGTTGCTTGTCTTTGGATTTGATTTGTTCAAAGTAGTTGTTTGGGAATTTTTGGTTTTCAAAACGAAAAGAAAATACTCTCTCTCCCTCCCGTAAGTAGGCATACCTCGAACGGTAAAGTGAGATATTTGCATCTACATATCTACATGGTTTTACTTTTTCTGCCAAAATTCCATGCATACACCTAACTGTCCACTTTAAAATTAACGTTAGTTATAGGATTAAAATTTACATAGCAATTTGAGTGATAGGCTAGAGACGTGTTCGGGCGTCATTAAGTGTAGGAGCTATCGTTACTCATCCGCACTACATCCCGGGACTCACGCGGTTCTTCCACGTACTGTCGGTATATCGAACGACCTTTCACGTATCCTTAAGGGAATATAGAAAGGTACTTCACATACTCGATTGTATATAGGAAGGCCCCTTATGAATGATTGTGCATTAGATAGCACTACTACCGATTTGAGCTCCCATGTACCTTGCGTATATTGGGAGACCCCACTAGGATACCTTATCTATCTGAGAAAAGTCCTTTGGCTATCTTACTTGGAGCCATACACTGAAAACAACATTCAGGGAGATTACTACGCACATACCCTTGTGGTATATCGCGAGTGGCACCTTCTTGACAATCCTGGTGAGAGACCGGACTATCTGAACTCCTCCTATCATTTAAGTTTGCTTGTTTGGCCTATAGCTTGAGTAGGGAAATTTTTGGTGTGTTTTCTAGTTTTTGAAACCCTAGGTTAGATAGGAATTGTACAAACTAGCTGAATTAAGATAGTCCAAAAGAGTATGGGGCTTTCCACCTGATTTTATTCTTGTTTCAGGAGAAGATCCTTTGGAAGCTATTGACCAAGGAGATGCTACCAACTCCCAAGTGGGAGAAAATGTGGTTGCAGAAAGCGGAGATCCATATCCTTTGCATGGTCCTCCGTTTGTTCAACAACCTTTTAGGGGTAATATTTCATTCCATTCTCCCATGGAATGCCATGTTGATGATACTACTCGTCCAGATTATGGTCCCAATGCTCCGTTTTGGGATACCTTTATGGGATAGGCCATTGCTTCGTTTGGAACCCGTCCAACCTCTTCTGAATAAATTTCACCAAATGAAGAAGAACGTAGAAAATACCAGGTAGGTATTCTCTGTGCAAGAGAACTTGAGAATAAAATAGATAACATATTGGGTACACCACCACCTCGCTCAACAATTTTTCCTATGGGATATCACTCACTTGCTAATTCTATGAAACCCATTGAACCCATTCTAGATCGCGCTATGAATCCACATAATCCAGGTCAAAATACCAACCCCACCACCTCCCATATTATGTCTATTCCAAATCCTCCCGGGTCTTCAACACTTGGGGAACAACATTCAATTCATGTTTCATCAATACCTTCTAGTGTTGGGGGGAAACCCTCGGCATGCCATATGTTACATGTCACTAGAGTTGTAGCTAGTCATGGAAAAACCTCTAGTACAGAACAATCTGCAGTCTGTGTCCCTCCTACCCATACGAATGTGGTTAAACCCCCATCCAATTCAGGTCAGCCCTTGGGGGCACAACCTTTAACAAATCAAACCTCTTGGGGGTATGGTTACACAGCAAAACAAGTACCTATAGGAAATATCAATTACCAACCCAACCCTACAGGAATTCCTTATGCTGGAATTCCATATCATAGTAATACTTTCACTCCATGGGGGCAACCTAACTGGTCCTACATCCCAGCTATGGGAGGGATACCTATACATACTGCGAGGGGTGCCGGAGGACCACCTTATGGAGGTCCTCCCTCTGGGGGGCCTAATGGTCCTGGAGGGCCTAGAGGATTTCCTCCTTATGGTCCTAATGGTCCTGGTGGTCTTGGGGGGCCTGGTGGCTTCCCTCCTAATGGTCCCGAAGGGTCTGGTGGCCCTGCTCCTAGTGGTTCTAGAGGCTCCAGAGGTTTACCTCCTAGGGTCCTGGAGGGTTTGGTGGTACAGGTTGTACTAGTGGTCCCAATGGTCCTGGTGGTCCTGGAGGCTCTGGAGGTCCTCCTCTTGGAGGCTCCAGTGGTCCTAACGGTCCCGATCCTGAAAATCAACCCCCTGTGGGTGGATCTTCCGGTGGTTCTTCATCACAAAAACTTGTCTATCAGTCTACTTACGGTCCTACTAGTACTTATATTCCCTATCAATACTACTAGTACGTACAACCTAATCGCCAATTACCTTTCCTAGAAAATTTGGACTTGCCTAATTTGTCCAAGTTGATTAATGATCCCATTCAATAGAACCCCTCGTGGCCTCCCACTTTGGTAAAGTTACCATCGGATATCCTAAAATTCAATGGAAAGCAGGGAGATGATCCAAAAAACCATGTCATGACATTCCATTTGTGGTGTTCTTCGAACTCCCTAATGGATGATTCAGTTAGTTTAAGACTCTTCCAACGAACTTTGACCGGTACCGCCATGAAATGGTACATTGAACTTCTGCAACATTCATTTGTGGATTTTGGTTCTTTGGCAACTGTATTTCTTACACACTTTCGGCTTCCTATCCATTATGAAAGAGGTACATATCTCTTAACTTCTCTGTGTCATAACACCTCCATGCACATATTAGATAATATCCATGAGTGGAGAAGGCAGAGAAGACTTATTAAGGCTCCTATCTCGGATTAATTGTTAGTTGATTGGTTTACTAAATCTTTGTTGTCACCAGTCACTCGAGATGTGGCTATGGGCAGTGTCGTTACCGAAGAGAAAGCCATTAGTTGATCCCAATATATGGACTTAGTATATTCCCAGTCCAAAACATTGTATGACTTTCTCCCTCAAGCTCCTCGCCCAAGCATCGATCCTGCCAAGCCACCAACGGAAACCCTTGTTGATGGGATTGTTGGTTCAAGCCAGTCCCCGCCAACAACAAAACCTGCCAAGAAACCCCACCCCAGACCTCCAACCCTACTCCTTCAACTACCAAGGTTTTCGTCAAGGTAAATTCCATTCAGAGTACACAAACGCCCGGAAACAATAAAAAGAAAGGTAAAGCAAAAAACAAAAAACCTGGAAACCAATAGGAATATCCAAAACCAATCATCAACGAGAATGATAAAGGGAAAAGAAAAGAAAAATATCCATGTCTGCTATGTGGAGGTGACCACTTCATAAAAGAGTGTTCTCGTCGTGAATAAATCACTCAATTTCTAAAAACTAATCCCACGCTTGCAGTTCTCACGGATCCTTTTCCCTCTCAACAACAGCTGATAGACCACATGTCTAATCAGGGAAATTCTAGTTCTTCAGAGGAAATTCGCATGATGTCCTAGACACTATTAGTTTGAAAACTCAAAGTTAGAATTATGAAAAACCCGCAGACAATAAAGAAGACAATTCTTCTTCAGGAAAATCTCCCTCTACTGGTTCTCCCGAGTCCTCGTCTACTGGTCCCCTAACCATCGAGAAACCTAATCTCAACATGGTTTTGCACCCTCCCAAGAGTACCCTTAGGAAGACTATTTTTAATCCTAATGCCCGAGCTGCTTAGTTTTATAATGTACTTGAATATCTTTCTCAGGCACCATGTGCAATGTCTACCTTAGAAGTACTCCAAAGTTGTCCAACGCAATGCAAAAACTTGTTAACTGCGTTAGGAGCTTTAGACCCGGACAACACTAATTTGATTCACTTTAATGTCAAGAACTATAAGTCTATACTACCTCACAAAATATCTTTCAAAATCATAACTAAAGTAGTTAGAAATAAGGTCTTTAGAACTGTCTTAGACGATGGAGCTTCAACTTCGGTTTTGTCCCTATCTTGTTGGAAAGCTATTGGCTCTCCTGAGCTTGTAACATCACCAACAAATTTGAAAACCTTTGATGGATGAAGTTTCCAGCCCCATGGTCTCATACCAGCCCTTTCAGTTGAGATTGGGGGGAAAACTATTTCCATTCAAGTGGAAGTAGTAGATGCACCATTAGACTACAATATCCTATTAGGAAGAAATTGGTTTTACACCATGATTGTTGTCACTTAGACGATATTTTGAATCGTCCAGATTCTGCATCTTTGGAGGATTGTAACCATTGATCAGCTCGATTTCTATATGCCAGATGTTACCACCTCTATGGCTAATAACATCCCTATGTTAGGCAAGTCGCCTCCTTCTTACCAGTCGATTGGGGTAGGCATGTTGAAATATTCTTCCCTTATGGGGATTTTTCCGTCAAACCCTCCTAACATAGAAACGATGACGGTAAATATGATTTCTTCGTTTGATTATGATCCAAAGGGAAAAAAAATTGTTGAGTCCACCTCGTTGAGTCCACATGAAGCAATGTACAACGTTATCCAAACCCTTTTTGATGACCACACTAATGACCTTCATTTGGTGGCTTCAGAACCTTACCACCTGCTTTACTGGTTAGAGCCCTCTCTTCCTACTCTGGATTATCTCTCCCAGACTTTTCCATTTGATGAGTCCATTATGGAGATTATGAGTATGAATGAACCTATATGGGAGGATCATCATCATCAATCCTTGTTCCTCCCCAACACCAGTTCGGTAGACCATGATTTTGCATCCTTTTTTACTACTGATATTGTCAAAACACCTCAAACTCCTATCTTGTTGCAGAACATGGATTCTGAAGGAAACCTATGCAATATTACTCAAACAAATCCAATTGACATATCGACTAAGCCTGGCACCCTTGAGCATGTTCATGTTGGGTAGAACTGCTTAGCAGAAGAATTTGAAGCATATAGAGCACTTTTCAAAGAATTATGAGATGTCTTTGCCTGGTCCTATGAAGAAATGGTGGGGATAGACCCCTCCATTGTGGTTCATGAAATAAAAACCTGTCCCACTGCCAAACCTATCAGGAAAAAACTGAGACAGGTCCATCCACGGAAAACCACAACTATCAAAGATGAAATAGAAAATATTCTAAAAGCAAGGTTTATTTATCCCGTACCCTTGACGGAATGGGTATTGAATGTTGTCCTTGTCAATAAAAAATAGGGCACCATTAGAGTCTTCATCGATTTCAGAGATTTGAACAAATCTTGTCCCAAAGACAACTTTCCCACTCCACATATCAAGTATATTATTGACAACTGTGATGGAAGTGTCATCTCGTTTATGGATGGATTTTTAGGTTATAATCAGATTGAGATTTTACCCACTGATTAGCACAAGACAACATTTATTTTCCCATGGGGAACCTTTTCATACAAGAAGTTACCATTCGGCCTAAAAAATGCTGGAGCCACTTTCTAGCGTGCTATGTCCTATGCGTTTCACGATATAAAACATATTGTAGAACTGTACCTTGACGAACTCCCAACTCATTCATAGCGATGGGAGGATCACCCTGGTCATCTTAGAGACATTTTCCTGAGATGTCGTCATTATAATATACGGCTCAATCCTCATAAATGTGTTTTTTGTGTTGATACGGGATACCTGTTAGGTTTTGTGGTTTCTAAGGATGGCATCCAGATAGATCCATTGAAAATTGCCACTGTTCTAGCCCTACCAGCCCCAACCAACCTTCTAGAACTCCAAAGTTTGCAAGGGAAGGAAAACTTCCTCTGCCATTTCGTTTGCAATTTTGCAAAGAAAACACACGGTTATATGTGTCTCCTTAAGAATGACACTCCGTTCTTTTGGGATTACCAATCCCAACGGGCCTTTGATAATCTCAAACAAACTATGACTCACTCACCCGTGATACACCCCCCAGATTATTCAATGAATTTTCTCTTATACATTGTTGCCTCCACTACTACCATCGCTATGGTTTTGGTGCAGGAGAATCCTGATGGTTAGGAGCATGTGATCTACTATGCTAGTAAGAATCTCATGGATTCTGAAACTCAATACTCACACGTGGAGAAATTGGCATTGGCCATGGTTAATGATGTTTAGAAATTTCGTCACTACATTTTTCTTCGCACAACCACAGTATTGGCAGACCAGAACCCTATGTATTACATCCTGACTCGTCAGGTGCTCAGGGGAAAGTATTCCCGATGGACAGTCATCCTACAAGAGTTTGATCTGGAATTTGCCAAAGCTATGTCAAAGAAATCTTTGGTATTTGCTAAGCTAATGTGTGATCTTCCCTATGCTCTGGTAGAATCTAAGCCCAGTGATTCATTCCCAGATGAATTCCTATTCCTGATAAGCACTATTGACCCATGGTATGGAGATTTTCTCATTTATCTCCAGACACAAAGATTTCAGCCCACTCTATCCTGTGTCGATCGCCACTGTATCCATCACCATGCAAAATACTACCTCATCTTAAATGACACTTTGTATAGACGTGGTATCGATTCTGTTCTCCAACGATGCCTTACCCACGAGGAAGCTGAACAAGTTTTGAATGACTGCCACTCTAGAGCATGTGGCGGTCATCTATCTGGGATGGCTATAGCCCAGAAAATCCTTCGTGCTGGATATTTTTTTCCTTCAATCTTTAAAGATTGTCATGCGGCTGTTAAGAAATGCACACCCTGTCAACATTTCTATCCGAAAAAGCGAATCCACTATTAACTGGAATATTTCACCTCCTACGGACAGCAAGGTGTTCCACTGGTCTGAATGGTTCAGATCTAGAACAAATAGATCACAGAGGCTGATAACTTTCCCTAGACGCTGTAGATATCTGGAATACAAGGATTTGACAGTTCACCCGCGTAACCACAATCAAGCTCAACACGAAATGAATCAAAGCAACCAGAATATGATCTACTAATATATGCTAGTGACTAAGGAATCTAGCAATATATATTTGAAATCAAACATCAACAATATATATCGGACAAATAATCAACTTGCATTAGAAATATGAAGAAGTTTACAACCAAGCCTTAGTGTTGACATGCATCTCCATGAAACCAACTCTTCATCCCTAAAAGATCTGACTCTAGCTCTCTATGCTCTCTCCAAATGATCTTGGGCCAATAATCAATCCAACAGCATAATAATACCTTCAATGTTCTCTCCTCAACCATGGCTATGAGCTCATATTTATAGGGATTTAATGGATAGAGATGGTTGAGAAATTAGTGGGTGAGGTGGTATCTAATATCCTAGGATGAGGGATCTCGAGCTCAACCAACCCAGAACAGTAGGGATAAGGTAGTACATGAGGCTTATCATCTAGAAGCCTCGAGAAAATTCTCTTTTTCCCTTTTTACCCAGGGTACCGTACTTCTCCTTCTATGACGGAGTGGTTCTTGTAATAACCGCCTATGGACCAAGGGTAACAGGTGGTGGCACTTCTTATGGAACACAGATGATGGGCGATGCAAGCAGGGGTACCACTCCTAGATAAAGGGGCATGCACGGTGCTGGGAATTTGTATGACAGATTGATAAAAACCATTTAGTTTCCACTCTAGAAGCTGGGATTCAGGGCAAGTAGGTATGTCAAATGTCTTATTACATGATGGTGATAGGATTTTGGTATAACAGGATGCCCCCCAAAGCATGAGTCTTAGAGTGATACGATAAATGAGAGCTTTGAGAACAAGTCGTCGCCAGGAGATGAAAATGTTGGCTCGATCGGAGTATGCAGTCAAGTAGGCATCTGTAGTACATCAGTATGTTGACTCATAGACACAAGTAACCAAACTCATAGCTGCAGACCAATACAAGGCATATCCATGAGTGGAATAATCAAACATGGCTACTAGAATGCAACGTAGATCCATGTGATAGAGAACTCAAACTTGGACATAGATACCAGACATACAACGCAGATCTATGTCATACAGACACAAATTTGAGCATAGCCAAGGCCATACAAATGTGGATCCATGCTAGATATACAAAACTCCATCGCAACCTGGGGAAAAAGCAATGAGCGCTTTTAAACAAATTCCCAAGGTCTTCGTCTTGTCTTCCACAAAGTATGCTTCTATCCATGTGATTACAATGATATGAAGTCGAACATGGTAGAAACCACTTGATTACTGGCCAATGATGTGAACCATTAACAAGTGTGAGGGAGATCACCATTAATGTCAATTATTCCCAAGGTACCCTAGTACAATCTACTGAGTGCGAACAAATGTCCTGATGTTGAACACCCAGTCAATTCTATCGATCAAAGGTCAATGATGTGAACCTATGTCAAGAGCGAGAGAATCTATCATTAATGCATATAGATCTCAAGGTACTAAATATTGTTTCTAAGACTATTTCCTGGATGATGAGCTGATGTTGACAGGAATAGTCTCATCGAAGGAGGGCCATGATGAGTCCCACATCGACGACATGAAACTTGGAACATAGTTATGGAATGATGTGAATGTAGTAACCATATGACTAACTCAAAGATACTGACACAAAGACTATGTAGACTGCAGAGGTAAAACTTCTTTAGATCCCCTTTGAACATTGGGCAGCACGACAAAATGACTTGGCAGCATGACTAGACAGGACAAATACACAATGCAACAGTGGACAATGCATTCTTTTGAAAGACTCAAAGGATTGACATGACTCATGAAAGTGGATCATCACGGAGATCAGCTGAATACCCAATTGACTGACATGATTGTGCAGACAAGTGCCATGTTCAAAGGTAACGACAAACAACTGCCATTATTTGCAAAATGATTCCCTTCCCATTTTCCCCATCATGATCTATGAGTGCCTCTTTTCGGTTTTACGAGTTCAAAGAGGGTAACAAACACTCGATATAGCTTGTCAGAGGGAAAGTCCAGTCTCATATGTTTTACGAACCTGAGAGAGGAAGGGGTTCGTTCCCAAAACGGGTCTCTGAATGTTTAATTTAACGAGTCCACTGAAAGAAAACTCAGTATCGTTCATGTTTAGAGAGTCTGAACGAATACAGAAGAAAACTCCATGGGGGTCCTTTTTCGTATGATTTAGTCTCTAAGGCTCGAAAAAGTATAAAATCATACCTTAGAGAACTCTTCCAGTCATGATTGGCTGGAGTGTTCCTTTCTCATAAATAGTCCTATCCGAACCGAGAAATAGATAACCTACCGTCGGACGGATGACTCTTCAAATACTTTAATGAGCGTGAAGAAGACAAGATCGCTCGACAATATTTTTGTATTTAGGGAGCCGGAAAAGGGTTAAAAGAGAACTCCATGAGGTTCCTTTACACAACGTAATGTTTTACGAGCTTGGAAAGAATCGAAAACGGACTTGATGAATTTTGCATGTTTAAGGATCTTGAAAAAAAGGTGAAAAGAGAACTCCATGACGCTTCTTTACACAATGTCTTATTTTACGAGCTTGGAAAGAAACTTGAACTGGACTCGAAACTTTAATACTAGATTTTTACGAGCATGACAAAGTGTCATAATAAATTCTCAATGACCTTTTCCATTTTGTGAAAGTACAAAAAATCCATAAACAAACTTTCCAAAGCTTCTTACTAAAGTCAACCTGTAGACGACTCATGAACAAGTGTTAAATGCATTCAAAATCAACATTAAGGGATTATGACCAATAGATTTTGACCAGAACATGATGTAATATCAAAACTATAGTAAGTTAGACCCAAAAAACGTCTATATAAGGCAAGTAAATAGTAAAAAATCAAAACATTTCACTTTTTACCTCCAGCAGAGAGCACTTGGAGCATTTTCTAGCTAGATCTTCCATAGCTGATACCGGGAGTTCCCACCGTCCATTTTCAGTCTCATCCGTTGCAGGTAACAGCTAAGATCCTTATCTTTCATTTCATAGCTTCTATTTTGGGATTTGGTCGGGTTTTGGGCCTACTTGGCAAGCCCTAAAATCCAATATGCGGGCACCACAGCTACCCCTTACGGGATACGTGGTACCACCCGAGAACCATGCCAAGAATACGGTGGACAGGCAGTGCCACTGCCTGTCTCCAATAGGGCACATGCGGTGATGGCCGTGGAGAAGTTAAACAAATGATATGGGAAAAATTTATTCATTCTTTTGATTTGCAATGACTCAAGGATGATATTAATGCATACCATTGTTTTTTTTGGCAGGTCTAGGAGTCCAAAATATGGTGATATGGAAGGAAAGAACACATGATGACAAGGATGCTGCTACTGAAAGGAATGTGGTTTGCATTGCTGCACTCCGGGACTGTGGGCTCTTAAAGTTATTTCGGACACTACGCATGGTGTCCCACAAGAGATTACTGGAACACATACTGAGAATGTGGAATCTAGAACAACAGTATTTCGAGGTGGGGGCACACATACTTACAGCGGAGGTAGAGGATATCTACTTCCTGACTAGCCTATCGAGATGGGGTTCCCCCATCTCACTGACAGGTTCCTGTGGTGGGGACATTACCACTAGAGAGCTTATAGATCGGCACTGCGTACGAGGTATAGGTACATCGACGAAGAAAATCCCCATCAGGGTAGTGACAGACAAGGCTCTATGGATTGTTCTGTTCACCATGCAGAGGGTGGAAGGGATCCAGGGTGTGCATTAGGCTTCCAGGGCACATATGCTATATGCCCTAGAGGCTATGGCACCTATGGTGTTCAACTGGGTGGAAGCATTGCTTCCAATATTCAAGGATCAGCTGACTAAATGTCGGCAAAGAGAGCTGAAGCAGTTCGGCTTTGGTTCCATCTTAGCTTGCTTCTTCTTTAAGAGGGTCCCATAGATGAGGTCCCAGGTGACTTTCCGGAGTCTGAGAGAACGGGACCCCTGTATGCTGAGGTGGGTCCAGGTCATGGTTTGCACAGGAGTGGGTAGGGGCAGAGTGAAGTTCAATGATCCGTTCTTCAGATGGCTGCGGGATCAGATGCTCATGGTTGAGGACTATGCCTATGCAGGCACAGATTTTACAGGTGATCCTGACCTACCACTCCCACCTGGAGGGCAGTGGGGAGACATTGGTAAGAAGCAAGAAAACCTAACAATGGAAAATGTTTTTATGTTTTATATTTTTTATGATAAGTGATGAGACTTGTTTGTCTTCATGCAGATGTTGGAACAACGAGGCCTAGAGGATCATCTCCATTAGACAGGCGATCCGGAGCTCGCTTCGTGCCACAGGGTGATGATATCACCGGGGAGCTAGAGGAGAACCTAGAGAGGTTGACTCTGGACATCCCAGATGATGATATAGATAACCTCCCGACTAGATATCAGAGAGCTACGATGGGAGTACCAGGACAATTTAGTAGGCTACTATGCAGGGTGGCTCGAGCAGTGATGTGCTATCATGAGCACCATTAGTGGATGAGACATCTATGCTGAAAGTTGAGAGCTTCAATATTTTTTGTATGATGATTTTGCCTGGAATCCTACGTGCTTCAGATGAGGTCTTGGGACCTATATTTTTGTAAAACTTTTTCGTATATATATATATATAGAATTTTACATGTTGTTTATATGTTTCAAATGGATAAATGAATTTTCTATGAGTTCTACATGTCTTTAAATGTTTATTTACAATGTACCATGTTTGATTTAATGTCATGAATGGGAAATATGCCAATCTAGGATGTAATTAGCCAATGAATCAGCAACTACATTATGTTCCCTAGGGATATGCCTATAGGTAATGGTTCCAAATGATCTTTCTAACAAAAGTACCCTCTGAAAGAGGCAAAGGAGCACCGGGTTCCTAATGGTGTAGACATGGTTTAAATGACAAACCACAAGATGAGAGTCCATCAAAAATACTAGATCACAGACATCCTGGGAGGAAGCTTCAGTCAGAAGACCAATGACTGCTTCATATTCGAAGATGTTATTAGTAGCAGGACCTAAACAAATAGCTCTTGAACTGACCAAATCTTCAGCTGGGGACTAGAGAACCCAAGCAGCCGAGGCTAGATTCAAAGTGTGGCGACAAGCACCATTAGCGAAGCCGTAGAAAGCCATATGCATGACAAAAACATGGTATAAATAGATGTGGACACTAAAACTCAAAACCATCTTGAAAATACTAAAAGCACACTGAAAGTCAATCAATATACATATATACAAGATACCATCCAAGAAAACCTAGGCATAGTATCTTTTCAGGTACAACCCATTGTGAGGTTTCCCCAAAGGGATTCCATCATAATCAACTAACTCATAGGCTCCTTTCTTTAACACCTTGGAAATAATGAAAGGTCCATACCACATGGACTTGAACTTACCCTTCCCTAGCTTGTCATATCTCTGGTCATAAGTCAAAACTAGGTCACCATCTTTGAAAACACGAGGTTGGACGGATTTATCGTACTACGCCTTGATGCGTTTCTTATGTGCCTCATTAGCCAAGGTAGCATCTCTATGAGTCTCATCAAGGTTATTTAAGTACAAAAATCTTGCTTCCTCTGCGGAAGTGTCTGGGAGAAGTTTGACGGCAAGTTGTAAAGATGGAATATGACATTGGATCGGCAAGATAGCTTTAAGTCCATAGACAAGATGGAATGGCATGAAACTAGTATCTGTTTTCATGGAAGTCCGATAAGCCCAAAGAGTAGAAAAAAGAACGAGATTCCAATTGGATTTATGATCTCCAACCATTCGACGAAGCATAGTTTTCAAAACTTTGTTAATGGCCTCTACCTGACCATTAGCTTGCGGATAATACGACGTAGAGTTTTCATGGCAAAAACCTAGCTTGGCACTCAATTCCTCCATCATTTGATTACGTAAATGAGATCCGTGATCAGTGACGATGGACTATGGAACTCCAAATCTAGCTATGATATGATTGAACAAGAAGAGAGTGGCAGTCTTACCATCTTCTGCGTATGTAGGCATGGACTCAGCCCATTTTGTGAAATAATCCATGGCTACGATGATGTAACCATGCCCCTTGGTTGAGGTAGGCTTACAATGCATGAAGTTAATCCCCCATTTGGCAAAAGGGCCAACGAAAATGATGGGGTGAAGTAGAGCAGGATGTGTGTGCTTTTTGGGATAAAAATGTTGGCAAGGTGGGCATTTTTGAACAACCTCATGACAGTCTTTGAAGACAGAAGGCCAGAAATAGCCAGCGCGAAGGATTTTCTGGGCTGTAGCCATCCTAGATAAATGACTACCACATGCTACAGAGTGGAAATCATTTAGCACGTGTCCAGCCTCCTCATGAGTGAGGAATCGCTGGAGAATGCAATCAATCCCACATCTATACAAGGTATCATTTAAGATAAGATAGTACTTTGTGTGGTGATGGATGCGGTGACGATCATCGCAAGATAGATGCACCTGAAAATGCTGGGTTTGGAGATAAATCAACAAATCTCCATACCAAGGATCAGTAGTGCTAATTAGGAATAGGAATTCATCTGGAAATGAAATGCTGGGCTCAGATTTCGTGGTAGCACAGGGAAGGTCACACATAAGTTCAACAAAAACCAAGGATTTCTTTGATGTAGCCTTGGCAAACTCGAGATCAAACTCTTGAAGGATGACGATCCAATAGGAGTACTTGCCCCCGAGTACTTGACGAGCCAGAATGTAGTACATCGGGTTCTGGTTTGCCAATACGGTGGTAGTGCGAAGCAGAATGTAGTGATGAAATTTTTGCACAGCAATGACCGTGGCCAAAGATAGCTTCTCCACATGTGAATAACGGGCTTCAAAATCAATAAGATTCTTACTGGTGTAATAAATCACATGCTCCTGATCATGGAGATTGTCCTGCACTAAAACCATGGAGATGGTAGTAGCGGAGGTAGCAATATACAAGAGAAAGTCCTTTGAATAATCTGGGGGGTGTATCATGGGTGAATGAGTCAGATCATGCTTAAGATTATCAAAGGTGCATTGGGATTGGTCATCCCAGAAGAATGGAGTTTTCTTCTTGAGGAGATGCATGTAACAGTGCATTTTCTCAGCGAAATTGCACATGAAACGGTGGAGAAAGTTTTCCTTCCCCTGCAAACTTTGGAGTTCAAGGATGTTGGTTGGGGCTGGTAGATTAATGATAGCAACAATATTCAAAGGATCGATCCAGATGCCATTTTTGGATACCACAAAGCCAAGCAGACATCCCGTCTCAATGTAAAAAACACATTTATGCGGATTGAGCCGTATATTATAATGACGACATTTCAGGAATATGTCTCTAAGATGACCAGGATGGTCCTCCCATTGCTGTGAATGAGTAGGGAGGTTGTCAAGGTACGGTTCAACAATATTTTTAATGTTGTGAAACGCATAGGACATCTCATGTTGGAATGTGGCTCCAACATTTTTCAAGCCGAAAGGTAACTTCTTATATGCAAAGGTTCCTCATGGGAAAATGAATGCCATCTTATGCCGATCGGAGGGCAATATCTCAATCTGATTGTAGCCAGAGAAGCCATCCATGAATGAAAAGATGACACTTCTAGCACAATTGTCGATAATCTGATCGACGTGTGGGGTAGGAAAAATGTCCTTGGGACAAGATTTATTTAAATCCCTAAAGTTGATGCAGTCTCTAATGGTGCCCTGCTTTTTATTGACAAGGACAACGTTCGATACCCATTCCATCAGAGGTACATGATAAATAAAACCAGCTTTCAAAAGTTTCTCAATCTCAGCTTTAATAGCTGCGGCCTTCCTAGGATGGACTTGCCTAAGTTTCGTCCTGACAGGTTTAGCTGTGGGATAAGTTTTAATCTCGTGGACCACAATGGAAGGGTCAATCCTCAACATCTCTTCATAGGACCAGGAAAAAATATCATGGAATTCCTTAAAAAGTGCCTTATATGCTTCAGATTCGTC
Organism: Pseudotsuga menziesii; assembly: GCA_001517045.1. NCBI lineage: Eukaryota > Viridiplantae > Streptophyta > Pinopsida > Pinales > Pinaceae > Pseudotsuga > Pseudotsuga menziesii. The sequence continues at coordinate 159,334 of LPNX010521889.1, forward strand.
TGTGGAGTAGTTCTGCCCAACATGAACGTGCTCAATAACATCAGGCTTGGCTTATATGTCAATTAGGTTCGTCTGAGTAATGTTGCAAAGGTTTCCATCAGAATTTATGTCTTGCAACAACATAGGACTTTGTGGAATGTTGACAATATCAGTAGGAAACAAGGATGAAAAATCATGGCTACTCGAACTGGTATTGGGGAGGAACATGGATCTATGATGGTGATCCTCTCAAATGGGCTCATCCATATTCATGATCTCTATAATGGACTCGTCGGAAGTAAAAGTCTTGGAGAGACAATCTAGAATCGGAAGAGAAGGTTCTAACTAGTACGGTAAATGGTAAGGGTCCGAAGCCACTAAATGAAGGTCATCAGTGTGATCATCGAAACAAGTTTGAATGGTGTCATACATAGCTTCGTGCATGCTCAACAAGGTGGAATCAAGAAAATTTGTGCCCTTGGGATCAACATCAAATGAGGTGATCATATGTACTGTTGCGGTATCCGTGCTAGGAGGAGTAGAGGGAAAAATCCCCATAAGGGCTGAATCCTTCAACATACCTACCCCAATCGACTGGTAAGGAGGAGGGGACTGACCTAACATGGGGATGTTATTAGCCATGGAAGTAGTAACATCCGGCGTACAAAAATAAAGCTGGTCAATGGTAACAATTCTCCCAAGATGCGGGAATTGGACTGTTAGAAATACTGCTGAAGCAACAACAGACATAGCATAGAACCAATTCCTTCCTAAAAGGAGGTTATAATCCAAAGGGGCATCCACCACTTCTACTTGAATGGAAACAGTTTCCCCCCCAGCTCGACCGCGAGGGCTGATATGAGACCATGGGGTTGGAAACCCCGTCCATCAAAGGCTTTAAGGGTAGTAGGTGATGTAACAAGCTCGGGAGAGCCAAGAGATTTCCAACAAGTCAGAGATAACACCGAGGTCAAAGCTCCTTCATCTAGTACCACTCGAAATACTTTATTTCCCACTACTTTCATAATGATCTGAAAAGCAAGTTTATGTGGTAATCTAGGTTTATAGTTCTCAACGTTGAAATGGATCAAGTTAGTGTTATCCAGGTCTACAGCTCCTAAAGCTGTCAACAAGTTCTTGCGCTGTGTGGGGAAACTTCAGAGTACTTATAGGGTAGACATCGCACAAGGTGCCTGAGTGATATATTCAACTACATTATAGAATTGAGCAGCTCAGGCATTGGGATTAAAGACAACCTTCCGAAGAGTACTCTTTGGTGGGCGCAAAATCATGTCGAGAGTAGGCTTCTCGATAGACAAGGGAACAGTAGAAGAGGATTCTGGAGAACTAGTAGAGGGAGATTTCCCTGAAGAAGATTGATCTTCTTTCTTATCTGCGGGTTTGTCATAATTCTGGCTTCGAGTTTGCAGATGGATGGTATCTGAGGACATCATACGAATTTCCTCTGATGAACTAGAGTTACCTTGGCTAGACATGTGGTCTACCAGTTGTTGTTGAGAGGGAAAGGGATCTGTAAGTACTGCAGGTGTGGGATTAGACTTCAGAAACTGGGATATTTTATCCCAACGGGGACACTCCTTTGAAAAGTGGTCACCACTGCATAACATACAAGGATATTTAGCCTTCCTTTTCTGTTTGTCATTGTCATTATTCGTTGATCGTGGGGTCTCCGGTTGGTTTCCAGGTTTTTTATTTCGATTTTTACCTTTCTTTTTATTACCCGAGGTTTGAGTACTTTGAATAGAATTGACCTCGACAGAAACCTTGGGAGTCGAAGGAGTAGCGGTTTGGGTTTGCTTGGCAGGTTTCACTATGGATGGGGACTGGATTGAACCAACAATCCCATCAACAGGTACTTTCACTGGTGGCTTGGTAGGGTCAGTGCTGGGGCGAGGAGCTTGAGGAATCAGGTCATAAAGAGTCCTGGACTGGGAATAGACCAAGTCTAGGTACTGAGCCCGACTAATATCCTGCTCTTCGGTAACGGCACCACCCATGGCCACATCTCGGGCAATAGAAGGCAACAAGGACTTAGTGAACCAATCAACTAACAACTGATCTGGAATAGGGGCCTTAATAAGCCTTCTCCGCCTTCTCCACTCATGAATATGATAAGAAATGTGGGTGGAGGTGTTCTATCGTAGAGAAGTTAAAATTTCAGTGCCCATTTCATAACGGATAGGGAGTTGAAAGTGCATAAGAAATATGGTTTCCAACGAGCAAAAATCCACAAACGAATGTTGTGGGAGTTCAATGTACCACTTCACAGCCGTACCGGTTAAAGTTCGCTGAAAGAGTTGTAACCAAACGAAATCATCCATGAGGGAGTTTGAGGAACACCACAAATGAAAAGTCATAACATGGTTTCGGGGATCTTCACCCTGCTTCCCATCGAATTTCGGAATATCCGATGGTAACTTTACTGGAATGGGAGGCCACGAGGGATTGTGTCGAATGGGATCATTAATCAACTTGGACAAATTAGGCAAGTCCAAAGTTGCTAGGAAAGGTAAATGCCTATTTGGTTGCACATACTGGTAATATTGATATGGCATATAATTACCAGTAGGGCCATAGGTAGACTGATAAACAGGTTGTTGTGAGGAAGAACCACCGGAAGATCCACCCATGAGGGGTTGATTTCTGAAATTAGGACCGCTAGGACCACTAGGGATTCCGGGAGGAGGACTGCCAGAGCCACCGGGACCACCAGGACCACCAAGAGGTGGACCACCAGACCCTCAAGAGCCTCCAGGAGGTGGAAAACCTCTAGAGCCACTAGAACCACTAGGTGGAGGGCCACCAGACCCTCCAGAGCCATAAGGAGGAAAGCCACCAGGTCCCCCAGGACCATAAGGAGGAAAGTTGCTAAATCCTCCGGGACCATGAGGTCCCCCAGGGGGAGGAACTCCATAAGGTGGTCCTCCTGCACCTCCTACAGTATGTATAGGTAGCCCTCCCATGGCTGGCATGTAAGACCAGTTGGGTTTCCCCCAAGGCGTAAAAGTGTTACTAGGGTATGGAATTCTAGTATAAGGTGTTCCTGTAGGATTAGATGGATGATTACCTACATGTATCTGATAACCATAACCACTAGAAGACTGAACCATAATAGGTTGTTCCCCCAAGGGCTGTCCTGAACTAGATGGGGGATTTACCACATTAGTGTGGGTGGGAGGGACAAAAACTGTAGATGTTTCTATGTTAGAGGTCTGCCCTTGACTAGGTACAAATCTGGTATCAGATAACATAGTTCGTGCCAGCGGTTGCTCCCTGGAATTCAAAGGTACTGACGAAACAAGAATTGAAGGTTGGGCCCCAGATGCAAAAGACCTGGGAGGATTTGGAACAGATATAACATAAGAGGTGAGAGGGCTGTAAATTTGAACTGGGTTGCGGGGTGTCAATGGATGATCTATAATCGGTTCAATGGGTCTCATAGATTCAGCAAGTGAACGATATCCCCTAGGAACAGATGTGGATCTTGGTAGTGATGGACCTAAGATGTTATCTATTTGCTTATCAATCTCTTGTGCACGGAGGATAGCAACACGGTATTTCCTATGTTCTTCTTCCAAGTCAGAAGAGATTACATGGGTGCCAAATGAAGCAATGGCTTGACCGACATGGGTTTCCAAAAATGCAGCATCGGGACCAAAATCCGGGCGAGCAACATCATCAACATGTCCTTCTACGGGAGAATGGAACGATGAATATTCCCAGGAAGGCTATTGGACCAAGGGAGGCGAGTGTGAAGAATATGGTACTCCACTTTTCACCACCATATTATCTCCCATTTGGGAGGTGGTAGCAGCTCCTTGGTTGATAGCTTCCATAGGATTTTCTCCTGAAACAGGAACAAAATTAGGTGGCAAGCCCCGTACTCTTCTGGACTGTCTTAACTCAGCCAGTTTGTACAATTCCTATCTAACGTAGGGTCTGAAAATCTAGAAAAAACACACCAAAAGACTTCCCTACTTAAACTATAGGTCAAAACAAGCAGACTTAAAATGACAGGAGGAGTTCAAAAAGTCAGGTCTCTCACTAGGATTGTCAAGCAGGTTCCACTCACGATATACCTCGAGGGTACGTGCGTAGTAATCTCCCCAAATGCTGTTTTCGGTGTATGGCTCGAAACAAGATGGCCAAAGGGATTTTCTCAGATAGATAAGGTACCCTAGTGGGGTCTCCTGATGTACTCAAGGTATGTGGGAGCTCGAATCGGTAGTAGTGCTATCTAATGCATAACCATACACAAGGGGCCTTCTGATATACAATTGAGTACGTGAAGTACCTTTCTATATACCTCAAGGGTACGTGAAATGCCGTTCGATATACCGATGGTAGGTGGAAGAACTGCGCGAGTCCCAGGATGTAATGCTGACAAAATAATGACATCTCCTATGTTTTACGATGCCCGAACACGTCTCTAACCTATCACTCAAGTTATTACGTAAATTTTAACCTATAACTACCATTAATTTTAACTTGTATGGTTAGGTGAATGCATGATGTTTTGACAGAAAAGTAAAACCATGCAATATACTTGTGCAAATTTTTACTTTACCGTTCAATATGCCTACTTACGAGAGGGAAGAGAGTGTTTTTATTTTTGTTTCAAAACCAAAAATCATTCCAATCAATAGTCATGAACATCAAATCAAAGACAAGCAAACACTTTTACAAACCAAATTCTTCTTTTCGAAAGCAAAATGGGAAGGGTGAGAACCTCTTTTCCTAAAAGAACAACAACAAGCACACCTATATGCCAATGCACTCTAACTTTTCAGATTTCTAAAAAACATAAGCAAATCTAACTTAAAACTACCATTTTATTATTATTTTGATTGAGATAGTCCTATATGCATGAGAGATGAAAGATCATAAAGGTCCTAAAAGCTTGTAAAGCCAATCAGAAGGCCCAAATCCAATGCTCCAATGAGAGATGAAATGAAATATAGAAGCTAATCTAGTGTTCTTCTTTCAGCATATGCAACGAAAAGAGACTTCAATGAGCACCCTAACTTTCAGAAAACAAGAAATCCTTCTTTAAGCACAACCAACAAGCAAGAAGCGGATGAACAATAAAAAAGACTAAATAAACTTTTGAAATTCCACTCAAATCAATCTTAAACCATCAAAGCAGCAAGCCACACACATCAAATTCAATAACACAAGCTTGATAACAGAACTGAAAGCAATCACAATTGCAAAATTTTACAAAGAAAAATGAGGAAAAAGAGTTTTGGACTAATTCCTACCTGGCACCACGCTTTGTAGGTGTTGACAGAGCGTTTCCAAGACAACACCGCTCCTCGCAAACCAAATACAGGCGGTGGCACCGCTTACTGCTCACTATGTTCAGGCAGTGGCACCGCTCGTCATACAAATCATGGACATGGTTCCCTGTAGATGACCAAAACAAAAAAGAGAACAGTGGATCAGATCAGAAAAGACTAGATCAAGGCAAATACTGTTGAATTGAATGTGGTAACAGAGCATAAAAAACTAAAATGACTCAGATCTAAACAGATTTGGAAATTTCAAACCCAAATGATACAAATTAGAAAGTAGATCTAATTGAAAAGAGTTGAAGAAAATGGAGTCTAGATTTAGACAAGAGTTGCATACTGAGGAAGATCAGAACAACTGAATACAATTCCCCAGTATGGTCACCATATTTGCTAGCTGGAATATTTCACCTCCTGCGGACAGCAAGGTGTTCCACTGGTCTGAATGGTTTAGATCTAGAACAAATAGATCACAGAGGCTGATAACTCTCCCTAGACACTGTAGATATCTGGAATACAAGGCTTTGATAGTTCACCTGCGTACCTACAATCAAGCTCAACACGAAATGAATCAAAGCAACCAGAATATGATCTACTAATCTATGCTAGTGACTAAGGAATCTAACAATACATATCTGAAATCAAACATCAACAATATATATGGGACAAAAAATCAACTTGCATTAGAAATATGAAGAATTTTACAACCAAGCCTTAGTGTTGACATACATCTCCATGAAACTAGCTCTTCATCCCCAAAAGCTCTGACTCTAGCTCTCTATGCTCTCTCCAAATGTTCTTGGGCCAATAATCAATCCAACAGCATAACAATACCTTCAATTTTCTCTCCTCAACCATGGCTATGAGCTCATATTTATAGGGCTTTAATGGATAGAGATGGTTGAGAAATTAGTAGGTGAGGTGGCCTCTAAGATCCTAGGATGAGGGATCTCGAGCTCAACCAACCCACAACAGTAGGGATAAGGCAGTACACGAGGCTTATCATCTAGAAGCCTCGAGAAAATTCTCTTTTTCCCTTTTTACCCAGGGTACCACGCTTCTCCTTCTATGATAGAGCGGTTCTTGTAATAAACGCCTATGGACCAAGGGTAACAGGTGATGGCATAGCTTATGGAACACAGATGATGGACGATGTGAGCAGGGGTACCACTCCTAGATAAAGGGGCATACGCGGTGCTGGGAATTTGTATGACAGATTGATAAAAAACCATTTAGTTTCCACTCCAGAAGCTAGGATTCAGGGAAAGTAGGTATGTCAAATGTCTTATCACATGATGGTGATAGGATTTTTGTATAACAGCCACCCTACTCCGTTACACCTCATAATTGCTGTTGGTCCTTTTGCCAAATGGGAAATTGATTACATGCATTGTAAGCCTACCTCATCCGGGAGGCATGGTTACATCATCGTAGCCATTGATTATTTTACAAAATGGGTTGAGGCTATGCCTACATATGCAGAGGATGGTAAGACTACTGCTCTCTTCCTGTTCAATCATGTGATAACAATATTCGGAGTCCCATAGTCCATAGTCATTGATCATGGATCACATTTCCGTAAATAAATAATGGAGGAATTAAGTGCTAAGCTAGGTTTTCGTCATGAAAACTCTACGCCCTATTATCCACAAGCTAATGTTCAAGTCGAGGCAATTAACAAAGTATTGAAAAAAATGCTACGTTGGATGGTTGGAGACCATAAATCCAACTGGAACAATATTCTTTTCTCCACTCTTTGGGCTTAAAAGACTTTGGTAAAAACAACTACTGGTTTCACACCCTTCTAGCTTGTTTATGGACTAGAAGCTGTCTAGCCTATTCAATGTCAAATTCCATCCTTGAAACTTTCCATCGAACTTATCCTAGACACTTCCTCATAGGAAGAAAGATTTCTCTACTTGAACAACCTTGAAAAAACTAGAAGAGATGCTGCCTTAGCCAATGATGCACACAAGAAATGCGTCAAGGTGCAGTATGACAAGTCTGTCCAACCTTGTGCCTTTAACGAGGGTGACCTAGTTTTAACCTATGATCAGAGATATGAAAAACTAGGGAAAGGGAAGTTTGAATCCATGTGGTACAGTCCTTTCGTTATTTCCAAAGTTTTAGAGAAAGGGGCCTACGAGCTCGCGGACTATGATGGAATCCCCTTAGGACAACCTCGCAATGGGTTGTACCTGAAGAGGTACTATGCCTAGATATTTATTTTATAGTACCTTGTATATATGTATATTACTTGAATTTTAGTGTGTTTAAGTATTTTCAATAAGGTTTTGAGTTTAGTGTTCGTATTTGTTTATACCATGTTTTGGTCGTGCAGAGCAGATGGATTTCTACGGCTTCGCTGATGGTGCTTGCCGCCACACCTTGAATCTTGCCTCAGTTGCTTGGGTCCTCTATTCCCCAGCTTATGATTTGGTTAGTTAAGGAGCAGTTTGTATTGGTCCCACTACCAACAATATCATTGAGTATCGAGCAGTCATAGGTCTTCTGACTGAAGCTGCCTCCCAAGATGTTCGTAACTTGGTAGTCTTGATGGACTCACAACTAGTGGTTTGTCATTTAAACCATGTCTATACCATTAGGAATCCCATGGTTCTTCATCTATTCTGGAGGGTATGCTTATTGGAGAGTTCATTTGAAGCCATTACCTATAGGCATATCCCTAGGGAAGATAATGCAGTTGCCGACTCATTGGAAAATTACATCCTAGACTGGCATATTGCCCATTCATGACGTGAAAATCAAACATGGTTCACTATAAATAAACTATAAAAGACACATAAAATTCATATAAATACATTCTCCATTTGAGACATATAGACACCAAAAGTAGAAGTCTGTATATATATATATATATCTGTGTGTGTGTGTGTTTTACAAAAAATAGGTCACGAGACCTTATCTGAAGCGCCCAGGATTTCAGGTAAAAAATCATCATTCAAAAATCCTGAAGCTTTCTATCATCTTTTAGTAAATACATCATGCAACCTATCATCTAGGGATGCTCATGGTAACACATGACCGCCCGGGCTACTCGACGTAGCAGTCTACTGAAACGACCTGATACACCCACAGTGGGCCTCTGGTACCTTAGTGGGAGGTTGTCGATCGAGGCATCTGGGATGTCTAGAGTCCACCTCTCAAGGTTCTCCTCTAGCTACCCCATCACATCATTGCCCTGTGGAACAAAGAGAGCTCCAGCTCACCTGTCTAGTGGGGAGGATCCCCCAGGTTGTGCTGCTTCGACATCTACATGAAAACATTTTAAGTCTCGTTACTACACATAAAAAATATAGAACATCAAAACATAAAAAAATAATTTCCATTTTAGGGTTTTTGTTTCTTACCGATATAGCCCCACTTTCCACCAGGTGGAAGTGGTAGATCAGGGTCTCCACTGAAGTTAGTGCCCGCGTATGCATAGTCCTCAACCATGAGGAGCTAATCTCTCAACCATTGAAAAAATGGGTCTCCGAACTTCACCCTGCCTCTACCTACCCCTGTGTGGCCCATGATCTAGACCCACCTCAACATGAGAGGGTCTCTCACCCTCAACTCAATAAATACCACCTGGGGTCTCATCTGGGGAACCCTCTCGAAAAAGAAACATGCTAGAATGGATCTAAAACTGAACTGTTTCAGCTCCCCCTGCCAACACTTGGTCAGTTGATCTTTGAAAATTGGGAGTAGAGCCTCCACCCAGTTGAAGACTATGGGTGCCATGGCCTCTATAGTGTAGATCATATGCACTCTAGATTCCTGATGTACCCCTTGGCTCCTTGCCACTCTCTGCATGGTAAATAAAACTGTCCATAGAGGGCCATCCACCACTACTTTTATGGGAATTATCTTCCTCGATGTTCTGGTCCCGGAAATACAATAGCAATTTATTATCTCTTGGGTAGTGATGTCCCCTCCATGGGAACCAGTCAAAGAGATGGGAGCACCCCGTCTCGATAGGCCTGTCAGAAAGTAGATATCCTCTACTTCAATTGTCAATACATGAGCACCCACCTCAAAATACTGTTGCTTCGGATTCCACATATAGAGAATATGCTCTGATAGGTGCTCATGTGACACCATGCTGGGTGTGCGAAAAAACTTTAGATGACCACATTCTCTCAACGCGGCTGTACAACCCGCATTTCATTCGGCAAATGCATCATCATTGTCATGTTGCCTCTCTTTCCAAATTACCATTTTTGATCAATGGGAACCTGTCAAAAACCATCACAAGGCCAATTAGAAACATCATCAATCATTCAAATCATCAAATTTGAGATTTTTTGGCTTATACATGCATTTTTATTCACCAACGACTAGCACCTCCTGTGTCCCATTGAGGACAAGCGGTGGCATCGCCTATGTTAAGTGTTTTAGGCACAGTTCTAGTGGGGTACCACTTATTCCGCAAGGGATAAGAATGGTGCCCGCATCCATGGTTTTAGGTCTCGCTCAAATAGCCCAAAACACCCCCAAAAATAAAAAAATGTAAGCATGAAATTAAGGAGCAAGGTTTAAGCTATTACCTAGAATTGACGGTGCGTAAATCCGACGATAGATGCTCCTGAAATTGCCGACTGTAAATTTGACCAAGAAAATGCTCCAAAGGCTCTCCACTATGGGTAAATGGTAAAATGTTTTGTTTTTTACTATTTACATACCTTTTATAAGCATTCTAGGTTTTGGCATGTCTTAGTTTTTGAAAATCTATCAGTCATGATCCTTTTAAGTCGTTTATTGGAGAGTTTTAACAGTTGTTTTTAAGTCGTTGCAGAATAAATAGCAGTAGTAGTAAACATTTTGGGAGTTTGTTTTTGAATTTCGGTAGTAGTAAAAGTATTTGAGCATTTATTGCGACAATTTGGTTATGCTCTACAAATTTAGCATCAAAGGTTTGAGTCCTTTTCTGATTCTTTTCAGACTCATAAAATCCCTCATCATGAAAAATACCTAGTGGAGCCTTTTTTAAACTCTTTTCGGGCTCCTTAAATACAAAAAGATTGTCGAGTGATCTTGTCTTCTTCACGCTCGTTAAAGAACTTGAAGAGTCATTCATCTGATGGTAGGTTATCACTTTTTTGGTTTAGATGAACTATTTTATGAAAAAGGACCTTGTGGAGTCTTCTTCCATGGTCTTTCAGACTTTCTAAACATGAAAGTTACTAAGTTAACTTTCATTGGAATCGTTAAATTAAACATTGAGAGACCCTCTTTTGGGAACAAACCCCTCCTCTCTCAGGTTCGTAAAACATATGAGTTTGGAATTGTCTTCAGACGAGCTATAATGAGTGTTTGTTACCATCTTTGAACTTGTAAAAAAAAGAGAGGCACTCATCAACCATGATGGGGAAATTAAGGGAAGGGAATCATTTTGCAAATAAATGGCAGTTTGTCGTTACCTTTGAACATAGCACTTGTCTGGATATCATTTCAGTCAATTGGGTATTCAACTAATTTCCATGGCGATCCATTTTCATGAGTCATGTCACTCCTTTAAGTCTTTCAAAAGAATGTATTGTCCACCATCGTACTATGTGTTTGTCTGGTCTAGTCATGTTGCCAATTCTTTTGTCGTGCCGCCTGATTTTCAAAGGGAAGTTGAAAAAGTTTACCTTTGCAGTCAAAATAGCCTCTGTGTTAGTACTTTTGAGTCAGTCTTATGGTTACCTCATTCACATCATTCCAGAACTTTGTTTTGAGTTTCATGTCGTTGATGTGGGATTCATCATGGCCCTCCTTCGATGATACTAGTCCTGTTGACATCAGCTCATCATCTGGAAAATAGTCTTAGAAACAAATTTAGTACCTTGAGATCTGTATGCCTCAATGATAGATTCTCTCGGTCTCGACATAGGTTCACATCATTGACCTTTGATCGATAGAATCGACTGGGTGTTTGACATCAAGACATCTATTCGCACTCAGTATATTGTATTAGGGTACCTTGGGAATCATTGACATCAATGGTGATCTCCCTTGCACTTGTTAACGGTTCACATCATTGGCTGGTAATCAAGTGGTTTCTACCATGTTCGACTTCAGAACATTGTAATCACATGGATAGAATCATACTTTGTGGAAAATGAGACGAAGACCCCGGGTACTTGTTTAGTGCTCATTACTTTCCCCAGGTTGCGATGGAGTTTTGTATATCTAGGATGGATCCACATTTGTATGGTCGTGGCTATGCTCAAATTTGCATCTCTATGACATAGATTTACGTTGTATGTCTGGTAGCTATGTCCAAGTTTGAGTCCTATATCACATGGATCTACACTGTATTCTAGTAGCCATGGTTGTTTATTCCTCTCATGGATCTGCCTTGTATTGGTGTGCAGCCATGAGTTGGTTACATTTGGCTATGATTCAAAAGTATTGATGTACTACAGATGCCTACTCGACAACACTCTCCAATCAAGTTGACTCTCACCTCCAAGTGACAACTTGTTCTCTCAAAGCTCTCGCTTATCGTATCTCTCTAAGCCTCATGCTTTGGGGGGAACTCTGTTATACCCAAATCCTGTCACCAACATGTGATGAGATCCTTAACCCCTATGTTTTCCCTAAATCCCAAACTTGGAGTGGGAAACTTGCTCTAGATATCAATTCTACATGAAAAAACCTAGCACCGCGCTTTCCCTTTAGCTGATGAGAGGTTCTCACCTAAACCGCTCTGTCATAAGGGAACAAAAGCGGTACCCTTGGTAAAAATGAAAAAAAAGAGGATTCTCGAGGCTTCTAGAACATGAGCCTTGTGTCCTCCCTTATCCCTATCAATTTGGGTTGGTTGTACTCGAGATCCCTCTTGGTAGGATCTTATGGGCACCTCACCCACAATTCTCTCAACTATCCCTATCCATTGAGCCCTATAAATACAAGCTCATATCCATAGTTGAGAGAGAGAGAACTGAATGGTAATGTTATGCTGTTGAATTGACTATATAGCCCAATCCATTGGAGAGCACAAGAGAGCAATTTGGAGCTATCGGGGATGAGGTGTTTTTCTTGTGGAGGAGTTTGTTAACACTAAGGCAATGGTTGTAAGCTTCTTCATTCATTTCTTAATGCAAAGCTAATTTTCGTCCCACATATTTGTTGTATTGATCTTGCATGTATATGTTACTGGATTCCTTCGTCACTAGTATGGATGTGTGAATAATTTTCTGGTAGCTTTGATGTTCTTGTTTGTTTGACATGTTCTACAGGTACATAGGTTCATCATTAAAGCATTATTCCAGGTGTTTATAACATTCAAGGAAGGTCTTCATCCTTTGTCGTTCACTCATTTGTTCTGGATCTGAACCATTCAGACCAGAGGAACAACTTCTGTCTGTAGAAGGTGCAATATTCCTGACTACAAAAGTAGAACTATGGTACTCTCATATGGTTGAAGTATGCTGCTGTAAAACCGCTGATGGAGTCATGCAAAGTATGTAGTATTCACCTGCTACAAAAATCGATGGTACAATTATTACCACGCGAATAAATGTGTCGATGTTGAGCATGGAAAGAATTCATTGGATTACCGACCATTGATGAATGTCGTTAACCAATGCGAGGAAATATCACCATTGATGTCAATGAGTGCCAAGGTACCTAAGTACATCGTGCAAAGTGCAAATAGATGAGATGATATCGAGCCACTTGCGAGATCTAATGATCAAGGGACATTGATGTATTCCCATGATCGTCAACGAGAGAACTTGCCATTAAGGCATGCAAGCCTCAAGATACTAAAAATGAACTCTAGTCTCTATCCCAGATAATGTGCTGAGGTCGATGGGGCAAGACTTGTTGAAAGGTGGGCCTTAATGAATCCCACATCAGTCAACACGAGTAGTACATAATGAGTGGTAGGACTATAGATGAAAGATATGATGGTCAAATAGTTTTTATGGTAGGAATAACAAAGCAATGTAGTCATGGAAAGGAAGCTGAATGGTTTTATTCATAAGAAAAAAGATGAACTAAAAATAAGGAAAATGAGTGCGACTCAAAAAGGTGGACATGTGGGAAGTTATGATGCATAAGGCAGTGAAAAAGTAGACTTTAACATAGATGACAAATAAGCTTGGAAGAAAAAAAGGGGTAAGTAATCATGACATGGCGTAATTGGTTTCTGAAAGGCTTCTTTGTAGTAGCAAAATGTCATGACATACATAGTGGAAACTCAACTTCTTCAAGATTTAATGAAATATTTCTCTGAAAAGTTTCTGCTATTCTGAAAATTACTCATGCCATTCGTTCGTCTTTGAACCTGAAAAATGTTAGCATTTTCCTGCAACAAACTTGTGAGAGGATTGAAAAATATAAGAAAATACGTGCTTAACAAAAAGTTAGGAAGAATAAATAAAATGCTCTTGTCAAAACAACCCTTCTTGTCAAAACCTGTTTCTGAGTGACTTGCGAAAACAAGTTAACGCAACAAACATAAAATTTGAGAATATTCCTCATTTATAATTTATGATTTTATTTGTTACCTAATGCTTTTTTATTTATTTCTATATTTTTTTTAGTTTTTAATTTTATTTTATTTTTGTTTTTGTATTGTTATCATAACCTTTTTATATTATTTTTAAAATGTTATATATATATTTTAAATTTATTTATTTACAAAAAAAACAAATATATATATATATTTAAAAAAAATTTAATTTAATTTTGAATGAGAAAAAATATATATTTTGTAAATATTTTTATTTTTATTATATATATAT
>LPNX010521889.1:173487-281796 GCA_001517045.1 Pseudotsuga menziesii
TTTAGTTTTATCTTTTATGGTATTTAGTATTTTTATTTTATTTATTACTTAAATTTATATTATTTTTTAATATTTTTATATTTGTATGTGTTTCTAATGTTTTTAATTGTTTTGCGGTAAAAATATTTTGAGACAAAAATCAAACTTTTTACATCCTCCTTTTACAAAGATTAACGCGTCTTTATGTAATGGTTGCGCAACAGAAAGTGAGGGTCGACCCCTCTAAAAGCAGACTATCTTAATGATCTGAAATAGAGAAGAGTGTGCAAACAACTGATTTTTTATGATAAATTTGGCAGCTTGAGAAAAACACTTATCTCCACCAAACGAAAGATGTGCCAGTTCCCACTGTGCAAAAATAAAACTTAAGAAGAAGGCTTAGCTGCGACAGCAGCTGCCTTTGATTTCAAAGACGCATATTAATTTTATAACATTATTTTATGTTTGACCTACAAATTTTATTTTTTAATTGTTTTTATGTATTTTAATTATTGTTAATCATATATATAAAATATTTAAAAAAATAAAAATAAATTATACTAATCCAATTTTTAGTATTTTAATATTATATTAATGTTTTTTTATTTTATTTTCTTGTTGTTTATTTATTTTTATTTGGTTTGTTTATAAAAGCCCTCCTTTAAAACAATTATAGTTATTTTATGTTTTGTTTTTTATATTACTTTATTTTATATTTAATTTTTATATTGGTTTTTTTTTAAATTTATTTATTTACCTAAATTTATTTATTTATAATTTTATAATTTTAAATTTATTTATTTAATTAACTTTTTTTATTTCTAATTTTTAAAAAAATCAATAATGGTTTATATAAAAAAACTTAAAACTAAAAATAAGCAAATGTTTTTTTAAAGTTTTGTTTATTTGTTTAAATTATTTGTAAGTTTCATTTGTTTACTAAAACCCTATGCAACCATTTGTAAGCGTATGCAAAATGTCAAATAGTCTTGTATCAAATCGAGTAAAGGAAACCAGATCTATGCGTATACATGAGAAAAAACTGTAATGTCCCAAATTTTACATTGGGTCTCAATGGCCCAATCACATTGTCCATATTCATGAAAGTTGTCAAAGGGATGCTAAAAGTCAAATAATTGCCAAGGTGGAAAATCACTAGTTTCTTAGCTTGGGGATGGAAGCTTTGAGATTTGGAATAAGGGGGATAATAAATGATGTTTAAACATTAGAATATGATAAATATTTAATAATGTATCTTATTAAATAAATACAAGAGAAAAATGAAATGGCTATGGAGAATGGAGACACATGGAGACTATGGGGCCCACTCAAGCTAGAATTCCTATGTTAAATGGCATCCTCGTCTTGTAATTTCGAATCTATGGGAAGCATAATGTTTTGGGATGGATTATGAGGTTAATATAATTGTCCATATACTTAATATGTCGAATTTTGGATGAATTGTAACTTACATGGGAGAGGAAGAGCCAAATGGGAGTTTCATTGACACTTGGCTAGATTCTCCTTACATTTATGACATCTATGAAACCAATGATGGAGATTCTATTACAGTTATGACACAAGTCAGATATGAATGCTGAAATACTGACACAATGACATGTCAATACTGACTAGATCATCTTAGAGGTTGAATTTTGGAGTGGAGAAGGCCAAGAGGCTCCTACTCAAATTTGGGAGAAGAGGGAAGGTGAAGAGAGAGGCCACATGGCAAAGCATTAGGAGGCACACCAATTCGACTTGGATTTGGTTTATGGATGGATTTGGAACCTTATAAGACTAATAATTTTTATAAAATACAGGGATCATCCATGAGAAGAATCTTTTTCTTATTTGTGAAATTGACATTTGTGAATTGTGAGAGCTAGTGGATGACTAGTTTTCTTACTTAAGCCGATTTCGAGGGTGAAAGATTCCCATCCTAGTTGGTGTTTGGAAAATACACTCAGGTATTTCATGGATATTTAATGGAATCTTATTTGCAGGTGTAAGCTACAGGAAATTATTTGGATTCTTCTATTGCAACACTCTCTTTCAACTATTTCCAAATTTCACACCATATTCATGCAAATGGAGGGATTGCGCTTTGGGTGAGCTATTGCTCTCTTTGGGGAATATTATAATGCCAATTATATTATGTTCTAATGTATATGATCTGTATTTCATTTTTAGAAGACTCTCAGGTCAAAATACCCAAAAGAATTAATGTAAAAATGTTGAACAATGAAGAAATAGTGTCATTTCCCCACTATCTTGTTGTGAACCATTGTAATGTTGATGATTTCAAATTGGGAGAGCCTTTAATTATCCATTTATGATTGTAATAAGTTCAATATTCTCTGTTATTCATTCTCAGAAAGTTTCAAGTCGAAATTCCCAATATTTGTATGTCAAAATGACTTTTAATGAGCACACAATGACCATTTCCACTCTATTTTGATATATGCCATGGTAATGCTTATTATTTAAAATGGAGGAATGAATATTTGATACATGTTTGATGTATGGAATGTAATTAATGTGTATTTCAAGTCTCATGTTCAGTACTTAAGCATTGGAATCCATTTTACTCATTTTTATTGCATTGGGAGAATATTTGGTGCATTTTCCCCAAGGGTCGAAATTGTGACTTGGGAGTTGTTTTGGAAAGAGTCATAACAGCCTGTGTAAACTAAACCATGATGAATATGAGACTTTGAAAAGGTCCCTTACACATACCCAGCCTCTTTTTATAAATTCAAGTGACTTTGGGATCATTTGTGAATCCATTTTCGGCAATTACCCAGGGGGAATTGGAGCCCCGATTTGCTAGTAAAGACTCCTACTTTTAACAGAACATTAAAAAAGTTTGCAGAAGTAATTGGAAGGTAAAAAAAAATACATGAAAATCATATTTAAGTTATATTATCAGTAATGTACCTTCAGAGAAAATTTGGAAGCATTTGGGTCAATTAGGAGGTCTAGACATCAAAACTAGTCAAGAGCCAAAATTGTGAAAAAATTGGAAAATTGGGCATTTTAATAAAGGGGATATTACAAAAACATTTAATTAAATATAGTTAAATAATTAACGAAATAAATCCAAAAAGGCTTTAACCCAATTAAATTATGAGAAACTGGAAGAGCCTTCAAAGAAAGCATACATCGAAGAGTTTAAATTTCAACTTATGGAAAGGCCACACTCTGCCCAGAGGCCGAGAAGCCATTCCTTGTCTAGTAAATATACCCTTTTTAAAAGGTTGAAGACTCAGGATACAATATATCCTCTCAGCAGATAAATAAATCCTTTGCATAAATGTATTTGACAATGGACTTTCTACACACCCAAGCGCAAGCAGATAATTGAAAAGAATATTTCCATAAACCAAAAATACATACAGAGAAGAAAAGAAACATTTCGAACCTTTCATTGGAGGGAAAGCCTTGTGCAATAGAAGCATGAATTCATAGACTTTGATTTCTTCTATCAAAACTCGTCCCTCTATTTTCCAGAGAAGGGAAAACATATGGGAAATGAAAACCCTTGCCGTTCGAGCTGAAGTTGCTGTCGTCACAGCCATCACCATATCAATAATTTCTTTCTTTGTGCAAAACTTCTCTATGCATTTTTAACATGCCCCATAGCAATTCGAAACGTAAATATATGATATAATATATAAATGTATTTTTTATTTGTAGTAGGCTAGGTTAAGTTTCATAAATCTTATTATATTAAAAAGGAGTGGAGATTTTGTATATGCCAATGTATAATTTGTGTGTGGAATTGAATAAGTATGCCCATAGACTTAGTGAGGAGTCTTGATTCGGTTGATTTATTAGAAGACTACAATATCATGTCAGGGACAGAATAAGAACCTTTTTGATTAAAACCTTGATGGATGTGATGTTGAGGACCCAATTATGTAGAGCAGAGGCACAACGAAAGAAAGAGTTTAGCGGAAGATTCCACAAAAGAATCAACAACTATAAGGCTTGGAGAATAAGATTTTCTCAAATAAATTAGAATCCGGTGCCACAACCAAGATTCAAAATATAGATAGAACCAGGAATAAACACTGGGTTCATCAACCTGAGGATTAAGTGTTACGGATGTGTAGATATAGGACATAAATATTACAATTTTCCTCAAAGGAAGAATCAGACCAAAGACACAGTGAATCATATGGAACCTGAAGATACATTGGAAGAGGCAGTCAAAGGTAAAGTATATGCAGCCGTGCAGAGTATCATACATCTTTGATCTAGGCTTGAGGTAATATTTTTGGAAAAAAATTGTCTTTTATTATTAACACAGGTAGCACTCACAGTTTGATTTCCCCTAAGGTGGTGGCCAATCATAAGTACAAAGAAAGCAACAAAGATGCAAGCAGTTTATTTTTTGATATTATTGATCCACCATTTTAAGATCCAATTTGATAGTCCAAAGCATTTCTTCTAGATCGAGACCCAGAACCAGTGAATATTCTTATTATTTACCTCAAAATAAGTAGTAAAGCTATCACCTGTAGTAGAGATAGAAGTGGCAAGAATCGAACCCGTGATCTCAAATTGTATAGCTGAGTCGGCTCGTGACTTCAAATTCAAAGAAAAAGGAAATGGAGAATTCAAGTCTATATTATATGCAATGTGTGGCCATGATTGGTTCTATGGCACAACTAAATGCCATCAACTACATTTCTGGGATGCTCTACAATGGGGTGACTGATGGAATTGATCCACTCCTTCTGCTGTAGCCCAGATGACATAACATCCCATATTGAAGGCATAAATATCATTGCATCTAATGTTGTGAATCAAACATTTCTTGCCAAAGATAAATAGGTATAACAACCAACCCCCCCCCCAAAAAAACATAAAAATTATTTTTTAGCAATGATTTTGGAATAATTATCTTGCAGGAGCGTGAGGATTTGATCGACCCACCGATCGATCATGGGCAAAGGAAATGGAAAGATTGACGGCCTTCTTGAGATCTCCTTTCCCAGGACTTCCCAATACTTTGAATAAATTGTGGCATCATGGATCAACAACCAAAGTGGCTGAATGTCTTCCCTTCGATCTGAAAGACGGTGTCAAATTCTGTTTGATTAGCACACCAGTTGTATCAGATAGAGTTATAATGAAAAACAAAATTTGATGTGTTGTAAAATATACGTGCAGTTCATGGGAACTAACAAGAATTCAATTCAACACAAATCTGGTTGATGCCAGGTATTGGATAAATGCCTCTTTGGCAAACGAAGGCACATCCAACAAATCTCATACCATAACGTCCCGTGACCAACGCAACCGCTATAGGAAGGCAACAAAGAAATAAGGTGATAATTTATTGACAATGGAATATAATATGAGAATTAGCAGCCTTCAAAACCACCATAGAGAGGGTGAGTCATCTTCGTCATTAAGCTAAGATACCTATAACCCCATAACTACTGGCAGGAAATTTGCCAGTCCATTCGTCGGATTGAATGAGTTGTTGAAGTCAACTAAAGAGAGAACTGGCTGTTAGCCATCTACTTGGATACCAATTAATAAAATGGAACATAAAGGATCTCTGTAGCAGATCTTGGCAAGAAGACAGGTACAAAATCTTCTATTACGCGTAGGAGCGTTCCACCGACAACCTACGATAGAAGAAAGGGAAACCATGAACAACCTTGTTTATCATCTAACAACCTTAAGATCTATACAGGCATTCTCACTAGTGATCCAGAGGCTCTTATTTGCAGATCGTTATTCAATCGTTTTTATTGAAAATGTTTTATATTTGCAGGTTTTAGTATGGAAGGACGAATGCGCAGATCGAAATATAGATCGAAGGATGAAATTGTTGCGATACGTTTGCAGGTTACACATGAAAGGATGTTTGTGTTTGTAGATTTAAGATTGTTTTTGCAAGTTTCAGGTTTCAGCATGGAACAATTTGTCTTATATTTTAGGTTTTATTTTATTTTTTTAAATTTTTATTTTAATATATATGTTTATTTGTTTTGCATTCTTTTATTTTTAAAAGGTTTTATTTTTATTATTATACATAGATTAATGTTTAGAAATTTCATTGTTTNATATTTTTAATTTTAATTTTATATAATTTTTTAAAATTTTGTTTTTAATCTTATTTTAAAGTATTCCTAGATGCAAGCTATATTTTTTTTATTCCTAAAGGGTGAAATTTTATTTTTTATAATTTAAATTTGAATTTTTATTTTAAAAACTAAGATTAAAACAAAGAAACATTGCAAAACTAAAACAAAGAACTATATAGAAAAAAAACTAGTATATATATTTGTTTGTTTGTTTATTAATTAATTTATTTTATTTTTCTGATTGTTCATAAATTTAGAAGAAACTTAATTCCTAATGCATTTTTATCACTAGTATGACGAGAAAATTTATTAAAAGAAAAATGAAAAGGAAAAGAGATAAAAAAATTTCATAAATTTTTAGATTCAAAAGATTTAAACTATTTTTTAATTCCTAATAAAATTAAAAAAGAAATAGTAATTTAAGACTATTAGAAATAAAAAATTTAACAAATTAAAACATTAAAAAAATTAAAACGTCCTACATGCTAATTTTAAATTGGAAATAAAACTAAAACCTACCTACTTTAATTTAATTAAAAATTAAAGATTATTTACATAAAATGAAATTTCTAATGTAACTATCTATCTAACAAAAGTAAACCAAGATTATCAGTTAATTCTGAAAAACTAAATCTAGAATATACAATAATATGAAAAATTAAATGTTGAGAATGTGAATTAATAAAATAGAAGCAAAAAAAAAACTGTTCTAACCTAATACTTACTTGGAACCATTGTTCGATGCAACTTTTGTTTGCCTGATATTCTTCATGATTTTGATCACCCAAGATTTCTTCTTCCTCCCTTTCAATCTCTAGTTCGAACAAGTGTTCCTCATCTGATATGTGTGATTCTTCAAATGTCAATCCTTCCTTGTTTGTATCAGGAGGAGTACTTACATCTTTGACTGCTATCAAGATCTCCTCTTCTTGAGAAGAGGAGATCCCGACTTTTGCGAGGATCTGAGTGAGTTGCTCTAGGATTATGCTCATCATTTTACTGAAATCAAATCAAATGCTTAAAAAGAAAAATGAAAAACGAGTACATGACAAATGAAAAAAAACCAGTACGAAATGGGTTAGTACAAAATAAGTGCAAATACAGAAAAATGTGCACAAAAATCCATACAAAACAAAAAAATTAATAGATACAAAGTAAAAAGCAAGTTAGTATGAAATAAAGGCTAGCCCAAAAATGAAAGTAATCTAAAATTTTACATTACAAAACTGTAAAAGAAAACTTGCATAAAACAAACTCACATTTGCATAAAATGAAAGAACACTCTTTCAGAAAAAATAAACACTTTGCAAAAAAATAAACACGGTTGTGAAAACAACAAGGCTTTGGGGTGACCCACTAAAGTGGATGCGTCTAGCTGTTACACCACAGAAATTCTGTAGTGAAGTCATCCTTGCATCTTACCATTTCCCCTCCCCCTTGCTATGTAATAAAAATGAACTATCTACCTATCTAAACTCTGATCCCTTTTAGCTCCTCACTGGCAGCGATGCCAAAATGTTGGAGAAAAACATTAAACAATTTATAACATGTATCCAACGATTTAATTGTCAACCCAGAGAGAGTGTAAACTTGTGAGGTACAGACAAAATATATGCAGGGGCAGAGTATTGCTAACTTAATATGATATTCTAGGTGACTGAAATAAAAAATAGATGCAACTGAAATTGAATTAAGCTTGCAAAAGCAGGAAATGACATGAAAAGAAATCTAATCTAGAAAAGCAGGAAATTGCGTGAAATAAATCCAATCTGAGAAAGCATAAAATTACATGAAATAAACTAATTGAAAATAATCAACATTGACTTGTGAGCTCACATAAAATCTACACTAACAATTCATAAGAAAGAAACTCAAATTAACATGATAGAGAATAAGAGGATTTGCATTAAAGCATCATCTCCATTACATAACAATAAAAAATCCATTCTATGACTAACTCTAAACTATTCTCTACTTCCACACCACTAGAGAGATCTCTAACAAAATAAGGAGAGAGCCCTCCTATTTATACATGAGTTCAAGATAACTAATCCATAATTACAGATCCACTATTCTCTCAACTTATCCCTCAAAATTCTCCAACATACCCACTTTTCTCTCAACTTATCCCTTCAAATCCTCCAACAAATATTGGATGAGATATTCTCTCCACATTTCCATGATTTTCTCATTGAAATTAACCCACATCTTGAAGATGAAATTCGAATTTGAGGCTAGGTGGTGACTTTTGAGCTTGTTAAAGTCTTCAAATATACCTGTAATCATCACCAGACTCATCCAACTTTAAGGTGTAATGAAAATATATTAATTTTCTTAATATTTAACCACAAATTCACTCAAAATACTCAAAAATAAATTATTTGGAAAATGGTAATATAAACCCATATGTATTATCAAAGTGGTGGATATTAATGATTTTATGGAAGGATAAAATATGAATAAGGTGACAAATGGTATATGAAAGATGAATAAAATGTGGTATTTTTTCGACTCATCAATGTGTCATCTGGTTAATAGCCTATTAGCTTGAATAAATAGACAAGGAGTAGGAAGTATAACCCATGGATTCGGTCGAGCGTTGTAATAAGGTACACCAAGAGTAGAAATCCCCACCTAAATGCAGAAACTTGGTTTTGGAAGTTCCCCTTAAAGATATCTTAGGTGAGACTGCATCCGCATCGCAGGTGCTGTCGACTTAGCTCTTCTTGGTTGGGTCGATATCTGGGTCTTTGTTGACTACCAAGGACTTGAACCTGGGTCGAACGGAGGAAGAAAGACAACAAACGGTTTCATTGCCAGGACCGTGAATCATTTTGGTGAGGGATATGTTTTGGTACTTGAGGAAGCCGGAAATTCAAGATTGGATAGAGTTTAAAACACTATAGTTTGCGTGGGAAGATAGTGAAGGATCCTGGATGAACCCAAAAGAGTGGTTGGAGCGGTATATTTATACCAATATTCATGATATATTGTTTTATGAATTTCCTATTTTATTGTATGAATGGTTGTTAAAGATAGCAACCCATAAGAAAACAATTCAAGAAGAGAACCAATAGAGTGGAGTCCTCAACTGATTCAACAGCTGAAAAATGTTAGTAACCTCATATCTAGGTGATTGAGTTCCAGGTTGACATTATTTTGGAAGAATACATCACTGAATTTGTCGTCGACACAATAACATAATACATTGAGGTGAAAATAATTTTTTTCCAAGGACTGAGAGGAGAATACCTGTCATCTTTAAGGATTTGGATAAAGATGCTTGTATGTGAGAAAGGGATCCTAAGAATGGAGTCTGACAAGTAAATATTTATGCATGGAGACATGGGATATGTCACAAATGAAGTATGAGAAAAATGGAAGAAAGTAAGCTAAAATGTTCCCTGGTGATAGTGGAATTTAAATAGAAGGTGGACGTCTAAGAAGTGGGAGAACATTTCAGTCAGGAAAGATAAGAAGGACTGTGACTAGAAGAGGAAGTCATAGTACGACCAGAGAAGAAGACTACGATTTGAAATCACACTTGGATGGAGGTTCTTGCATTGAGGAAGAGGAATACCAACCTATATCTGAAAGAGAAGAAGAAGAAGCCCTAGATCTAGAGTATCAGTACACCACACCCACAACCCCGCGTATGAGTCTCTGGATGTAAGATCTAGAAAATCATATCCCAGTGGGTTTGTTAATCAAAGTAACAATAATGGTGGGAAAGGAAGACAAGGAATTCCCACTAGTCGAGTAGTTCCTAAAACAAATATAATAGATGGAAATGATATTAAGTTATCGATTTTTAACGTAAATGGGTTAGAAGAACCATAGAAACATTAGTTTCTATGAGAAGCAGTGTGGATCATGCGACAGGTCCATGATGAATCCATAAAGAAGGCTCAAATGGTCACAACCCTTAGGGGTTGTGTGTTGGACTGATACATGAAGTTATTTGTGGTTTCGATGGGAGTCACACAAAAAACACTAGACCAAATCTGAGCGGGATTATAGATGAATTTAGAAAGCCCAAATCTGAATCCCTTTGTGTAATAGAGATATAAGAGATTAAGCAATTGTCTACAGAGTCTGTTTGGGATTTCGACCAGATATTTAAGACGTTGATGGGTAAATTAAGTTTCCAAATGTCAGATGTTCGTCACAAAGAATGGTTTATTTCAGTGTTGTTACCACACATCTGAATTCCCCTGATGCAACAAAAGGTTGTGTCACAGATTGAGGCTCTCGAATTGGCTATGAAATTGGATCCTCACCTGTGGGAGAGACTGGTGCGGGGATGATGCAAATACATTTGCAACTAGCCAATATTATGCTGTAACTTCAGTTTATTAAAAAATGGAAAGAGATCCAAGAAGAACTATGGTGCACCAGATGCAAAACAAAGGGACACCATAAAGATAATTGCTTGACATTTATGAACTATGTCACATCGGAAGCGCCAAAGCCGATGAATACACAAGGGATTCCTTGGTGTAGAATATGCCATACTAGAGGCCATTAGTCAGAAGAGTGTTTATACTTATAGAATATTGTAAGTGTAGCGACTAGTTTATATTTTAAATTTTGCAGACTAGTAGGCCACGATGAGAAGGATTGCATAGCATATCAGCTGTTGCAAGAGAAAACAATGGATACCTATTTAATGAAGAATGAAGAGAAGATGCAAGATGAGCATGATCATTATCAATATCCATAGGAGAAATATCCACAAGCTTAGTATCCTCAGCTCTGATATCCACAGAATCAATACCCACAACAATAATACCCTCAACCCATGTGGGGCAGAAATCTTAGAGGCTGAGGACAAAGAGGAGGATTTGGTTGCGGAAGAGGCAAAATTATATGTTATAATTGTGGGAAGCTTGGAAATTTTGCTAGGGATTGTGTGAGTCCTATGAATACATGTTCGTATTGTAAGGTTGTTGAACACACTGTTGAGGAATTTCCTCAACTAATTTCCAAATGGCATGCTAGGAATGCGGGAATTACAAATCCACTGCAAAATCCCAATACGAACCCCAATTAGAATATCCATTTTTTTTTTGCTGAACCAAGAGAACCACATATAGTTGTCATGACAAGAGGAGGTGTTGCAGCTGGAGCAGACCAAGAAGAACTGTATGGAAAACTGAAGGTGCAACCAACAACACAAAGGAAAGTGACATTTGACATCCAAAAATAAAAGGAAGTAGTCTTGAAGACGCGACAATAATTTGTTGACAGAAATCAAGCATCAACTTCAGGAAGATCAATAATGGAGATGCCTGAAAAATTTGACCAGTTACTCCGAAAGAAACCGTCCGGAAAGGTTAGTAAATTAAAAGAATTATTTAAAAGTTGCTTAAAGTTATTCCAAGATAAAGATATTGTCGCATAAGTGACAGCTATAATATAAGAACGCTAAGAAGAGTTGCGACTAGAAAAAAAGGGTTAATCATATAAGGAACAAACCGAATACTGGTTGCGAATTAAGAATGATTTCACAAATAGGAGACTATGATATGGATTATATTATTTTGGACTTGGGCTCCGATGTCAACATTTTGACTAGACAAACATGGGAGAGCATGGGAAAGTTGAGACTAGTATGGTCTCTTGTCCAACTTCGATTAGCAAATTAGTCGAAGGTTCTACCTATCTGTCGATTGACTCAAGTGCCTATCGAGGTAGAAGGCCTTAAACCTTATGCCAAATTTGAAGTGACCTACATTGTTGATGATACAAATCCATATCCTGCACTTTTGGGGATCGAGTGGGAAATTGATAATATCAACTTCAAGAAAAAAATCTTAACATTTGAAGATTCAGAGATAAGGGTGGTCGCAGCAATTGATCTGCTAGAAGGACAGAGATATGTTGAACAAGTGAATAATGAAGGAAAAGGAGATTATTAGGACCAGATTGATAATATCACTTCTACAAGGGATGATTATGTAAATAAAATGGTTGACGAAAAGCTCAATTGGTGAAGTGGTATCTCCTATACATCGAAATTTGGAGATGTGTTGGTACTGAATGTGATATACCCACATATGAAGGATTACCTAACTTGGCATATTTTCTAATGCAATTTGAAGATAAAGTTATAGAACATCAACACTTATCTGCTCTAGAATTTGCACTGAAAGCTACACATGCCAGATGGTGGGTCACACATAAACAATATATTCTAGACTGGACTTAATGCCGAAAATTGATGGAGATACAATTTGAAGAAAAGATCATTTATATTGGTCAGAACTACACAATATTGACTAATACTACTGAGCACATTGCATACTACTATGCAACATGGAAGGAATTCCCATGGCATGCATGGGTTCATCATTTTGTGCATACATTGGATATGATAAAGGACGTGGTACACATCAATTGAGCTGTGACGAGGGACTCTTGAATGGGATGAACTAGCTTCTAGATTTATATGCACATTTGAGTTTGCTGATGATCATCCTATGATTGATGTTTCCTTGAAAGTGATCAAAATGAATATATTTGAAGATATCCCTATGTCAACGTCAAACTTCAATAATAGCAACACGACAATCTAAAACTGGATGGAGTGCTATAATATAACGGGTGGACCTGATGATGATCACCCATGAGACATGAAAATCCCAGAATATGAAGTTACTCTCGTGGTGGATGGATTTGGTATTTTAAGTAACCAGTTCCTAAATCCATTAAAAACAAAAAAATTAAACATTGGCTCTCCAGAGGATCCAAAGTTTTCCAAAATTGGATATTATGGGGATGAAGAAACTGTCGAGAAGATTACAAACTCACTGCATGAGTTTTAGGATCTATTACCTACAAAATTTTCAGAAATGAAAGGGATTGTTGGGGACCTTGGAGAGATGAAGATATGTGAAAACCTGACACAAGACCCGTGAAGCAGCGACAATACCGACTGAATACATAGTATAAAGAAAAGGTCAATACATAATTAGATCGAATGCTAGATGCAAGTATCATATAATCGGTTGAAGAATAAGAATGGATAAGTCCGATAGTAGTGTAGGATAAGAAGAATACCAATGAAGTACACATTTGCGTCGACCTAAGAAAGCTGAATGATGCTTGGCTACATGATCCATTTTCGACTCCGTTTACAGATGAGGTTTTAGAAACTGTTGGGGGTCAAGAAGTTTATTATTTTACTGATGGGTTCTCTGGATACCATCAGATCAGAATTACAAAGGAAGATCGACACAGGAGAACCTTTGTGATAGAGTGGGGATGTTTTTAATACACAGTCATGCCCTTTGGACTCAAGAATGCTCCTGCTATCTTTCCCAGGATAATAAGTGTTCAAATATTTTATTCATAAGTTTCTTAAGGTCTACTTCAATGACTGGATGGTTTTTGGGCTCATAAAGGATCACATTGAGATCCTCATAATGATGCTAGAACTATTACACTGAAATATCATCACCATCATGTTATGAGATAGGTATTCCCTTGTTTTCTCCAATCCCTTAGAGTTTCCCTAGAGAAATGTCAGGAAAAAATATCTCCTTGCAATTTTTCCTTGTTTTGAGCTGGTAACGCTCCTCTTCCATTGACAAAAAGTGGTGCTAGGGAAACACCACTCCTGATACATGAGAAAAGAGAGGTGCCACCACTTCTAGCCTTACTGCAAGAAGCGGTGCCCCATTAACACCGCATGTTTTCTTCATTAGAGGAGCGGTGCTCGAGTTTTTAAGGAAAATACAGAAGAATCGAGAGGATTCTTGAAGCTGACCTCTGTGGAGCCTCATCCCTATGGTTTAGGACCAGATGGAGCTCAATATCCTCTCTTTTAGGATCCTATCTCCACCTCACCCATGATATCCTCAACCATACCTATCCTCCCATGCCTTTAAATACTAGCTCATCCCCCATGGGACAAAGGAGGAAGAATTGTGTTTCATACCCAAACTCTGTCAAAATCATTCTTGAGTCTTTGGAGGCAAGGTGAAGTTAGAGGTAAGGAGCCATTGGAAGGAACTATCAACACCAAGGCATGAAGGTTGTAGTATCTCCAATCATTTATTAATAAAGAATGTCTTTTCTTTCCCATATTTACTGTTTCATATGTATGTATTTCTTGATTCCTTGGTCACAAGCATAGATCTAGTTGATTATATTGTATGCTATCATGTTTTCTTTGTTGTCTTCCATCTTTTACAGGTTCTTCTATAGTAAGCTTCAAGGATAGCGAGGACAACCTTTGAGATAAGTATCATGGAATCTCATTCATGTGATTAACCAGATCTAGGGAGAGTCTAGCATTCTGTGTTTGTGTTTTGTTCTAGATCTGAACCATTCAAACTAGGGAACCAACTCTTGTCCGCAGGAGGTGTGTATTTCTGACTAACAAAATTGGAAAATCCAGGTATTTTTCTTATCCCTGTTTGGTATTTGATTCTTAAATTCTTCTTTTGGTATCTGAGATACATGCTTCAGATTGTTACAGTTGTGTTTTGAACTCTGCAATTTATTTTTGAACAAAAAACTCAATAAAAAAAATGAGTATGAATTCATACGTATTTTCAAGAATTGTGATTGATGTTGGTCTTTAAAGCTTCATGGCTGGCTTTGAATAGAAATTGGTTTTGTTAGATCTCTAATTTCTGTCTTCTTTGATAGAACAAGAAATGATTCATTCCAGTTTTTCTTCATTTGTTATACATGATTTTTGTATGTTTTTTTTTCTTTTTCAAAAATTGTGACAGAATCCATACGGAAGTTATTGTAGGATTTTATGATTAGTTCATTCTCACTTTAGTTGAAAAATCTAAACACTTTTGTATAAAGTTGTAACAATCTTTTCTTTCTTTTCATTAGAGATCTCACCTTTTTTTTTTTCAGTTCAAAAAGAGAAGATTTTGTTTGTGTAAGTAAGGAAAGGACCATATAAGCAAGTGTCTTTTATTTTTTAATGGGATTTATTCTATGTTTCAAATGAATTGAACCTCTCTCTCCCTTCCTTAAGTAGGGCATTTTTTGAAAGTGAAAGTGAAAATTTTGCACTATCATACTGCATGGTTTTACTTTTATGTCCTCACCTCATGCATCCACCTAACCGTTGAAGATAAAATTAAGCGCTAGCTTAGGTTTAAATTTTTTAGCAATTTATGTGATAGGTTAGTGACGTGTTTGGGTGTCGTAAAACATAGGAGCTGTCATTAATTTGTCTGCACTACAACCCGGGACTCATGTGTTTCTTCCATGCACTGTCAGTATATCGAATGGCCTTTCACATACCCTTGAGGTATATAGAAAGGTACTTCATGTACTCGATTGTATATAGGAATGCTCCTTGTGAACGATTGTGCATTAGAAAACACTACTACAGATTTGAGCTCCCGCATACTTTGTGTATATTGGGAGACACTTTTAGGAATCATGAGACCATTCGAGTTAACCTTTTGGCCATCTTGGCATCACACTAGTTGTGAAGCCTTGATAATCCCGTGAGGTTCTAGACCTTTGATCCACTCCTCTCACATATTTTTATTGCTTCTTTATTTTGAGTAGCGCTTGTTGTCTGTACAGTTAGGATTTTTTAGAAGAGAGAGATAGTTTTGTTACATATTTATGGCTTCGCCTTCTAGGACTACCAACCAATAGAATCCTTTACCAAGCATGTCTTTTGTGTTCCCTCCATATGGGGATGTTTGTCCTCCTCTCATGGCTACATTAAGCCTTCTTGGATTGACTATTGGATTACCTGTTTGGTTATTCTCCAGTCCAGTTATCCCATGTACACCAGTTTCTTCTGATCCTAATCCTTCATTGCAAGAGCATCAACCTCATGTTGATCCCTCTCCTTCTTCACCAGATGTGTCTTCTCCCATTTCTCCCTCTTCGCCTGTTGAAAGTTGTAGTACTAGTAGTCAGGTGGATAAGAAGAAGAAGAAAAGGAAGATTAAGAAGAATAAAAACAAATAAAAAACCAAGTCTCAGCCAATTACTCCTCCCATTGCGGAGAGTGTTGATCTGCACACCCAAAGACCGCGTAAGCCCAAATTACCTTGCAGGATTTGCAAGGGTGATCACCTTCTGAAAGATTTCCATGGTATGACCCTAGTTTTAGAAGAGTGGTCTAAGGTTTCCCGTCAACCTATGTCATCAGCCTCTGGTCATCATACTGATGACCCCCCCTCAACCAGTGACTCTGTACTTAAGATTCGAAAGGGTAAAGCCAGAAATCCTTGCTTGCTTTGTAAGGAAATTCACTTTACTTACCTTTGTCCTCACATGGATGAAGATTCCAAGTTGTTGGAAGATATTACTGTCTCTCGTCAATGGCTTCCAATAGGTTATCATAAGTGGTCTCTTGAACCCCCACTGGTTGACCAAGTGGTCAATTCAGTTGTAACCTCGGTCGATCCCACTCTTCCTTTGAAGAGTGAAGTTGAAGTGGTCAATTCAGATTCATCTATGGTTGATCCCACTCTTCCTTTGAAGAGTGAAGTTAAAGTGGTTGATTCGACACCATCTCTAGCCGATCCCACTCTTTCATCAGAGAGTGTTAAGACTGAAGTAGTCGCTTTGACCAAATATTCGTCTTGTTCTTCTCTTCCAGTAGAGAGTGAACTAAAACTTGCTGAAGTTTTCGTAGTTAATTTTGATTATTCTATGCAAGAGGAAATTTTGTCTCTTTCAATAGAAACCTCTCCAAGTAGTGAGGTTATTTCCTTTGACTAGAGTAACCTAACAGAATCTCATCTTCATTTGAGTGTTCCTTTCCAGATAGCTATGCGAGTTACTACTAAGAGTATACTCTGCACTATTGTTGATGAAGGGGCTTCTGTTAGCATTGTATCCTCTACTGCTTGGAAAGCCATAGGTTCTCCTCTACTTGTGTCAGCAACTGATCAGATACTATATTTTAATCGAAGACCTACAATGCCTTTAGGGATCCTTCCTCAGTTGCCTATTACTTTGGAAGGAAAAACTGTCTGTATCAATGTTATGGTAGTCCAAGGTCCTTTAGATTTTAATCTGCTCCTTGGGCGTGATTATGTTTACACCATGAAAGCTATAGTGTCCACACTCTTTCGAGTGATGTATTTTCCCCATGATGGGAAGATTGTGACTATTGATCAATTTTCCTTCGTTAAACCTGATTATCATGTGACTCCTAGTCATCAGACTTCCCTGAATGTCCCACATGTTCTTGTGACTCTCTCCCCTTCAAGTGAGCTTCTTCCCATTGTAGGTAAAATGGCGGGCATGGCTCTAGTCTATGGACATCATACTAGAGCTAGGCCGCTAGATTTTATCTAATGGGGGCAACCTACCAACCTCTGGGTATAATGTTGGGTAGGAGCAGGTTAGTGAGCATAGTTCCTTTTTCTATGTTAAGCTTGTTAAAAAATGAAACAGGTTGTAGAGAATAGTTCATTTTCTATTTCAAGCTCGTAAAAAAATGAAGTAGATCTCCTCAAGCATAGTTTACCTTTTGGTTTCAAGCTTTCATAAAAATGAAACCATTCCTGAGGACAATTCATTTTATATTTCATGCTCGTTAAAAAATGAAGTAGGTTTCCTTAAGCATAGTTTACCTTTTGGTTTCAAGCTTGCAAAAAAATGAAACCATGTTTCAAGCATAGTTACTTTCTGTTTCAGGCTTGTGTAAAAATGAAATAGGTCATTTTGAGCATACTTTATTTTAGTTTCGAGCTCGTTAAACCATGAAACGACCCTTTGAGCATAGTTCTTTTGTTGTGTCAAGATTGTTAAGAAGTGAATCAGATACCTTGAGCATTCTTTCAACTAATCTTTGAGCTTGTTAAAAATAGTAAGATGGTGTTGAGCTTACTTTTCATTTTTCATGCTCTGGTTAAAACATGAAAAGTGGTTTGAGCTTAGTTTATTACTTTTTCGTGCTCTGGATTCAAACGTGAAAAAGGTTAATAGAGTATTCTTTAATCTCTTTTCAGACTCTTAAAATGTGAAAAGATTGTCGAGTGAGCTTGTCTTCTTCACGCTCGTAAAAGTACTTGAAGAGTTGTCTTCCTAGTGATAGTTTACCCCTTTTTCGGACTAGGGGGCACTACTTACGAAAAAGGTACACTCCAGCCAATCATGACTGGAAGAGTTCTCTAAGGTATTATTTTATACTTTTTCGGGCCTCAGGGACTAAATCATATGAAAAAGGACCATTTGGAGTCTCCTTTAGTTTATTTAGACTCTCTAAACATGAACTACATTGTGTTTTCTTTCATTGGACTCGTTAAATTAAACATTGAAAGACCCTTTTTTGGGACCGAACCCATCCTTTCTCAGGTTCATAAAACATATGAGTTTGGACTTGTCCGAAGGACGAGCTACAATGAGTGTTTGTTACCCTTTTTGAAATTGTAAAAATGAAAAGAGGCACTCATCAATCATGATGGGGAAATTAAGGGAAGGAAAATACATTTCATTTGCAATAAATGGCAGTTATTAGTCACCTTTGAACATGGCACTTGTCTACATTTAATTCAGTCAATTGGGTATTCAGCTTGTCTTTGAGCCGATCCACTTTCATGAGTCATGCCACTCCTTTGAGTCATGTCCATTGTCGCATTGTGTTCCGCCTCTTCAAGTCAATGCTGCCAAGTCTTCGGTCGTGTCGCCCGATGTTCAAAGGGAAGTCATATTGAGATTTTTCACCTGCAGTTAAACAAATTTTTGTGTCAGTTACTTTTGATTCAGTCCTATGGTTACATCATAGTCAAAATTCTAGAACTTTGTTCGTAGTTTTGTGTCGTCGATGTGGGATTCATCATGGCCCTCCTTCGACGAGACTATTCCTGTCAACATTAGCTCATCATCTGGGAATTACTCTTAGAAACAAATTTAGTAGCTTCATATCTATATGCCTCAATGAAAAATTATCTCGCTCTTGACATAGGTTCACATCATTGAACTTTGATTAAAAGATTCAACTGAATGTTTGACATCAAAACATCTACTCACACTCAGTATATTGTATTAGGGTACCTTGGGAAACATTGACATCAATGGTGATATCCCTTGCACTTGTTAACGGTTCACATCATTGATTGGTAATCAAGTGGTTTCTACCATGTTCGACTTGAGATCATTGTAATCACATGGATAGAATCGTACTTTGTGGAAGATGAGACGAAGACCCTGGGTACTTGTTGAGCACTCATTGCTTTCCCCAAGTTGCGATGGAGTATTTTGCATGATTCCTAGCATGGATCCACATTTTTATGTTTGTGGTTGTGCTTAGATTTGTGTCTGTATGACATAGATCTACATTGTATGTATGGTATATATGTCCAAATTTGAGTCTTCTTCGCATGGATCTACGCTGTATTTTAGTAGCCATGACTTTTTTGTATTTTGCATGGATCTGCGTTGTATTGGTTGGCAGCCATGTTGTGAGTCATTTGGGACATGTATCAAAATGTGTTGCAGAGAATTTTGTAATGTTTGAGAAGTTCTGACCATTGGACCTTTGCCTTGTACTATACCTTGTTCTTTAAAAGTATATTGCTTATCGTTTCCCTCTAGCAATTATACTTTGGGGGGGATTCTGTTACACCGAAATATCATCACCATCATTTTCGAGCACCCGATATGCAGGTAGATTATTACCAACATACAGAGCATACGAGATTTATTGTCAACCCGAGAAAGTCTTTTATTTCAAAGGATAAATGCACAGTCTATGCTTAAACACCCAATCACTGTAATTGCACACTCTTATCCTCTAACAACTATGTTCATCCCAAGAATCTGTGTAATCCCATTCATCTTCTAAACACTACAATTTCAATTACTTTCTACCATGTAACAAGGAAAAATGATATAAGATTCAAACAACAATTGCAATTAAAAAGGAAATCCTATTCACATCCCAGAACAAGTAAATTGCCTATTCAATCTGATTACTCTTGAAAGCCATAAACATAAATCAATTATTAATCTATGAATTCAATTGCAAAGGATTGAGTTCAGCTACTCTAAGGAATTGAATTGCAGAAATGAAAATCAACAATCATAACAGTAAAGATAAATTGCAAGGATTCGTGGGATAACAACTTAAAACTACAGGATGAACAAAGCTGTGTACAACTACCACTCAAATTGCATAAAGAAAGTTCCCTACCCAGTCGACTGTCACTCTGTACCACTTACCAATCTTATGGAAATGCAATCACAATTATGCTGTAAATCAACACTACTACAGCTGCGTACAGAGGAAATAGAATGAAAAAAACATCACACAATACTGAATTAAAAATTCCTAAATTAACTCAGCAATCTCTGTGGAAGGCAGGCCCAGCCTTCACACAGAGATGCTGGCTGAACAACATGAAGCTCCTTTAAATCAGCGGTAACTCATATTAAATAAAGAAAGATTACACAGGTTGCTTCCACTGCTAATACAATGAATGAATTATCTGTTTTCCAACCCCCTGGGTCGAGACAACCACCCATATTTAT
This sequence comes from Pseudotsuga menziesii, assembly GCA_001517045.1. Classification (NCBI taxonomy): domain Eukaryota; kingdom Viridiplantae; phylum Streptophyta; class Pinopsida; order Pinales; family Pinaceae; genus Pseudotsuga; species Pseudotsuga menziesii. The sequence goes on from LPNX010521889.1 coordinate 194,052, forward strand.
ACATGCAGATCATAACATCCGATCCTATTAAAGGGCTGCCATGAAGATCTTTGATCTTCAGGCGCCCTAAATAATACTAGCTGTTACAAACGTGGCATAGTGAGGACCTAGAAAATGCGGGAAAGCTGTTAAGTGGCCCAGGAGTGGCGATCTCTTCATATCGCAATTATACTCGAGCAGCAATGTACTAAAGATCTCCAATTGTAGCGCATTCTGTTACAGCTGCCCTGTCACAGCTCTGCCTAGGATGTTGCATTGGAACCACGTGCCTTAATTGGTGATCGAAGGGTTGAGGATCATCTTGAGTGGCAATTATCCCTCCCTTCAAGACTTGTCCAGCTCCATCTTCCTGCAGTCCACTTATCTCAAACTACCTTCATAAATCATAACATGTTAGCACAATTGAGAGATACACAGCCTTAATTATCACAATCATAAACATTAATAAGATAAAGTAATGATCAGTCTTACCGTGGCAGTTTGAGAAATAAAGTGAGGACAACATGTCTGATTAACATGCTAAAATGGTGTAGGGCAGAGGAAGAAAAGGTGATTGAAGGTGGTTAAAAAGGGCCAATTCTAGGCTCAACATCTCCCCCCAGTTATCCTGTTGCATGTCCTCATGCAACAACCTGCATCATTCGGAGTCTGAGTCCTGTACTGAGCTCTGTTCATGGAGGGAGGAAAAGTTGTAGGGAAACTCAGGCACCTCATCTTCTTTTAAAAATCCTATGTGAGTAACCCAATACTTCCAACATCGCTGCTCCTCTGCCCTAGTCAAGGAAAAATCCATGTTATACGGTTTTGCTGGCCACCAAATGAGGGGGAATTTAAATTTTAAACCCAACCAATTCACTCCACACTCCCTCATAATTCCTACGTAACCCTTGATTCTGGAAAGTGCCTGCTTGAAATTCTTGAAACAGTAGGGGTCTCGGCTTCTGAGTGCAGAGGAGGCAGCCTGCCACCTATGCTTACTCCCCTCCAATGCTACCTGCTGATATCTGGAAATGTAATTTGTGCAAGTGGAGATCACTTCTTCCTGTAGTCTCATGATATGCTGTGCTTGGGGAGGTCTCGAAAGAAAATTTCTGTACCGAGTCAACAGAATACTAGGATTCTGGGGCTCACTTCGAATCCATAAGTTAGTGTGAGCTTCATTATGGGAAAAGGTCTGAAAAGACCTTTCCCATTGAGCGTGATTTCTCACAAAAGAGGCGAAGGATCTTAGCTGAACATCCCCTACAAATGGAACAGGATTTGAGTGGCGATCCAGAGGGCAAGCCATCTCATGCAAGTATAATTCACACAGAAGGTTCTGCTTCTCAAAATTGCTTCCAAATAATGTCTCCAAGAACTTTGCTGAGGTTGTGATTTTGAACAACCTCCCTTCTTGTACAACCTTCAATTTAAACCAGACAAATTGCTCAAATAGGAATACTGGATAAGAGAAAGAGGGTTTCCTGGTACCCATGAGTTCTTGAGAGAGAGTGTACATCTGTTCTTTCTCCCGCTGCATGGATTGAAAAATTTTCAATTCTCTCAACTTGTTCTGCAGCTCTTCTTCCTGAACTCTGTGGGACATGTGTTCTTCTACCCAATTCTCTTCCAATCCCCTCATGATTTTTCTATGCTCGCTGAGAGAAATCATCCCTTTCTGATACTCCTCCACCTGGCTTTTCCATTTGGTCACCTCCATTCTCAGAGTTGAGATTTCGGCTGCCAGGTTCAAGATTTCCTTTTTATGATGCTCTTCTTGATCCGAGTCTAAGTCAATGAAGTTTTTAAGGGGTAGAAGCACTGGTTCTTGTGGGACAGTGTCTTCCTTTTGAACATCCTGCACATCCAAATTTACTATAGGAGTTGTTGGTTCTTGTGTGACAACAACTTCCTTTAGACTCTCTTCATCCACTATATCCATTGCTTCTAGAGACACTGGTTCTTGTGTAGCAGTGTCTTCTTCTTGGGCCACCTGCATTTATGAATTTGATTCAAGAGTTGCTGGTTCTTGTGTAGCAGCAACATCCCCTAGATTCTCTTCCATAGCTGCATTCATGGCTTTTAGAGACACTGGTTCTTGTGTGACAGTGTCTTCCTCTTGGGAAACCTGCATTTCTGAATTTAATTCAAGAGTTTCTGGTTCTTATGTAGCATCAACATCCCCTGGATTCTCTTCAACAGCTGCATTCATGGATTTTAGAGACACTGGTTCTTGTGTGACAGTGTCTTCCTCTTGGGCAACCTGCATTTCTGAATCTGATTCAAGAGTTGCTGGTTCTTGTGTAGCAGCAACATCCCCTGGATTCTCTTCAACAGCTGCATTCATGGCTTTTAGAGACACTGGTTCTTGTGTGACGGTGTCTTCCTTGTCCTTCTACCTCTGAGATTGGATATCTTCCTCATTGTGCAGCTCCTCCTCAAGGATTTCGGTGTCACCTGAGGACTGTGTCTGTACCTGTTCATCCTCACTCCACTGTATATCGAAAATGATATCCATTCCAGGGTTATCTTCTAATTGCAATTCAGGAATCCTTGCTGCAACTTCCAAGGATGTTGGTTCTTATGTAAAAACATCCTTGCTTACCTCATCATCCTCCTATTGTTGCAATTCTTCTCCTATGAGCTCTGTATCATGGGAACATTCTGGGGTTACAGTGCAAAGCTCTTCATTAGGTTCCAGAGTGTCCTCCATCCCAGGTTCTTCTCCCTCTTGCTCGGCCGATTGGACAAGTATATTCAGGTTTGCTGTTTCTTGTGTTGCAGCCCCCTGTTCAAGTTCATAAATGTCCTGCCCTTATGGCTCAGCTTCTACAATCTCTATGTCATGGGAGCATTCCGGGATTACAGTGCAATCTTTGTCCCCGACATCATGCATGATTTCATCCTTTTGCTCCTCTTCCACAGAATTGGTGGCAACTTCAGCAAGGATGGATAAAGATGCTGGTTCTTGTGTGGCAGCATATTCTTTTTCCGCAACTTCTTCTATTGTGGCCTCGGACTGCTGTGCTGTACAGGTGCGAATTATAATCTTGTGGCCTACCTCCTTGAAGATTTCCCCACAGGTGGGACAGAGCACTCACTCATCTTCCTTGCCAGGCTCGGTAGAGTTTGATCCCTCCAACTGGTCTGCAGCCTCCACTAATGTATACATTTTCCTTTCACCTAATTTTCTGCAGGTTTCTTTCCATGTCTCCAATTCCCTTCGAAGTACTTGGACCTCCTCTTTTAATAGTGTGTTCTCATTCAGAAGTCCTTCAATGCTGGGTTCTTCCTCGACTGGCCTTTGTGGAGCATCCATCGACCTCGGTACAAGGATTGGGAACTCAACCTGTGCTTCTAGGGTTGCCCATCTTTTTCTGGCTGCCTTTGCTGTTGCAACTGATTTAGTTCTTTTTCTTCTGATTGGTGAGGTTATGTTAAGTTCATTGATTGATCTTTTCTTTCTTCTTTGTGGTGTTTTCTTTTGTGGAGCTGGGATATCAGACTTCACAGCTGAGGTCGAAGGAATATTTTCTTTCTCCTCAGGCTGTTCTTCCTCAATTAAAGTTCCTCCTTCCCACTCAGATGAAGATTCAATGGTTACCGGCTTAATATTTTCTTTTATTGCCCTGGCTCTGTCACCTTCAGGTTCAATTGTCATAGCATTGAGTGCTGCTCCAATTTCACCTTCTGGTGTCAGAGCTGCCCTGTTGTCTAGGTTTTCCACAAGGTTTTTATGTACACCCTCCTCCTCCAATTACTCTGCCTGTGCCCCCGGTTGCTCTTCTTCTGATATAGTTTCATCCCCCCCCCAACTATATTGGAGGAACTCCGGTCCTCCTGCTGTGGTTGAACCTGTTCCTGTTCTAGCTGGACACCCCGCAAGGGAGCGGGTTGCTGAGCTTGAGCTATGAATTGTTCCCAGGTTATATTATGCTAAGCAAGGGTTCTTAAAATTATTAACTTGATGAGACCATGGTGGATCAGGGAGGCAAATAGATGTTTAGCGGCTTGGACGAATGCCGCCATATGATGCAAGTCATGAAGCAAATAGTATCAAATGTTCAATAAAGTTCCATGGCAGAGATGAGAAAGTAAAGGTAGTTCAGAATTATAAATAGTTTGGTACCTACCTTCAAAAGTGATGTAATTATTGAGAAAGACAGCAACCTGATCCCATGGCCGCGGCAATGAGTGTAGTGCAATCCCTCTTCTGGATGATTGAACTTGCTCCCCCTCTCGTAAAAATGCTTCCCATGCGGTCGCCATGGGAACTCGTTGTCCAAACCATGCCTTTCCCACCTGCGGGATAATAGTAACCTCTGATATAATGGCTTCGGAGACTTCTATGCATAGCCCCCACACCTCGGAGTGAGTTTCTGTGAGATTTAAGGAAAATTGCAGGGTTGCTTCCCGGTTAAAGCCATCCAGTCGCTGAAAAAATTCAAGCTAGCCGGCGGCTTGAAAGATGGCAAGAACTACGGGATTTTTCCTAAGTTCCTGTGTATCCAAAGGTTGATGGTGAGCTGGAATCCCCATAGTCCTGGCTGCAGACTGAGATTGCTACTTCATAGATTACAGAATCCAAGAATGGAGGTTGCAGCGCAGAGGATGCACGAATCGCTGAGCGGAGATGTTGAGTAAATGGGCAAATTTGGAAAGTTCAGCTCAGAAAAAACGTTCAAAATTTTATTCCAAATTGGGGAAGGTGGCGGTTATCAGTTTTTACGTCGCATGGGGGAAGGAATTAATTAGGCCATAATGGCGGTACGAATAAAGATACGACTGATATTGTTAAATCTTATCAATACTTAATCACGTGATAAATCAAAGCCATACCTTGTGAGACTGTGCGTGAGATATCCTGTGAAGAATGGTGGAATGTGCGGTTGCTGACGTCGTGAAGCCAAACTTGTGCGCTGCCATTAAAATGATCATGATGACGAGGATAATGCAATAATTCCTTTCGTCGGTTAAACATGAACCATCTCATCGCCAGGGTCGGAATTGTGAACAAAGTAGTCGTCGTATGGCCCAGTTCGCCGGCAGGAGCAGGGTGAATCAGAGCCATATCTAGCAAGTTGAAGCAATTTTTTCGTTAATACAGGAGTTACTAGTGCACGTTTTCAAAAGACAGCCTTTAACCCTGAAGACATCCGCCAAATGAAGCGGAATTGTAGCTGCCAGGAATGATATCGCAGCCGACGAAAAAGATGTTGCAGCCACCAGGAAATATTCACGGCCGCCAGGAAAAGGATTTGCAGCATTAGGAAAAATCACGCCTGCTGGGAAAGTTTTTACGACCACTGGAAAATATGTCGCAGCCGCCGGGAAATGGTTCACAACTGCCGGGAAATTTTTTTTTTTTTTCAGTCATCAGGAAAAGGTCGCGGCTACCGGGAAAAAGATTTACGGTCGCTGGGAAATATGTTGCAGCTGCCGGGAAATGGTTCACGATTGCCGGGAAAGATGTTGCAGCCACCAGGAAATGGTTCACGGCTACCAGGAAACAGGGTTTTACGGTCATCGGAAAAAGTCACGGCTGGCGTGGAAAAGGCTGCGGCTGCCGGGAAATATGTTGCAGCCGCTGGGAAATATGTCGCAGCCGCCGGAAAACTTATTTTGAAGGAAAAGGAAATGCAGCACAGGAAGGCTTAGGAAAACGACTCCGTTCAACAGGCCCAATCTGGTCATTCCCTTAGCATTTTCCTGCAAATTTTTGAAAAATAACAACAAACGAGAAGATCAAGTGAAAAAGGAAAAAAAAAACAATATAAAATGCAGCAGAGAAAAAACATTATTTATGTACAGTGATTCAAACACGATTTACAGTCTAAGGATTGGCAAAGGCAGAGAGAAGTTCCTGCCCTGACGTCAGCTGATAATCTGGATCGGCGACAATTTGCGAAATGAATGCATCTTTCGAAATAGGCTTACGAAATAGTCACAGCTTGTGGCCATTAGCAAATAATGGTATGCAATTTTCATCAATGGTCACCAGACGGACAGTGCCGTTGACAAATACCCTGTTGACCAAGTAAGGACCCAGCCACCTCGTACGTAATTTGCCTTTAAAATCCTTTTTGAACCTGGATTCATATAGTAATGCCTAGTCTCCTTCATGGAATATTTTCTTTTTAATAAATCGGTCATGCCAATTGGATCTCTGTTGTTGAAGCAATGCAGTCTGATCCACTGCAACCAACTGTTTCTCATCCAATTCATTTAATTGATTCAATCTTGTCTTCTGGGCCTCTGTTACATCCAGATTCAATTTGGTGGCTGTCTTCAGGGTTTTGATATTAAACTCAATTGGAAAGATGGAACTCTTCCCATATACTAAATCATAGGGAGAGAAACCTGTGGTGTTGCACCAAGTCATATGATATGCCCACAGTGCTTCCAGAAGCCTGTCAGCCCAATCCCTTCGATGACTCTTAACTGTTTTAGTAAGGATGGCTTCAATAACCTTATTAGTACTTTCCACCTGACCATTGGATTGGGGGTGGTAAGGTGAAGCCACCCTATGCTGCACATCATACTTTCGGAGCAAGGATTCAAATTGGTGTGACATGAATTGCGGTCCCCCATCAGTAATTACTTCCTTCGGCACCCAAAAGTGGGTAAATATTTCACTGTACAGAAAATCCATCACCACCTGGTCGTTAGCCTTAGCCAAAGCTACAGCCTCTACCCACTTGGTCATATAATCAGTACAAACCAAGATGTAAACTTTCTGTCTCGAAGGAGGGCTAATAGGGCCAACAAAATACAGTGCCCATCTATCAAATGGTTCAACTACTACTTGAGGTTGTAGAGGCATCTGATCTGTTTTATTAGGCTGGCCCATCCTTTGGCAGCTGTCACAGGACTGAACATACCTTTTAGTGTCCCTGAAAAGAGTCGGCCAGTAGTATCCCATCCGTAGTGCTTTATGTACTGTTCTTTTATCTACAAAGTGTCCTCCACAAGGTCTATCATGACAGGATTTTAGTATATGAAAGATCTCATCTTCTCTTACACACCTCCTAATCTCAAGATCAGGCCCTGTGTAGAAGAGATGACCATTTAGCCAACAATATCTGGCACTCTGCTGAATGATTTTTTCTTTTCTCGTTTAGACATATGTGGTGGGAGATTTCCTGCAACCAAATAATTGGCGACGTCTGCATACCAGGGAGAGTGAGCTGAAAGTGCGAATAGATGTTCATCTGGAAAAGAGTCCTCAACAGGCAAACTATCATTACTGTTAGTAAGACGCGATAAAAAATCAGCAACGACATTTTCTTTTCCAAGTTTATATATAATGGTAATATCAAATTCCTGTAATAACAAGAGCCACCTGGTCACTCTGGCATTGGTGACAGGTTTGTTCATTAAATATTTAATGGTAGAGTGGTCAGTGTGCACAAATGTAGGATACCCAGTAATGTAATGTCGAAATTTATTAATAGAGTAAACAATAGCTAGGAATTCTTTTTCGGTAACAGTATAATTAAGCTTAGTAGGGGCTAAGTTTTTACTAACATAGTAGATGTCATAAGGTACTTGACAATCCTGTTGTCCTAATACTGCCCCAATGGCGGTATCAGAGGCATCTGAAGAAATATGGAAGGGTAAGGTCCAATTAGGTCCCCTTAAGATAGGGGTTGTGGACAACCTCTCCTTAAGCTCGTTAAATGCTTCCTGGCATGCTTTACTCCACACAAACTGTGCATCCTTCATTACCAGAGAGAACAAAGGAGAAGCCAGTTTGGAGAAGTTTTCTATAAACCTTCGATAATATCCAGCATGTCCCAGAAAACTTCGCACCTCTTTCTGAGTTGAAGGGGTAGGTATATCTTTTATCACTTTGATTTTTGAGGGGTCTACCTGGATGCCATTGGCAGAGATGAAATGCCCCAATACCACTCCCTCACTCATCATCATATGGCACTTTTCGGTGCTTAATGAGAGCTAAGTCTGTTCACAGTGGATTAAAACCTTCTTTAAATTTTCCAGTGCTTCCTCAAAGTCCCGGCCATAGGGAGTAAAAACGTCCATAAAGATTTCCATACTATCATTGACTAATTCAGAGAATATGCCAATTACATCTCTTTGAAATGTTGCCGGTGCGTTACATAGACCAAAGGGAAGCACCCTGTAGGAAAACGTTCCCCATGGACAAGCGAAGGTGGTCTTATCCTGGTCCTCAAGAGCAATCTGAATTTGGTTGTACCCACTAAACCCATCTAGGAAGGAGAAGAACTTCTTCCCTGATAAGGTATCGAGTACTTGGTCAATAAAGGGAAAAGGGAAGTGGTCCTTTTGCGTGGCTTTGTTCAACTCCCTATAATCAACACAGACCCTCCATTTACCATTTTTCTTGGGCACAATTATGAGTGGGGAAACCCACTCGCTATCCGAAATAGGATATATGAATCCTACCTCCAAGAGTTTCTGGATTTCCTCCACTATATCCCTCAGGTTGGGGTTCATGCATCGTTGGGGTTGACACATAGGCCGGGAGTCACTTTTAATATAAATATGATGGGTGCACAGATTAGAGGGAATACCCCTCATGTCTGTATACTCCCAGGCGAACGCCCACTTGTGTTCTTTCAAGAGGCTGATTAGGCGCTTCTGTTCCTCTGAGGACAGGCTAGGATTGATATTCAAAGTCCTTCCAGGCTCTACCTCAATAGGAATACTTTTTGAATTTTTCAAAACTGGGATTATGTTTGTGTCACCAACTAGTGCTTCTTCCGTAAGATTTTATTGTTCTTCCTTGCCCAGGGTAATGTTCAGGATTTGATAGACCTCTCTATCGACTAAAGTGGGTTCACTAATAAAATTACTAATATCATCATCTTCTATTTCATTTTTAAAAGTTAAGGCCTTCCCTATAGTTAGTAGTGGCTGAACATCCTCCTCCTCCTCCTCTTGCTCTATCCAAAGGGAAGTTTCAGCCTCTAGACTTGGCCGAGCTGGAGGATAAAGGGTTAGGATTTTAGTTTCCGTACCATCAGATATGGTCATAGACCCCGATCGACAGCTGATGCAAGCATCAGCTGTGGCCAACCAAGGCCTCCCCAGGATCAATGGGTGTCCTCCTAGCTGCGATTTTGGTTGCAATACCAAAAAGTCAGCAGGGTACTCCCATGAATCTACTGAGATGACAAGGTCGTCCAGAATCCCTTCAGGTCTAATGGTGGATCTGTCCGCCAATTCTAGAATGGTGGGGGTCGGTCTAAGATTAGTGAGCCCAAGCTTCTTTACAGTCTCCATGGTTATGACATTGATCGTTGCTCCTAAATCTACCAGCACGTTGGGTATCTGTGTCTGTCCTACCTATACAGTGACAGTAGGATTGCCAGGGTCATCATACTTTGCCACAGGGGTTTTTCCTATTATCAAGGTAGATAAATTCCCTATAACGTGAACAGTGGGAGGATCTCTGGGTTTCCTTCCTGGTTTCTTAGTGCACAGGTCCCGAACGGTTCTAGCATAAATAGGCACATCTTGAAGAGCTTGAAGAAGGGGAATTTTGACATAAAGGTTCCTTAACTCTCCTAGGAGGTTAAACTGAGGTTGTCCCCCTATTCTTGGTAGCATTAGTCTCTCAGGATATGGTGGTTTCCTTATCAGCTGGGCAGGCTGCGTACTGTCAGATTTATCATTTGCTGTTTTAGCTGTCCCATCTAAGGGATGCTCAGCATCTTCAATGATAGGAACTATGTCAGATAGATGCTGTGAATTCCTTTCTTCCTTATGCACAAAAGGTGGAGCATCTTCTGTAATTACGGGTTCTACTATTTTCCCAGATCGTAAACGAATATCATTACAAGGTACATGGGAAAGAGAGTAGGCCGGCATGTTGACAGTCTCCAATTGGTGGACTGTTTTATTATTTGGGTTAGGATTAGGTTGGGCAGGTAGCTGAGGTCGTATTGGTATATTAGGGACATAATTATTCTGCAGCTACAGCTGCGACTGCTGAGGTGGGTATTGAGGATATTGAGGGAATTGAGGGTATTGAGGAGAATATGGTGACTGTTGGGGTGGAGGTGGGTGAGGAAACTGGTTCCTGGGATGGAAATTCCTCCAGCCTGGAGACCACGACGTAGGTTGATGTGGTGGCTATGTCCAGGGATTCCATGAGTTATAGTTTTGCATTACAGGTTGGGAATAATTCCACTGAGCATAATTTGAAGGGAATTGTGTATTCACATTTTTCATGTTATTATTCTAGTTACCCATATTATTAAAAAATGGAAACGAGTCTAGAGGCATACCTTGATTTCGAGGCTGCCAAGGTTTCTTCTGTGCAATGAAATAGGCCGATTCCACTTCTGGAGCTGATTCCTGCAGAACAACCTTCACTTGGGGAAGTGAGGGACATTCTTTCACGTCGTGGTTCATCTCACACAGCTAACATACTTCTGCTTTATCAAGCAGGCATTCCCTCTGCGGATGATTCTTTCTACATCGGGGGCAAAACACACCTAGTGTGAGATCCTCCACTGCCTGTTTTTGTTTTGCCTTCAGGACATCGATCTTCGAGGAGATGGAGCTCATCATCTCTGTCTTAAAATTTTCAAGGATATTTCCTATCTCTGCACGGGTATCTCCTCCATTGGACGACTTCTGAGTTCTATCAAAGACATCACGTTCTAGCTTATCCCGTTTGTCCCGCTTATTGTTCCTGGAAGAGCCCCTGGAGTATCTCTTACATAATTCCACAATCTTTCCAAAAGGTTCTTTGGAGATATCTCCCTTTCCTAGCAGATTTAACATGTCTAAGCAATCATCCCTGATCCCGCGAAGCAAGATTATCTTGAGCACGTCCAGCCCCATGTTCGTCTGCCCAGCTCTTTGCACATTGTACAGTAGCCTTTCCACAAAATCCTACAGACTTTCATCCTCCTTCTGCACCATTTTGAATAATTCTTCTCTTTTATCCTTGGTGTTGTAATATTCTTGATATTTCTCCAGGAACACATGTTTCATTTTATCCCAATTAGCAACAGTTCCTCCCCCAAGGCTCATGAACCAGCGTAGTGCGTTGTCCTTCAGGGTGGCAGGGAAAAGTTTTAGCTTCTGTGCATCGGTGACATAATCATAGCTGCGATAGAGAATATCGAATTCAAAAAGGAATTCATCTGGATCTTTTGCCGCCCTCCCATGGAAGCGAGGTAGCACCGATGGTGAGATATTCTTCATAGGGGCTGCCCCTGCTAGCTGCTGAATTGGAAATTGCAGTGTAGCCATCGTGCCTTCAGGAGGGGAATAATTGTCATGATGATAGTTTTCCCCCATTGCCTCTTCCTCGTTAGAGTCATGTCTGTTACTCATCTCCTCTTCTGTTTTCCTCTCTTCGTTCGTTCCCACGTTCTTTTCCTTGTTCTTTTCTTCGTCCTTCTCCTGTTCCTCGTTCCCTTCCTTATTTTTCCATTGATCCGTAAACTTCTGGTGGAACTGCTTCCACTCTTCTTCAGTTACAACCTTCCCTAAAATGTGGTAGGTCAGACCTCTACCAGCAGGTCCAGTTGTAACAGTTGTGTCCTTCTCTGCAGGGATTTTCGAGGAAGTCGCGGCTGCTCGTGTATTCTCCACCGTGGCCCCTGACTCTGGTGCCCCAGGATCGGCAGTGTTTCTTCTGATAGGAGTTTCTTGCTGGTGAGCCATGGTAGATGAATCAGTTCTGTCAACAAGATCTTCGATGAATTTTCTTCTGCCCAATGGTGTTCCTCGACTGTGACCCAAGCCACCTGCACTGTTAGTATTTTGTGGGGTTTTGGGAGTTGGGAGGTGATCACGTTTTACCCTCCTCGTATTCATGCAACCCAAATCATTTCAGCAAAGAGAATAGAAAAGAATGACCAGAATCAATTACTAGATGCAACTAGTGATAGTGTTTAATTTTTATCCTTCCTCGGCAACGATGCCAAAATGTCGAGCACCCGATATGCAGGTAGATTATTACCAACATACAGAGCATACGAGATTTATTGTCAACCCGAGAAAGTATTTTATTTCAAAGGATAAATGCACAGTCTATGCTTAAACACCCAATCACTGTAATTGCACACTCTTATCCTCTAACAACTATGTTCATCCCAAGAATATGTGTAATCCCATTCATCTTCTAAACACTACAATTTCAATTACTTTCTACCACGTAACAAGGAAAAATGATATAAGATTCAAACAACAATTGCAATTAAAAAGGAAATCCTATTCACATCCCAGAACAAGTAAATTGCCTATTCAATCTGATTACTCTTGAAAGCCATAAACATAAATCAATTATTAATCTAGGAATTCAATTGCAAAGGATTGAGTTCAGCTACTCTAAGGAATTGAATTGCAGAAATGAAAATCAACAATCATAACAGTAAAGATAAATTGCAAGGATTCATGGGATAACAACCTAAAACTACAAGATGAACAAAGCTGTGTACAACTACCACTCAAATTGCATAAATAAAGTTCCCTACCCAGTCGACTATCACTCTGTACCACTTACCAATCTTAAGGAAATGCAATCACAATTATGCTGTAAATCGACACTACTACAACTGCGTACAGAGGAAATAGAATGAACAAAACATCACACAATACTGAATTAAAAAGTCCTAAATTAACTTAGCAATCTCTATGGAAGGCGGGCCCAGCCTTCACACAGAGATGCTGGCTGAACAACGTGAAGCTCCTTTAAATCAGCGGTAACTCCTTATATTAAATAAAGAAAGATTACACAGGTTGCTTCCACTGCTAATACAATGAATGAATTATCTGTTTTCCAACCCCCTAGGTCGAGACAGCCACCCATATTTAAACATGCAGATCATAACATCCGATCCTATTAAAGGGCTTCCATGAATATCTTTGATCTTCAGGCGCCCTAAATAATACTAGCTGTTACAAACGTGGCATAGTGAGGACCTAGAAAATGTGGGAAAGCTGTTAAGTGGCCTAGGAGTGGCGATCTCTTTAGATCGCAATTATACTCGAGCAACAATGTACTAAAGATCTCCAATTGTAGCGAATTCTGTTACAGCTGCCCTGTCACAGCTCTGCCTAGGATGTTGCATTGGAACCACGCGCCTTAATTGGTGATCGAAGGGTTGAGCATCATCTTAAGCGGCGATTATCCCTCCCTTCAAGACTTGTGTAGCTCCATCTTCCTGCAGTCCACTTATCTCAAACTACCTTCATAAATCATAACATGTTAGCACAATTGAGAGATACACAACCTTAATTATCACAATCATAAACATTAATAAGATAAAGTAATGATCAGTCTTACCTTGGCAGTTTGAGAAATAAAGTGAGGACAACAGGTCTGATTAACATGCTGAAATGGTGTAGGGCAGAGGAAGAAAAGGTGATTGAAGGTGGTTAAAAAGGGCCAATTCTGGGCTCAACAATCATGTTATGAGATAGGTATTTCCTTGTTTGCTACAACCCCTCAGAGTTTCCCTAGAGAAATGACAGGAAAAAATATGCCCTTGCAATTTTTCCTTGTTTTGAGCTGGTAATGCTCCTCTTCCATTGACAAAAAGTGGTGCTATGGAAGCACCACTTCTGATACATGAGAAAAGAGAGGTGCCACTACTTCTAGCCTTACTGCAAGAAGTGGTGCCCCCTTAACACCGCCTGTTTTCTTCATTGGAGGAGCGGTGCTCGAGTTTTCAAGGCAAAAAGAGAAGCTTAGAGAGGATTCTCAAAGCTGAACTTCGTGGAGCCTCATCCCTATGGTTTAGGACCAGTTGGATCTTGAGGTCCTCCCTTTTAGGATCCTATCTCCAGCTCACCCATGATATCCTAAACCATGCCTATCCTCCCATGCCTTTAAATACTAGCTCATCCCCCATGGGCTAAAGGAGGAAGAATTGTGTTTCATATCCAAACTCTGTCAAAATCATTCTTGAGTCTTTGGAGGCAAGGAGCCATTGGAAGGAAATCTCAACACCAAGGAATGAAGGTTGTAGTCTCTCCAATCATTTATTAATAAAGAATGTCTTTTCTTTCCCATATTTACTATTTCATATGTATGTATTACTTGATTCCTTGGCCACAAGCATAGATCTAGTTGACTATATTGTATGCTATCATGTTTTATTTGTTGTCTTCCATATTTTACAGGTTCTTTTGTAGTAAGCTTCAAGGACAGTGAGGACAACCTTTGAGAGAACTATCATGGAATCTCATTCATGTGATTAACCAGATCTAGTGAGAGTCTAGCATTCTGTGTTTGTGTTTTGTTCTAGATCTGAACCATTCAGAATAGGGAACCAGCTCTTGTCCGCAGGAGGTATGTATTTTCGGATAATAGGAACTGTGTCTACAGTATCATACTTCGTTGAATTTAAAGATATGTATCTTTTGTGCCCCATTTGGAATTTTGTTGGGACATGTAGTTTGTCGCAATGGAATCCTAATCGACCCTGCTAAAATTGCGATCATCGTCGAGCTACCACGCCATACGACAGTGAAGCAGTTATGAATGCCATTGGGACATACATATAGAAAATTTATCAAAGTATATGCATAGGTAATTGCTTCGATTGAATTTTAAAAAAAAAGGGATATTAAGTTCGAGTGGATGGAAAATTGCCAAGAAAGTCTTGATCTCCTGAAGAATAAAGTGGTCACATTGCCCATACTTGTATTTCCAAAGTGGAAGAAGAAATTTCATGTACATGTTGATGTGTCATCTATCGCAGTCAGTTTTGTACTTGTGCAGCCTAGAGAAGGACCCATTGATCATACTTTTGACTTCGCTAGAAGGAAATTTTCAACAATAGAGAAGAATTACACTACGATTGAAAGAGAAGGCTTAGCTATGGTGTTTGATATACAAAATTTTTAACACTATTTGTTAGGTGGACATTTCAAGATGTCCACATACCGTTTAACATTGAAATACTTGGTGAACAATTGTTTGGGGGGGGGGATTTGCTGGTGGCTCCTCCTTTTTTAGGAATTTGTTTTTGAAGTCATTGTTAAGAAAGGTCGACTGAACGTAGGACCAGATAACTGGTCGAGGCTTGAAAGTGGAGAATAACCTATGAACCTCAATGATAGTCTTTCTGATGCGCAACAGTTTGTGATCATGATGTTCGATGACTAGTACAAAGATATCATACAATTATTGACTATGAGATATGCGCCTGAAGGATTTAGTACTATGCATAAAAAACAATTAGTTGTGTGAGCTATAGACTTCCATTTTATCATTGGACAATTATATAAAATTGGCCCTGATGAGATTATTCATCGTCGTGTCTTGGAACACAAGTGACCAATGATATTAAATGAAGCACATGTTGGTGTCGCAGGAGTCCATTATGACGAAAAAGCTATAGCGATAAAGATATTGCAAGTAGGATTGTGGTGGCCCACCTTGCATGCAGATGCTCAAGAATATTGTCGTAGTTTTGATGTCTCTCAGAAAACCGTAAAGCTGCCACAACGAGATGAAATTCCACTAGTACCTCAAATAACTTTGCAAGCATTTGAAAAATGGGTTGTTGATTTTGTCGGACATATTCACCCACCAGGGAAGCGAACATGTGCAAGATACATTATTACTGTGACAAATAACCTGACTAGATGGGTCGAAGTAGCATTGGTAAAGTATTGTTTTGCTACGACAACTACCAAAATTCTATTCGACAACGTCGTGACTAGATTCAGATGCCTGAATATTTTGATAAGTGATCAAGGTATGCAGTTTGTCAATCATCTGATCGAAGAATTAACTAAAGAATTCCATATCCAACATAGAAAGACAATGCCATATCACCCTTAAGCAGATGGTTCTATTGAAGCATTCAACAAGATCCTAGAGAATGTGTTGATAAATATTTGCAATGATCAAAGAGATGACTGGTACCAAAAAATATTTGAAGTATTGTAGGCATATTGCACGACCTGTAAGAAGTTGACAAGTTGAACCCCATTTCAACTGGTGTATGAACAAGAGGCTATTATGCTAATGGAATATATTGTACCCAATCTAAGGATTGTTGCGACTATATAGATGACATATGTTGGTGTTGTCGAGGAAAGACTGTTGCAGGTTGTGCAGTTGGAGGAAGAACATTTTTTTGTAGGTTATCATTAAAATGTTGAAAAGCAACGACATAAATTATGGCATGACCGACACATTAGAATAATAAATTTTAGGTTGGAGGACTTTTCCTCCTCTATGATAGTAAGTTATTAAGGCTGGAAAACTGAAAAACACACTGGCTTGCGCCTTATGTTGTCATTCAAATCACTGAAGGAGGTGCAACATAAGTGGAAAAATTAAATGGAACACATGTCAAAGGATTGGCGAATGTAAGTTGACTAAAGCATTACTAGGATAGTTGTGACTTGGTCGACTGGAAAATAAAATATTTTAGTAACATTTTGGTCATAGGTTGCCAGTTTTCCGTAGAGGAAGAAAAAGGCGTTGTATACTGTCTATCTGTCGTCGAGGAAAAATAGTGGCGAAGATCCTCTGTCTGTCGCAAGGAAATATATGTGTCAAAGGATAAAGAGCTCAAAGGAAGAGTAGAGCTGTCACAATATGGACTTAAGTCGCATAAATGACAATTGATTGTAGTTAATTTAAAAATGCGAGCAATTTTGACGATGTGATTTTTGGTCACTTCTGTCATTATTGCATAATAACTACCATTGATTTGATAGTCGAGTGACAGCGTGGTGGTTTGCATATAATTATTTGGACAATTACCCATGTGACAAAAATCGTTGCCACCTTTCCATTGATTGTCCTCTCATGTGAAGAATTGATTGATTGAATGGGGCGTTATCACCTTCACGGCCAAGTTTTAGTTCATTCTGCTGCATCTGAGTGAGAGTGTTCCGTTTTTGTTCACAATTACAAGAGTCGAGGTGATTTTTATACATATTATGGTTATTTCTATTTCCACTACAAGCATAGTTATAGAATCCAGTGTCGCGACCCCTTCACCCACACCTATTATGGAAGAAACTGTCAGATATGTTCCACTGCAGGCCTTGGTTGCAAAAGATGCTAAACATATTACATTCATCCAAAAGATGAAGAAGCAACATTTGAAATTAGGCTACCATTCCACCCAAACCACCTGATGCACCAAGGAGCAAAACTGCCAAAATGTAAAGTATCCACTAGTAAACTCAACTATTTTGAAAAAGAGATCGAACAACTGTGAATAACGACAAGAGCTGGGAACATTGCCTTCAACTTTACAAAAATATCAAGATATATTTGGTGATGTTGACAAAATTTTCTCTCGTCAGTCCTAACGTTCCAAATAAGCAACATTTTAAGCACAAGAAGAAAAGCAACCACAGATGCTACAAAGAGAATAGAAGAAGTGGAGGCACCGTGTGTCAAATTAGTCGAGCAAGTTTCTCAGATGTGGGAAGCTTTGATTGACGATGAGGAGTTAGAGAAGGTCATGGAGTAGCTGCGCACTCTAGAGACAAAGGTGAAACAGATGAAGAGTGAAATGAAGAAGTTTCCCTTAACAAAGAAAATGGCTAAGGCTGTTGAGATGAAGAAAGTACAACAACAAGTCGCAACACTGCGAACACAACAACAAAAGAGGATTGAAAGGGTTGTAGAATTACAAGTGGAAGAAGAGAGAGTTACAGGTATCATTCAACCTATACATGAGAAAGTTCAACAAGCGTTGGGATCCACATGAGTTACTACTTTAGAACACATTAGTTCTGTACTTGTGGAAATATATAGAAGACAGAAGTAGAGGTGCGACAAGAGACGAAGTAGGTAGTGAGAATATTCCAAGAATTTTAAGGCAATATCATAATTATAGAATTTTTATACTATTATGTCTTGGGATGAGCCACAACCGAGTGTTGGGGGCTTTTTGGACCTAGGAAAAGATAGGAAGAATTCTGGATTTCCAGAATTTTGCTAAGGAATATGAAGATTCCGGTCACATGACAGAGGAAAAGCTGGGACGAGAGTAGCCAATGATGGAAGATTCCACGACAAAAGAGGAGTTGCGATGAGAGCAACTGTGACGGAAGGAACAATGATAGAAGAAGAGTACATCAGTTGAAAGGGTCACTTCAAGTGATCATGGGTAAGAATTCAGTTAGAATAAAGCATGATTTGGTAAAAAAACATAACTTGTATTTTTGTTCTGATAGTGCCTATTATCAGTTGTAACTGAATGTACGAGAATAGGAATGACAACTTGTCGGCTAACCAATTATAGTTGGTTTATTATGACATGTAAGAGCTTATACAAGAGTGAATTCAATATGTGTGTGGGTTGGTATCCCTCTGGATCCTATCCTAGATGTTGAATAAGTAGAGTGGGTTATTCTCAGAGTCATAGATTTGTAGATAAGAGAGTCGATACAGGATGTGCGCAGATTGACAGTAGAGTGAAGGATAAGAAAACTTCATAGATATAAGAATAGAGAGCATGAGAGGAGAGAAGTAAGTATAAGTTGTAAAGAATATCTAGAATAGAGTCTACAAGCTGAGTGTGTAGACAAAAGGTGTTGATATATTTCTCATGCTAGATGAAGAGCACCTTTGTGGTTTTTCCCATATGGGTTTCCATGTTAAATGTTGCCTTTGTGTATATGTGATGAATATGTTTATGTTGAATGCATGCAAATTGTGAATAAATATATCTGAATGTGTCACATCCCTTCTGTTTATGAATAATATCATGAATGTATATGTCACACTACTTATTGAATGAATCAGTGTTATGGTCTTCATGTTGAATGCTGCAAGATGTGTCGACTGGTAAATAACCCATTAACTCTAATAAATAAACAAGGAGTAGGAATTATAGCCCATGGATTTTATCGAGTGCTATAATGAGGCACATCAAGAGTAAAAATCCTCACCTACCTATAGAAACCTAGTTCTGGTAGTTCCCCATAAAGATATCTTGGGTGAGACTGCATCTAGGTCACAGGTGCTGCCGATTGAGCTCTGTTTAGTTGGGTCGATATCTGGGTCTTTATTGAATACTTAGGACTTGAAATTGGTTCGACCGAAGGAATAAATCCAACACCACTATCAGTACACCAATTAAATTTGCGTAAAGAAACTGTACCAATAATTTGAACAGATCCCCACCAATGGGTTATCCTTCTCGTCATCTATAGAGCCTTTCGTTAATACACCTAACATTGACATATTTCATTATGGTTTGTTACTCGAGTCTTATGTTTCCAAGTGTCCATTATATGTCGTGTTATGTGTTCAAGGGAAGTCAAAATAGTGTCTACCAATCCTCAAATTTTCCTAACCAATCATGTCGGTCTTGCTTGTGTTAGTATACAATGTTGGATATCAAAAATCGACCAAATTATATCAGCCTATTGATCTCAGTTTCATGTTAGTTTATGTGGGATGCATTAATTCCCTCCTTCTGACGGATATATTCCTATCGACGCCAAATCATCATCTAGGAATCCCAGTAAGTACCTTGGATCTTTTAGTCATTAGTTGCAGGTTTCCTCACAAATGACATTGGGTATACATCAGTGAACCTTGATTGTTTGATTATACAAGTGTTCAAAATCTAGTCACACTTGTTAGTTTGTACTCAAGTACCTTGGATTCCATCCTCATTATTAGTGAGTCTCCTCTCATCTGTTAACAATTTACATCAATAACCAGTAATCAGATGGTGTTTTATTATGCTCAACATCAGCTCATATATTCACATGATATAAAATCGTATGATCGTTGGTTTGTATTGAATACCTTGGGAAATATAGTTGTATTACTCATCGATGCACTGCTCGAGTTGCGCAAGAATAAAATTCTATGTCAAAGTACCATGGAGACCTGGATATTGTGCACTCTTCAGAAGTGCACATATACGTTTTGTAATATTTTATTTTGACATGGATCCACTGTGTATTTTTCATGTCCATGCTTGTTTATTGCTGAGAAAGGGTATACCCACCTCAGGAAGATATTGTATATTTGGGTTATTTCCTTGTTTGACTTACAGGTTCTTCTCAAACTCCTGCGATTAAGATCCTACTCCTTTACCATCCTTCCCTCATCACTAAAGAGTACTAGTTTGAAGAGAATCATAATGAAATCAATGTATTTCAGCCCTCAGCATAGCTTCGTACCTCACACATTATGGGGAATATATTAACAATAAAATTAACATCCTTGAGAGTGATGTTATGAAAACATATTTCTATTTCTCCCACAACATGAAGATCATAATTTTGGAACAATTGAGAGCTTTAATCTCTCACCTAACCACCGATTCCACCGAGGAAGAGATGATTAAAGACAAAGGTTGCTCTAGAGAGGCTAAGTCCATGAACACTTAAGTTCCAAAACCCTGTTTCCATAACTCATATAGTGGAAGAAATACATAACATGTGTATTAATTGTCCTGAAAATCCCGAAAAATCAAGTTAAATGCTTGAAAAAACTATGAAAAGTGGGGTTTTGACGAAAATAATAAAAACATTATGGAAAAAGTTTAGTCTTGCATTCATGTTTAGTATTTGGGTGCAAAAAATCCAATGCTATATAATAAAGGTGTATGAGGTCAATTAAAGGATAGAAAATGAGAGTAAATGCATGCTGGAGGAATTGAAGGCTAGAAATAGATTTTCTACTATAAAGGTTTTTGGGCATCAAAGGCATGGATGGTAGAGGAGTAAGTCTAAGAAAGGGAGAAGGAGGGAACCTTCAAGGATTGTAAGTATTTATCCATTTTCATCTATTATGAATCGATTGAGTTTCCCCCCTAATTATTTTTCAATGTTTTCCCTCCAAGTTTTATTTTGAATTTGAATTGGGAGGCAACTAGATCTAGCTCGAATTTATTAAAGTTTGTTTGGTAGGATAGTAGTAAGGATTTTTGTGGTTATATTTTCAGGTGTGAAGGAGATTCAAAGGGTTGCAAGATAAGCTATCAAGAAACTCCATCAAACTTCAAGACTACAAGAAGTATTCTCCTGTCTTCCTCCCCTTCTCAAACTCAATGAAAGAAAGCGTAAGATATTAGGTTAATTGTGGTAATTGGTTTATACTCTGTCAATTGGGTTTCACACACCCCATAGAAATAGGAGAGTGAGACATAGCTTAAACTATAGAAACTCCACTAACAAGACTTAGAAAGTCTGAAAATTGATAATGCCAAACTTCTTAGGGATAAATTTGAACAATAACAGTTAAATGAACTTTTATTAAGAACTTTAATGGACAATATGGGAGCTAAACATAATGGACAAAACTCTTGTAGAGTTGATAAGAAAATTCATGTTAAGGCGGGAAATTCTGATGATGAGTCTTTAAATAACTCACAAACTTCTGATGGTAAATCAACAAACAATTCTGATAGCGGTGAACCAATAAGGAAGAGGAAAGGGAAAATGATTGAACAACAAGGGAAGTTAAAAATATTCAACCTCCTACCTTAGATGGTGAATCCGAGGAAACAACTGAGGCATGGTTGTTAAACATAACCAAATATTTCCATATTTACAATTACTTAGAAGATTTAAAAGTCAGGTTAGCTATTTATCACTTGAGCGGTAAAGCCGCCTTATGATGGTGAGAGGCAAAAAGTGTGAATAATGTGTGAATTAAGGACTTGACGTGGACATTTTTTAGGAAATTGCTTAAGAATAAGTAACTATTGAAAATGTGCTATGATGAAAAAACGAAGGAATTTAATGAGATGAAATTGGGAAAATTGACAATGGACGAATTTATAACTAATTTTGTTAACCTATAAAGTTATGTACCATAATTGAAAGAAGAAAAAGCTAAAGTATGTAGGTTTATCATCTTCTTACCTCAAGCACACAAGGACAAGATTGAATTTGACATGCCTAAAACAATGGATGATGCCATTAGAAAAGATAAACTGTGCTTTTTACAATTCAAACAATGACCTGGATTAAATAAATCATGGAAGAATAAAAAGAAGGAAAACAAAGAACAACAGGAAAAGGGTACAAACCTTCACCATCCAGGAGAGGGACTAGAAGTTTATTTGGATAATAATTACATCCGCTTTAAAAAGCCTCAGAATTCTACTACTAGTGGTGAATTTAAGAGTGCCAGAGCTAATAGTAGTGGGTTTAACAACACAATAAAGTGTTGGGGCTGTAATGGGCCTCATGTTTACCAGAACTATCCATACAAAATTGATAAGAAGGTACCAAATGTAAACAATCAGCACGAAGCTTCCAACGTAAATGATGTGGCAAGGAAAATACCTCAAATCAATTCTTCCTTGGAGGATCGTCAGGTAGATCATCAGTCTACCATGATATATGTTGAAGGTAAGATTCTAGATATTGATATTTCTATTATTATTGATTCTAGATCTAGTTTGAGTTATATTGCACCTCGGATAGTTGAAAAATGAAAATTACATAAGGAAAAACAATTGAAACCATGGCTAGTCCAGTTAGCTACTGGACCCAAAAGAAAATTTTCATAAATAGTAAAAGAATGTAATATGTCAATGAATAACATGAATACAAAAGTAAATCTAAATGTCTTACATTTAGGTTCCTACGATGTCCTAATTGGCATGGACTAGTTGGAAGCTCATCACACTGTTATAAACTACTTCAATAAGACTCTTACTTGTGTAGATGAAAAGGGAAACAATCGGTTCATTAAAGGCATATTTAAACTGGTGTCTATAAGACAAATTTCAACATTAATGACTTAAAAAGTGCGCTAGGAAGGGCTTCCAGTTATATGTTGTTCAAGTATTAAGTGCTCGGAAATACAATAAAAAATCAGTCCTAGATGATATTCCTATATTCAAAGAATTCCAGGATGTTTTTCCTAAAGAGATTACAGGTTTACCTCCCACGAGAGACCTAGATTTTACCATTGATTTAATGTTAGGGTCAAAACCGATATCTAGATCTCCTTACTACATGAGTATTCCTGAACTTACAGAGCTAAGAATGTAGTTGCAAGAAATACTTGATAAGAAATACATTCAGCCAATTTTGTCACGGTGGCCCATACACTTGTCCTATTTGTCAATAAAAAGGACGATACCTTTCACTTGTGCATTGACTATCTACAATTGAAAAAAATGACCATTAATAATAAGTATCCCTTAGATCGAATTGATGATATATTTGATCAAGTGAGAGGATCCAAGATATTCTACCAAATTGATCTCAGATCTGGGTACAATCAAGTTCGAATAAAGGATGAGGATATACATGAGATCAATTTCAGAACAAGATACGATCATTATGAGTTTGTAGTCCTTCATTTTGGACCAAATAATGCTCCTGCTACATTTATGTGCCTAATGAAAAATGTACTTAGTAAATACTTAGACAAGTTTGTGCTCATATTTATTGATGATATTTTGATCTATTCAAAGGATGAAAAAGAACATGAATAACACTTAGGATTGGTTTTGTGAAAAATACGTGAAAATCAGTTGTATGTTAAACTCAATAAGTGTGATTTATTTAAGAAATAAATCCAATATTTAGGCCACATTATTTCATAACAAGGTATAGTTGTTGATATTGCAAAAATTAAGGCTATTCTAGAATGGTATGTACTGAAATATGTCCATGACATTAGATCCTTTATGGGAATTATAGGTTATTACAGGCAGTTTATTGAAGGTTTTTCATGGGTGGCCAACCCTATTACTTCCCTACATAGGAAAATAGTAAAATTTGTATGGAGAACAACAGTGGTAGGACAACTTTGACAGGATGGAACACTTACTAACCACTGCTCTTGTATTAAAGATAGCTGACCCATACAAATACTTTATAGTTTGCACTAATGCAAGCAATGAATGAGTGGGTGGTATACTGAATCAAGAGGGTCATGTCATTTGCTATGATCCCGTAAAATAAAAGATTATGAAAGAAATTATGCCCTCCATGATTAAGAATTAATATCCATTATCCATGCATTAAAAATATGGTGGCATTATCTCTTAGGAAAGAAGTTCTCGTTGTTGACTGGGAACTATGGGATGGAATATTTATTTGATCAAAAGACACTTAATGCACAAAAGTCTAGATTTCTTGCCTTACTAGGTGAATATGACTTTGATATAAAGCATATTAAAGGTAAAGAGAATGTGGTTGCAGATTCCCTTAGTCGAAAATAACATGATTTGCATGCAATAATAACAAGCAACTATGAGTTTGATTTGAAAAACCTGATAAAAACAACCTCAAGAGAAGATTTAGAATACATAAATTTGACAGAACAATGTATTAACAGATTTCATTTAGGTACTATAAATGAATTTTAGACTGATGCAAAAGGTTTTTTACACTTTAAAAACATAATTTACATACCTAACCAATTGCAAATTAAATAAATTATTTTCAAAGAGCTTCATGATAGCCCATATTCCGGATACCTGGGATATCAAAATCTTATTAAAGCCCTCAAAAAATATTTTTATTGAATGAATATGAAAAAGGATGCAACATTGTTATGGATAAGATCTCGTATTGCTTGGGGTGGACCACAATAGACAGGATGACACCAGAAATAAACCCATTTCCAAGCATGCTAAATATATAAACGAAACTAACACTAAGGGACAAGATGCGTATCTTATTCTGGACATTTGAAGTAGATCCTCGTTGAGCTTTCAATCAAACTTGTACCTACATATTGCCCTCAACAACAAGAAGATATATGTAAAGCGTTAGAATCTAATCTAGCATGTTACATTCCAATACATAAACGAAGTAATTACATCCATAAATAAGAATATTCATAATTACAAATGTAATGGATATTTATATTATTATGAATACAGACACAAATGAAAACCTCTATCAACACCTCGTCGAAATTGAGAAATTGAGTCCCTCCACCTAGGCCTCCACCACTTCAATCCTCCATACAAAGGCAAGCTTACAAAGACAAAGGAAAGCTTGGGAAATAGCACTAATTGATGCTTCAAGGACAAAGGATCGAGACTCAAGTATATAAGAATGGGGCACAATTCCATTATAGTATATTTTCTCTCCAAAATTCTCCTCCTTTAATGCTTCATTGTAGCTCAATATATAGCCCCTCAATGGGAAGTGAAGGGTTGAAATGGAGTGTTTCCCAGTATATGGAAGGAAAAGGATCAAGTCTTTCGTTACTTGATGGGGAAAACTCCAAATATTTTTGTTTTTTGAGCATAAATGCCAATGTATGCGGGTGAAAGTGGTGCAAGCTTCGTATATGTGGGTTGTAGACTTGTGACCCACATATACATATAGAAATGTATTTTTTAAGGGTTCCACTAGAGCATCAGGGTAATAGTGAGAAAATGGGGTAAAAAGAGTCTACATAGGGACAGTGATAGGCCATCAAAGCATGATGTACCATGTGTGGAAAATAATTCTATAACAAGCATAATACATTGCTAGGTGCTTAAAATGCCAATAGGTTAAAGCAATTCATCAACACGTTGCTGGGTTATTACAACCCATACCCATTTTGGAATGGAAGTGGGAAACAATTACGATGGATTTTATCACAGGTTTTCCTAGAACACAAAAACAAAACAACTCTATTATGGTGGTATTTGATAAGCTGACTAAAGCAACTCATTTTATACCTATAAAATCCACTTACAAAGCAATTAACATCGCTAAAATATTCATGAAGGAAATATTTAGGCTCCATGGCATACCAAAGGCAGTGGTTACGGATAGGGATACTAAGTTACATCAAATTTTTGGAAAGCTTTATTTACAAGTATGGATACCAAACTAAATTTTAGCACTGCATACCACCCACAAAAAGGTGGGTAGATGGAATGAGTGAATCGGGTAATTGAGGATATGTTGCGCATGTATGTTATGGAATAGCCAGGTAAATGGTAAGAATTTTTGCATCTAGTTGGATTTGCATAATGGTTATCAAGATTCCCTCAAAATGATTCCTTTTGAGGCACTCTATGGGAGGAAATGTAAAATCCCCTTAAGCTGGGGAAATCCTAAAGATCGGTTGGCTTTAGGACCAAAAATGTTAGAGTAGATGGAATAGGTTGTATAGAAAAAAAAATTGAAAACATCTTAGGACAAGCAAAAGAGCCATGCTGATGCTAAGTGGATAATGAAATAATTCCAAGTGGGAGATCATGTTTTATTAAGAGTGAAACAAAAAAGAAGCTCTTTAAGAGCCAAAAATCATAGTAAGATTGCACCTAGATTTATGGGTCCCTTCGAAATTTTAGCTAGAGTGGGACCAGTTGCATATCAACT
This sequence comes from Pseudotsuga menziesii, assembly GCA_001517045.1. Lineage (NCBI taxonomy): Eukaryota > Viridiplantae > Streptophyta > Pinopsida > Pinales > Pinaceae > Pseudotsuga > Pseudotsuga menziesii. The sequence continues at coordinate 220,278 of LPNX010521889.1, forward strand.
AGCTCTACCCCCTCATTAGAATTCATGATGTTTTTCAAATATCTATGTTAAAAAAAAATATTTCTGACAAAAGTGATGTCATTGACTAGGATGTGTTCGAGGTGGAACCGGAAGGAGAGGTTCTTATAGAACTAGTACGTATCATAGATCAGAGAGAAATAATTCCATGGAAGCAGGAAATCACTCAAGTTAAAGTGAAATGGGAGCACTATTCTCTAGAAGAAACCACCTGGGAAAGAGAAGAGGAAATGAGGCAAGCCTATCCATTTTTGTTTCAATCAAATATTGTTGATCAATATTTCACCGAGGACGATGAAAGGATTTGGGGGGGAGGATTGTAACACCCCTGGTTAAAATTTAATTACTGTGATGGCATGTAAATGATGGTATTTTCTTTGATAAGTTATGAATTTGATGACATTAAACAATAGTGTAAATAAATAGTTATTTAATAATTTTACTTAAGTTTTTGTACGGTTATGAGCAACCTTGTTGTTAATTGATAGAATTCTTATTTGAGTTAATAGATAAAATTTTACTCAATCCTAAGGTGACAAGTGTCCAAATGGGGAATAGGTAGTTGCTAGATAGGAAAGTTGTAGGAAAATAAAAGCATGCATATGGGAAAAAAACCTCTGCCCCTTTTTAGAAAAAAAAGAGAGCTTCTAGGCTTTACTAAAAACGAGCTATCGGGCTCTGTGAAAAATGTGAGCTATCAGGATTTGTGATAAATGTGATCTATTAGTCTCTGTGATAAATGTGAGCTATTAGGATCTGTGATAAATGTGAGCTATCAAGATCTGGGCAATTTGAGAGTTTTCAGACTCCTTGGAATGAGAGCTATCAGGATTTGATAGCTTCTAGGCTCTAGTAGTAACTTTCCATACTATATTTGGTGGCACTTGATGATAAAGGTTCATTTTTCTAAATTTGAGTTCTAGGAAAGGGGGTGGAAGCTTGAAGGTCATTTGAATTCAATTTTTTGTAAGGACAGGTGGAGTGGAGCTGCTCAATACCTAGTACCACGTTTTATTACAAATAAGTTTATTTTCTTGCACTAAGAATACAATTTATTAACTGTTCTTTAAATATTGTATATATTACTCTTGAATGGCATGATCAAGCCTGTTTTGAAAGAAAATAAATTTAATATTAATATTAATGTCTTCTTCTTGTTTATTATTTAAAAAAAGGATTATTATTTACGAGATCTGTAGAAAGAGGGTTAATATAATTTTCAGGTGTGAATACAATAAAGTTTATACCCTAACCAAACCGAGGGAAAATATAAATACTGCAAACTGCTTATTATTATCAAATACAATTATTTAAATACCAAACTTAACCTCTAGTTGAATAGAAATGTGCTATTGCCATTCCATAATGTTAAACAAACTATATATATATATATATATATATATATATATATATATATATATGTTTATATATACATACATACATACATATATATGTATATATATGTATGTATGTTTTATGTATGTNACACACACACACACATATATATATATATATTGGTTATCTAAGGAATAAACTAGAATCAAAACTGAGGAATTACTCAAGAATTGAATGCAATGGATATGGGGTACACGTTAAAACAAGTGCTTGACATTCATGTAGGTTACTAATAGTCTCTTGTAATTAAACCAAGAATTAGTTGAAAAACAAAAGAAAAATATATGGGGATAACCAATCACATCTTACAGGTAAGGAACGACAAGGTTCTTTTGTCGTTGACAATTTAGTAGTCCAATGCAGTTAGAAAATCTAAAGAATCTCATTAGAAATTTATCAAATTGGGCAAGTTATCTCCTACTCAAAAAACTTATTATCAAGTGTTGGTCACGACCAAGAGTTGAACTTGAGTAGGGTAAATGAGATCGAGCATAAAAAATGTTCTTAAGAACAATTTGTACACATAATATAGTTTTATGACAATAAATAAAATAGAGTATCGGGACTAAGCATCATTAGAAACCATGAGATTTTTTTTTTCAAGAAGAAAATATCAGTTCCTTGATATTCTATTGAGTCAAAGGTAACAAAGACAATCCATGAGACCATGTATCACACTATGTTACAAAAATTCACCAATCATCACCGACACACAGCAACATAGAAAGTCCTGCAACCATATACAACAAAGCGGAACAGAAACCATGAGATTAAAATACTTAGGGTAAACATAAACCATTTGTTAATAGTTTTTCCAAAAAAAATAATTCATCTACTGAGTCACAAAGGGATTAATAAGTTTAGACATCAAGTTATTTATTTAACAATCTATATTTAAATAAATCTATATTTATTTAACCACTGAGGATTTAATTACACCGTCAGAGTTAACCCAAAAGTGGCAACTTCTTACTACATCCATCCACCAAATCTTGTACAAACGGGGTTACAAAGGTTTACAACTCGAAACTTCTAAAAACAAGGGTTGCTATCCAAATTTATCCCTACTAACGTAATAGGAATTATAGTTTGTACAAAACTTGTATAAATCTAAAACTGTAGGGGTGGTGTTAAGGGTAAATAACGTAAAACTCTAACATCCACCCGTTTCTAAGCCCAAGAAAAGGGGAGGGGTGTTCTCCTTGGGAAAACATTGGGAAATAACAAAGATAAAGGTGGTGTAAATTTAAAATACAAGTATAGAATTTAACAAAATAAAGAATATATTATAGTGACAAATCAATGAAAGTTAAGAAAATAGGATGACAACCTATTTCTTTGCCACAGTTAGCTAGAAACTTGAGGTGACCCGAATTGCACCTACCTGTAAGAGTAAACAAAGAGTATGTTAGCCTCAAGATGATCAAGCTAATATCCCATATATAGATCATGATCTTCCTTGGCTTGATGGAAAAATATTTTGTTTAATTACAATTTTTTTTTGGTGTTAATCGATTATTGAAGAGTTTGGTTTGAGGTGTTGTTACAACTAGGAAGTTGCTACTTATTAATTATTTAGCTATGTCAAGTAGTTAGGATTTTGGATCTCAGAATCCTATCTAAAGAGATATATGGATATGAATTTCTTTGTCAAGGATTATTGCATCTCATCTCTACTCAAGTGAAAGGTCACCCGACCTTATGAGGCATGTGAATGTTGCTCTCAATTTTGATTTTCATATTACAAGAGCCATTCTTGTTGCATTTATCTTGATTAATCTTGTAGTCATTTGTTCTGTACTATAATATTATGTTTCTGACAATTGTATAACTCCATTTATCTTGTTGTTGCTCAAATTTGCACAGTAAATTACAAAAAAAATGGTATCAAAGACACTTTCCTTAGCCATCATGCCTCCAAATTTTTGTATATTTTTTTGAGGCTAGATGCATTTTTCAACATTTTTAAATAACCCTAGAGATATGTCTTTCATCAAGTAAAATTACAATTGGGGAAGCATACATGCAAAGAATACAATTGGTACTTAGTCACAAGTTCTGAACAATGTTGTAACCTTTGTTGGTATCCCTTCAAGTAGTATCACATCAGATAACACCTACACATAGAATATCATTTACATGTACCATGAGGTATATCAGAAGTCCTACATGAAACCTAAAAATAGATGTAAATAATATCATTATTCATCTTATTTCTACAATGCACAAGAATATTACTCTTGCATACTTGGGTAGTCGGGTAGTACAACTAAGAGCATGGTTAATCCTCCTTAGATAGAGCCCCGAGAGATTGGGCCAAGTACTATTGTGGACCAACACATATATCAAAGAGATATAGCACATGAAAATCCCTTGTCCTCAGGACCCCATAAGCTTTCATATCAATAATCCGCTAGTGAAGTTCCTACATATTTGCATTTGGAAGGAATTTGGACATTATGTTACAAAAGTATGTGAAATAACCATATTCTCTCTGGTTCACCAACAAAATTCCTACATATTTACAACCATAAGCAATTTGTGAATTTGAATTGACTGCTATGAATCCAAATGTTACGAAGAGAAAATTCCTATGGCTTGGGGTGTACCACAACAGATATTTAGACCTGAGAAATCAATCCCTTCCCAATATGCAAGAAAACAAAACATCTAACACTAAGGGATCTCAAATCATACCTTATTTTGGACGGTTGAAGTAGATACCTATTGAGCTTTTTTCAATTCCGCTTGCAATAGCAATTTTCTCTCAACAACAGCAAACACGACAAGCATGATATATAATATGGTGTTAGATCTACTCTAGCATATATAATCAACAATGTATAAGCAATTAAACATATCCATGGATTCAATATTCATTCAAATGCATATTATTGGACAGGAAAAAATATTTCTATTAATCAAATCAGAGATTACAAAAGTGACAACCTCTGTCGGCATATCTGCGAACTGGAGAAACAGACTCCTCCACCTAGGACTCCACCACCTCAATCCTCCATCTCTTGATAGCAAGCTCAAAAGCAAAGGCAAGCTTGGGAAGAACACAAAGTGCTCCAAAGGGACAAAGGGATGCATACTCAAGTATATGCAAGCTACAAGAACAATGGACTATAGTTTCCTTGCTCTTCAATTCCCCCTCTTCAATGTATCCAAGGGGTTCCTTATATAGCACTTCAAAGGGGTAATGGAGGGTCAAATTTGAGCGATCTAGAGGCATATGGAAGGCCAAGAGTCAAGTGGTTCAGACACACATTAAGGAAAACTCCAAAAATATTTGGATTTATGCACACATATCGATGTACGCAGGTTTGAGGTCAAAAGTCACGTATATACGCGAGTATGGGATTAAAAGTTGCGTACAACAATAAACATGTGTTTTTTAGGGATGATCTTGGAAACATCAAAGTATAATATCAATTACATGGGGACCAAAGAGTTTGTAGAGGGACAGGGAAGGCCATAAATATGTGATCAACCATGTGTGGCAAAATCAGCTGTAATAGATGCCCCCTAATGTGTGAGGTCGGAGGGGTAACATGATGGCCAAAATACATTATAAAATAAATCCTAGAAGTGGAGTGATGAAGAAATAGGTAGAAGAACCAGCCATCTATCAGTATAGTACAATAATCAATCTCTGCATATGATTGCAAATACATATAGCAGTCCCAGATACATAAGAGTACAATGGCCATGAATAGGCATGATATACAAAATGCGACATGTGTGGTCATCGCCAAGTACAATATATAATAGATTAGAATCTCCATGATGAAGATATACAATGGATCAAGATCTCCATAATGGATGAAGATATCTGACATACACTGGAATCAAAACACGAGAGCTGAAATGTCATGAACATTGGCATGATCAAGGAGGTAGCATATGTGGAATGCCACCAAGCTAGAAAGTATTCTACACAAACTGCTACGAGTACATGTACTACTATGTGAATAGAGGTGTTGAGGTCGAACATAGTAGTCCATCATCTGATTACCGGTCACTAATGTATACCATTAATAGACGCGAGATCACCCACCGATAATGAAAATGGGAATCAAGGTATTAGAGTGCAATATAACAAGTGTGAATAGATGTGTTGAGGTCGAACACTTGGAAAAATCCATCGATCAAGGGACATTGATGTATTCCAAAAACTGTCGATGGAGAGATAACCTACCACTGATGACTATAAGTCTCAAGGAACTCAAATGACTCTAGATTCCTATCCCAGAATAAATGATCTGAAGTCGATGGGATGGAATCTGCTGGAAGGAAGGCATTAAGGCATCCCCCATCAACCAACACGAGGTAATCAACAATGCTGTATAATGTGGAAGGACTCAAACAAGATGTGCATGAACCAGTAACAATATCGGGAATGGCCGACATGCAAAGTCAAGACAACTGAGGAATGGCCGACTCAGGCTTCAACTTCCTTCGAACAAGAGCATAAAGGAAAATGGTGACTGAAAATAAGTCGCATAGACTTGATATGAAAATTGGGACATCTCTGTGACATAGGAGGCATCAACAGAGGCTCCATAGGGACTAGAAGCTTAACTAGTTGGTGGAGATAAACTCAGAGTGACGAGTACAGCTCCTAAAGTCAAAATAATAACCCAACCAACGAATGTGATATATAGTGCTCTGTTAGAAGGTGACACGACTCGACAACTACCAAAGATAACATCTTTTCCTGTCCGGATTTTTGTTTTTTTGAATTTTTTTGGACTTTTTCAGATATTTTGAAAAGCTTGAAAAATAATAAAAGTGCTTTATAGTTACAAATCTAGGAGGATACGAGTGTCAGGGTTCAAACAAGAAAGTTCCAAGCACGAAACATACCTATGCTCAATGCAAGAAAACATGTGCATGATAACGACACTCAGGGGAAGGTCCCCTCCTGGTAAAAAATGGGGGATCAAGCTGCAAAAGATATGTAAAAGGGATATACTTGGCTAGACATGGGACAAGCTCGGGCTATATGGCTGAAAATCAAGGTCAGGGAAGCTGACATAAGGCTCAATAAGGAAAGAAAAAATCATGATAATGCAATTACAACTTGACATATACAAGGGAGTCTAGGGGGAAAGGCCAACATAAAGTTCAAGAGGAGTATGAAGCTCTTACTCAAAGTCATGGAGGTACTATACAAAGGACTCCCACACCCTAGAAGAGAAATGTCAGCATGGGCACCAAATGAAAAATAGGATCTAACTAGGGTACCCATGTATGGGAAATCTCTACCATTCACAACATGTCACTTCTAAAAGCAGTAAGAAGGTTTCGTGACAAGATAGAATGGGTTTGCACCTAGGGTTAAAATGAAATGGTCATAAGGTTATGCAAAATGCAAGCAGATGTGAAAACCTAACCTATATGCCAGTTTAGACATAATACCTGAAATAGGCACGAACAGGTCGAAGACATGGTCAAACTGCACTCAAAACGGGCCCCTATAACATCAAATTAGTTCAAACGGTCTAAAACGGTCAGAAACGGTAAAAAACTATAGAAAGTGGGTAAAAATTTCAAATTTTTTCTATAAACAGTGAAAAACTTAAAAATTTCATACCATTTTGAATTTTTACCCACCATAGTGCATTTGAGCTCAGAATTCCAGAAGCGAATTCTGGGAGCATCGTCCGGCGGAATCCCTCCACGTTTGATCCAGGTAGATTCCCTTGCCCCTCTCTTTCATTTTTATATAAAAAATTTCAATTTTCATGGTCAATTTAATTTTTTGGGCCATCCCAACTTGGGCATTTTGGCTCACGCATAAATCGGGATTTTTTCCATGTATAGAGCTCACCATACATGGAAAATGCCCTGAAACGTGCGTACATACGTGACTGTTTTGAAAACAGTCGCATATAGGGCCGTGAACAAGGATTTTATGGGAAAATCATGATAAAATTTTTTTTTTTTTGTGCAGGATGGTACTAGAGTGGAGAGAGAGGGAACATGGTGATGTTGAGGAAGGTGTTCAAGCCGATCTCATGGCTCAACAAGCATTATGGGCATGTTGCTTATATAAGTTTTGGTGTCTTGGTAGATTGAGGGCAAAGCCAAGAGTACTCTAGCTGCTGGTATATTATTGAGATCCAGAGTCTGAAACTTTTTAGATAGATGGGATGTCGCTCAACATTGAGGTTGAGGACATATATTTCATCACAGGTTTGTCCCGATGAGGGGAGGTGGTGAACCTCCGATCCCGTGGGCCAGGAGGCGGGTTGACCATAGATGTGTACTATCTTCTGGATATAGATAAGGTTGGGAGTCAAATCCCGACAAAATATATTCAGATTCTGGGGATGAAAGCCATAATTTTGGCTTTAGGCAGGATTACAGGTTTGGATTCACTCCACCAGGCCTCACGGACAATGATGTTCTATGCGATAGAGCGTATGTGGAATACAATATATGACTGGAGTACTACGCTACTGAGCAACATGAAAAAAAAGCTCAGTGACTGCAAGATGGGTAGGGTGCGAAAATTCAGGTTTGGTAGCATACTGAGCACATTCTTCTTTGAGCAGGTGTAGGGATAAGCCCTAGAGTAGACATTTCTCCACATGGAGTCTAGGCTCTAGCTCAGCAACACTGGGCTAATGTCATGCACAGACTGGGAGGTGGTAGGGTGGCTAACCCCTACCCAACAGAGTTCTTTCCATGGTGGTGGAGACATCTCATCGCCATATATGACTATCCCTATGCAGGGATTGACTTCCGCGGTGATCCAAACATGCCCCTACCACCAGGAGCGGCTTATGGAGACATAGGTAACGAATCCCAAACCCACTTTTAATTTTTGAATTATTTAATTTTTCTGTGTTTTTTGATATATGAAATCAAAAGACATGTTTTTGGTACGACGACACATAGTGACACTTTGTCATGCATATGAAGATGTAGGACCATGATGGCAAGATGGATTTCCTTGTCATCGACGGAGGGGAAGAGGTGATGAGATCATGGGTGCGGATGCTCTAGAGAATTCACACAATTTTTTTTTGATTGACACAGAGATTACCCATGGCGCAAGTCAAGGACTTGCCTGAGGCCATGCAATGCCAGGTGGTTGGAGTACCATGAACATGGGTTCAATTGTTTCGTTGGCTAGCTAGAGCCGTAGTGTGCTACCATGATCAACACCCTCCTCCACCTCAGGCTTAGTGGCTTGGGTGTATATATTTTTTGTATGACCGTGTAGTATATTTTGGTGGCTTGGAAGCCCTAATTTTGTATATGACACTTATGTATTATGACGTCACTTTTTGAGCTTAATGAATTTTTTTTTATGATGATCGATTATTATTCTATTTACATGTGTAAAATGTGTTTGTGATATGCTTATGGTATGTGAAACAAATGCCAATCTAACACATAGTTAGCATATGAATCAACAACTTGATTAAAAATTATTGGAACATGAATGTATGTTATACTCTCAAATTGTCGTTCTAGCAATCTAACACGTAAGAACCTCGTAATAATGTCAGATCCCTAATACAATACAAGCCATTAAGTTGTGAAACCACTAACTGTGAATCAAGACGCACCTCAAGAGAATGAACACCATGCGAAATGGCATCACACAATAACTCAATAACGACACTATATTCAACAACATTGTTTGATGAAGGTCGTAAACATATGCCTCCTGAAGACAATACTTGACCCGTAGCAGTATAGATCACCCAAGAAACTGAAGCTGATTTTTGAGTGTGGTGGCTAGCACCATCATCGAATCCTATGTAAATAGAAGACTCCATCGACATCTTCCATAACAAACGAAAGTTAATCAACAAACCTGATCACCATAAGAAGACCTAACTATGCAATGCAAAACTGTACAATAATATACAAAAATCAGCCCTGGTTGAAGATCATGAATAGTATATTTTGAGATAGAGCCCATTTCTAGGCTTCGCCAAGGCTGTCCCTTCATAATCAACCAGCTCATAGGCACCTTTCTCTAAGACACAGTTAACCATGTAAGGACCATGCCACATGGGATTAAAATTTCCTGCCCCCAAGGGTTCCTTAGCTTGATCCCACAAAAGGACCAAGTCACCTTCACTAAACCTCCTAGGACAGACAAACTTATCACACTGGACCATAACACGATGCTTGTTAACCTCTAGAGCCACTAAGGCATCTCGGCGCTGCTCTAAGTGGACCAAACGCTCTTCTAATGCGGAAGTGTTCGGTAAAAGCTCCACAACTAGCTTCAGAGAAGGGATTTCACATTCAACTGGTAATACTGACTCCACCCCATGCACAAGATGATAGGGAGAAAACCCAGTGGTAGTATTAACCATGGTTCTATAGGCCCACAAAGCAGGATACAACATGATATGCCAATTATTCTTGCTTTGTGCGATGGTTCGCTGGAAAATGGACTTAAGTGACTTGTTCACTGCTTCAACCTGTCCATTCCCTTGAGGGTAATAAGAAGAGGAGTGCTCTTACTTATAGCATAACTTGGAGGCCAACTCTTCCATCATTTTGTTCTGAAAGTGCCTACCATGGTTAGTGATAAGCTCTTTCAGAATTCCAAACCGTGTGATAATCTAGTTAAATACGAAATGCGCGGCTGTCTCACTGTTAGATTTAACTATGGGAATAACCTCTACCCATTTCATGAAGTAATCGATAGACACAATAATATGATGGTGCCCCCCAGCTGAATCTAGGTTGCAATCCATAAAATCAAGCCCCCACTTGGTGAAGGGACCGGCGGTGACAATAGGATGCAAAGGGGTGGGATGCAAGCACATATTATATGCAAACACCTGGAAAGGGTGGCACTTCTTGACCGCATTAACTCAATCCTTAAATATGGACAGCCAAAAATAGCTCGCTCTTAAGATTTTTTGGGTTGTAGAAAGCCCAAATAAATGACCGCCACATGCCCCTTCGTGACAATCATTAACCATGACCTCAGCCTCATCATGAGTTAAAAAATGATGTAAAATGGACTCCACCCCATGACGGTACAAAGTATCATCCACTATGAGGTAGTTCTTCACTACGTGACCTAGTCATCGTCGCTCATCCCATGAGAGGTGAGTGGGGACCTTCAATGTTTGAAAATACATGATAATATCCCTGTACCAAGGGTCCACAGTTGAGATGAGGAATATATGCTCATCAACAAAAGAATCCTCTTGAAACTTCCCCTTCCTCCAAATTTTGGAAATCTAATATGAGCTTGACAAAGATTATCAATTTCTTCGATTTCACCGAAACGAACTCGAGATCAAAATCTTGCAAAATCACAATCCACTTATTGTATTTTCCCCCAATCATCCTTCTAGTGAGGATGAACTGAAAAGGATTGATGTGAGCTACGACCAAATTTGGCGAAGGAGAATGTAATGTATCAAATGCTGAACTGCATGAATGGTGGCTAAGGATAACATCTCCACATGGGAATAGTGAAGTTCAGCATACATAAGGTTTTGGCTCAAATAATATATGACATGCTCATGGAGCTCCTCATCCTCTTGAACCAATACCATACCAACCGTCTCCTGAGACGCGGCCACATAAATCAAGAAATCATAGCTATAGTCTGGTGGACTAAGCACGGGGGCCATTGCTAAGGATTTTTTAAGAGAATCGAAAGACTCCTGGGCTCACTCATCCCAATAAAAAGGGGGTATCCTTCTCCAACATATGCATGAAGCCTTTAGTCAAGTTGGAAAAATTGACCATGAACCTTCGCAAGAAGTTATCCATACCTTGTAAACATTGAAGGCGTCAAATGTTACGTGGGGGAGACAATTGAAGTATTGCCTCAACCTTCAAGGGATCAACTCTAATACCCTCCTTCGATATGATGAATCCTAGTAAACGACCAAATTTCACGCAAAAGATGCACTTATGAGGATTTAAATGAACTTGATAATGACGACATCTTTCGAACACTAATCACAAATGGTAAGGATGACGCACTCTCAAACGTGAGTGAGCAGCGAGATCATCCAAATATACTTCAATAATCATTTTAAGATCATGAAAGATTAAGGTCATGGCCTGCTGAAACGTAGCTCTGGCATTTTTAAGGCCGAAGGGCATATTTCGATATGTAAAAGTTCCCCAAGGACAAATAAATGCGGTCTTATGTTGATCCTCAAGCTTAATTTGTATCTGATTATATCTAGAAAAGCCATCCATAAAAGAAAATACCTCACTTCCTGCACACTCATCCAAAATTTGATCAATAAATGGTGTAGGGAAATTATCTTTAGGACAGGCTCGATTTAAATCATGGAAGTCAGTGCATATTTGGATTGCTCCCTGCTTCTTATCTACCGAAATAGGATTCGAAACCCACTGCATCAAGGGAACGGGATAGATAAAACCAGATTTGAGCAGTTTCTCTATCTCAGCTTTAATGGTGGGTCCTTTTCTAGGATTCATGGCAGGAAAACGTTGTCAAATTGGTTTGCATACAGATAAGTATTGATTTCGTGTTTGACAATACGAGGGTCTATACCTGGCATTTATTCGTATGACCAAGTGAAAATATCACGAAACTCCTTAAACAACTCGGTATACTCTTTAGTCTCATCGGGGGAACAATCCGCCCCAATGTAGACATTCTCAATATTACCAGGATCATGAGAAATATTGATAAGAATCATTGGTGACAAGTTATCTATGTTCCCTTCAGCCATCTGACCAGGAGAGCTTAATGGTACCACGGGGCTACCAATTTTCTCACTTAGAATTGCCCTAAAGTCATCACACTCTAAACGATGAAGATCAGGAAGGAAATACGATCTATGGTGCAACTCTTCCCAAGGTTATTCAATCCTAGACATGGCCTCAAGAATAACTTCATTTGATGGAAAAAAATCATCAAGGCAGTTGTGAGAGTGAGATGACTCTACTGCCCATGAAGGAAACACATAAGGGTCCTCCTCCTCCGTCCATGAAGAGGAAGGACTAGGCTCTACAACATGATCAATATTCGCTTGATACGCCACCATTGTTGAAGGAAACAACACGTCTGTCTCGACAGGCACACTCGAAGTACTCAGTGAAGGAAGAATCCAAGGATCCTCCATATGAGTAGTACAAAAAGATACCGAATTCGACGAGGATGAAGCCCCACCAAGACTAGACCCAATCATAAGAATGGGCACAGGACAACTAAAATTTCCCATGAGAGAAGGATACATACCCACACCCACATTCTCAGTTGCCAATTGAGAATGATTGATAATTGGGATAGAAGCTCCCAATGATGCGTTAACATTCAGATTATGGAATGAATTTTGATCAATAGTAATGATCTTCCCATTAAACGGAAAGAAAACCACTTGGAATAGGGAAGAAGCTACATCTTGCATATTGTACATCCAATTCCTACCCAACAAAATATTGTAGTCAAGGGGCGCATCAACCACCTCGACCTCGATCGCGACAGTCTTCCCTCCCAACTGGACCTCTAGAGAAGGAAGTATACCGTGCGGCCGAAACGACCTACCATCAAAAGTAGTCAACATGTTGGCAGACTGAGACAATGTGGGAGAACCTAAACCCTTCCAACAAGACAAAGACATCACGGATGCAACAATGCCTTCATCAATGATAGTACGCATGATGGTGTTGTTGATACACTCTACATGAATCAAAAGAGACACGTAGTAAGGCAAGCAAGGATGGATTCCATGAGTTTCAAATTTTATCATGGAAGAAGAGGTATCATCACTAACCCCAAGAGCAGAAAACAAGGCATTTATTTGAGAAGGACAAGTCTGAAGCACTTCTAATGTGGACATCGCACAAGGAGTCTGGCCCAAATCCTCGACAACTAAATAGTTCTAGGAAACTTGATCATTAGGATTGTGCCCACAGCGCTTCAAGAATCCCTTAGGAATGCGAGGTGGAACTGTAGGTTTATTCGTAGGTTTTTCAATTCGGAAAGAGCTCTCAGGTGGATCAGGTTCTTTCCCAAGGTCTGGTTGTGACGAACCATAATATTTCGCATGTGTCTTAACTTTGGTATCTTTCACCGTGTTGATGCAACTGTGACCACTAGTGGCCTCCGACGGGTTTTGAGTTCCACCAGACACACAACCAGGATCAACGGTCCTCGAGTTAATATTTTGATTATTAGGTAAAGGATTAGTAAACACAGTTGGGCCTTGTGCTATGAAGTTTGATGCGTACTCCATACGAGGGAACAAGTAAGTGAGGTGATCGTACTTACACAACTTACAAGGAAAATTCACCTTACGCTTAGGATGCTTGTCCCCCCCAAACATTTTTCATGTTCTTGTCATTATTATTACCATTTTAATTTTTATTCCCACCCTTATGATTATTTTTTCCTTTCTTTTTATTCCTTCCAGGCTGCTGGTTTCCTTTCAAGTTCGACGTTTTCATGGAGAGTACACTCACTGATTGGGTAGGTTGAGATGAAGTCATGGCTTGTCCTGACGCAGGCTGGTTAATTGATAACTAGCTCACTTGTTTTGTAACCGAGTCTGCAGGTTTGGTACTTGTGGAGCCAACAATCCCATCAGCATGTAGCCCATATTTAATCTTGGAGTTGAAATTGGATCTTGGAGCATTCGGGATAATTTCATACAAGAGTCCGGATTGAGCATAGATCAAATCCAATTCTTGAGACCTAAAAATAGCTTGGTCCTCATTTTGAACTCTGGACGTAGAAACATCCTTCGCGATGTAAGGTAAAAATGACTTGAGGAACCACTCTAGAAGAAACTCTGGTGGTATAAAAGGATTTAATTAAACATTTTCATCTACTCCACTCTTGAATATGATCCAAAATATGCATGTCTTTGTCTTGCTGGAAGGTTGACAAGAGTTCTGTACTGACGTCGTAACGTATGGGTAGCTGAAAATAATTAAGAAAAGTCATGGAAAGGCCATAAAAAGTAGTATAGGTCCCCCCCAATAACTCTATATACCATTTCGCCGTAGGACCCGTGAGGGTGCATTGAAATATCCTCAAACGGATGGAGTCATCGTGTAAGGAATTATAAGAGAACCAAAGGTGGAAGGTTGTGACATGCTCACCAGGATCTTCACCGGCCTTACGCTCGAACTTGGGAATGTCCGAAGGAATCTTGGTAGGGACTACCGACCATGCCGGATTATGAAACATAGGATCATTTTTCAATCTCAAAAAATCAGGTAGGTTAGAGGTCACAAGGAAAGGGAGCCTAGTTTGAGCCGGTCGATGCCACGCTCCTTGGTAGGACTAATTCATATAAGGTTTATTGCTATACACAACATGGCCTTGGCCAATGGGATAATAATCTCCTCCCATATGACCCATGAAGAGCTGCATGGAAGCATTGTGATGCAGAGTACCTTGATTATGAGGTGATACAATGCCATAATTAGAAGAGTAAGCGGGTTTTTGATACCCGTACCCATACGGTTGATAGTTTTGTCCATACTGAGGTCCATAAGAATGTCCATGGGAAGCTCCATAGGATATACCATGAGATGGTCCATGAGATGATCCATAAGGTGTCCCATGAGATGGTCCATAGTTAGGTATATGGGAAGCTCCATGAGCTGGACCATGAGATGATCCATGAGGTATTCCATGAGATGATCCAGAAACAGGTACATGATGTGCTGACACAGAAGGAGGCACTTGACTTTGTGATACTACAATGTTAGCAGTCGTAGGATGAACATGGATTGTAGTCGAAATTCAACTCAAGGACCACTAGAGTTAGGAAGAGGATGCATCAAAAAGGAATTCGAAGGAACAGGTTGAGAAGATGATGGAATATGTGAAGGAATATAGCTTGTACCCCCAATATTCACATGTCTTGGCTGAGGTCCCTAAAGAGGAACACTAGTTCTAGGTCTAGGCTGTGTTTGTGAAGGAATTGCCACCATTGGAGTGGATAGTGCAATGTGACTACTATTACCAAACCTCTGCGCATGGAAAGGAATGGAAATGCCCCTAGGCGTAGTATTAGGGTCACCAACTGGTTTGACGTGAGGTACTGGAATAGGATTGGGAGTATCAGGCATGCCATATCTAATGTGGCCAGTGATGGTGGGCTCATGGTGATTCTCTTCACCCAGATAGTATAGCCAATACTGGGGGTCGAAGCTAATGTAATTAGGAAACTATGATAAATCATCTTGTGACAGTCTAGTCCCATCAGGACTAGACATAGGCGGAGTTACATATGTGCTTGAAGGATCAACTTCAGCCACAAGATGTGGGGAAGGTGGAAGCTCTGGGACCTCAGGCTCATGATGACTCATGGTGATATCTCTGTGTGAATCAAAGAGATGACTAGTCCACTAGAACTATTTATCTCTCTCTCCCAAGGGAGGAGGAGAGGAAGAAGGCGAAAGACCTGCTAAACGACGAGAGCGACAGGGAGCTGCACCTAGATCCACAATGACTCAACAAAAAGAAAATACTTGATCTATCTACACAACCCTAAGAAAACTAGTGTGCACAGAGCATACAACTAAGAAAATCTAAAGCCAAACAACAAGCAAACCAAGGGTAGGATAAATGAGCTCCCGAATGTGTTGATGTATTTGTAACTTCGAAATGTATTCACCTATGTATCTTATGTCTTGTACATAGATGTTTATTCCAGGATGTGTCTGTAATGTAATTGAGTCATGTCATGCCCCGATGTTCCGATATGGAGGATCTATAATGTAAACAAGTCATGTCAAGTCATTGTGGGTAACCCTCCTATTGTCTAAGGGTTAAAGTCCCCACAGTTCTGGAGCATTAGGGTTATTAGACTCACCTAGTGAAGTTGGCCCTAGTTGGGTTTAGTCAAGTTGGGAATTAGTATAAATAGAGAGCTAGCCTCTCTATTTATCACACACTCACTCACACTCAATTGTAGCGCATAGCTGAGGAAGAAGAAGACACTGGGGCTAGGAAGAAAGAGGTTACTATTGTCGAGAGATCATCTTACTATTTTGGGATTTTCTATTTGGTGCTAATTCTATCTCTGGGGAAGTTGCCGGGTTTTCTCCATTTATGGTTTCCCTGAGGAAAAACACTGTGTTCATTGTCTCTTGTGTTTGATTGCTGTGCTTGTTATTCTCTCAGTTAAAAGATCCTAATAATGCTAGCTTAATGTTAAAAATCTAACATGGTATCAGAGCTAACTTGAGATGAAGACACTATGTAGCTATGGGAACTAGGGCTTCCTACTTTGTGGAACTTCCTCCATATATTTTCAGCAAAAGAAGGTTGGATTAACTCTCCTCCTTAGGGCGCATCTTTCTGTCGAAGCAGAATCCAATTTTGAGGTTTTTCAGTTTTGGACCCGACACTGCTGCCGAAAATTAGGGCTTTTCACAAAAGAGGAATGTTTCAGTGAGCCTAGGCCTAGATTGATCTCCTCCCCAAAATCAAATTTAGGCATCAATTTCAAAGCATTTGGTTGGACAGAACTCCGAAAAAGCAAAACCCTAATATGCTCCTAAACTATCACTGCAGGATTTCAGCTCCAAATCCAGATTCTACATCTTGACCTAGTAAGATCTAAATCTTTTGTATTTCCATTTGAGGTTCTTAATTAAGATGTCTCATCATACCAAGCTTGATGAAAAGCTTGAGGGAGCTGATAACTTCTGAGCTTGGAAGTATAGGATCTCCCTGGTTCTGGAAGAGAATGAGTTAGACTCCTACATCAAAGAGGAGGTTCCAGTTCCAGAGGGAGATGAGGCTAAGGCCTTACATAAGAGGAAGTTGGTTATGTCAAAGAGGATCATTGCTGATTCTATCAAGGATCACCTTATACCACATGTGTCCTCCCTCAAGACACCTAAAGCTATGTTTGATGCCCTAACCAAATTGTTTGAAGGAAATAACATAAACCAGAAGATGACCTTGAGGAACCAATTGAAGAATGTGAAGATCCAAAATGCAGAAACCATCCAGTCTTAATTCACAAGGGTTTCTCAGATCAAGGAACAATTGGAAGTAGTAGATGAAGAAGTGGAGAATGTAGAGATTGTGATGACCACCTTGAATGGTCTTACTAGGACATGGGACTCCTTCATTCAAGGGATCTGTGCCAAGAAGAAGTTAGTCAAGTTTAGTAGACTGTGGGAAGAATGTTCTCAAGAAGAAGCTCAGATAGCAGCTCGAGAAGAGAAGATGGGAAGTGAAGATCAAGCTCTCATAGTACAATCCAAGAAACCCAGATCTAGCCATCATAGGAGTAAGTATTATAATCAAAGGAAGAACTTCAGAAAGCCTAGAGATAATTCTAAGTTTATTTTCTATACATGTGATGAGAGAGGACACTTCTCTAGAGATTGTCCTAAGAACAAAAGTAGCTCTCACAAGAAGCCTTGGAAACAAGATAAGACATCATGCTCATGCTGCAGAGGATGATGAACCTTCATAAAAGAGAACCAGATATGAAAGTGAAGACTCTTCAAGTGAGGAAGAATATGTTTTGATTTTCGCTCTCATAGGAAACATTACTCATGGAAGCAATGATTGGCTTATAAATAGTGGTGCTTCCAAGCACATTACTGGATTCAAGGAAACCTTTATGAAACTTTCAGAAAATGAATCGCCTCACAAGGTGAAACTAGGAGATGACTACCAGTATCCAATAAAAGGTAACGGGGAATCCTCCTATAAGTTAGACTCTGGAAAGTCTATGACAATGAAGGAAGTATTTTTTGTACCAGGACTCAAGAAGAACCTTCTCTCCATATCTGCATTAGATTCAAAAGGAATGAGGGTTGCATTCATAGATGGTCAAGTCATCATGTGACCAAAAGGAAAGGCTATTGATGATGCAATAGTGATTGGGGAACAAGAAGGAGGTTTGTACAAATTGAAGGGCCATCTAGAACAAGCCTTGGTCCATGACACAGTAGAGCCAAATGAACTTTGGCATAGAAGGATTGCACATGTGCATTACAGAGCACTACCTCTTGCAAGCAAAGATGTTGAAGGTCTTCCAGAAATACAAGCAAAACATGATGGGGTCTACAAAGGATGTGCGAAAGGAAAGAACACAAAGAAGACATTTCCAAGTAGCAAGAGCAAAAGGAATCTTGGAAATCATCCACTCTGATGTATACAGTCCAATGTCATCAAGTTCACTAAGCGGGTATGTATACTATGTTTCTTTCATTGATGACTTTTCTAGGAAGACATGGATCTACTTCATGAAGAACAAAGATGAAGTATTCAGGAAATTCAAGGAATTCAAAGCCTTGATCGAGAATCACACTGAAAAGAATATTAAGACCTTTCGATCAGATAATGGTGGAGAATTCATGTCAAATTAATTCAAAGAGTTATGCAAAGACTCAGGGATTAAAAGGGAGTTGTCCACTCCTTATAATCCACAATAGAATGGGATTGCAGAACATAAGAACATAACTATCATGGAAGCCACAAGAGCTATGCTTCATGATAAAGATATTCCTATGCATCTTTGGGCAGAAGCTGCCAAAACAATGGTGTATGTACAAAACCATACTCCACACAAATTACTTGAGAACAAGACTCATGAAGAAGTCTTCTCCGACAAGAAACCAGAATTCAACCATCTCAGAATATTCAGCCTCCTATGTACACACACATTCCAAAAGAGAATAGGACAAAATTAGATCCTTTAGGAAAGAAGGGTATATTTGTGGGATACTCTGAAAGCTCGGAGGCTTGCAGAATCTATTTCCCAGGATACAAGAAGATTGGCATCAGCAGAGATGTGACATTTGATGAAGACACAACTTACAACAAATCCAGAAAGAAACCTGTTGAAGAACCTGAAGAAGTAGAAGCACCCAAAATTCATGATACAACCATGAATGAAGAAACTCAAGGAGAATATGGAGATTTTGAAGAACCAAAAAGACCTGTAGATCCACCTCTGGAGAAGAATCCTCATAAGAGGAAACCTGCTTGGGTATGTGAAATTATCCAAGGTGCAGAAAGATATGGGGCTCTAGAAGAGAATCACAGAGAAAGAAAGAGGACCAGATCTTGCTATGGGTATGTAGCATTACTATGTGATTTCATCGATAAAGAACCTTCCAATTATGAAGCGACAGAATGGAAAAAATGGAAGGATGCTATCAATCGATCATGAAGAATGATGTTTGGGATGTTGTCCCAAGACCAGAAGGGAAGTCAGTTGTAACTTCCAAATGGATCTACAAGATCAAGCATGCTGTAGATGGTAGCATTGAAAAATATAAGGAAATATTTGTGGCTCGTGGTTTCTCCCAGAAAGAAGGAATAGATTATGAAGAAACCTTTGCACCTATAGCCAGATACACTTCCATCAGATCAGTACTTTCCTTGGTTGCAGTAATGAAATGGAAGATACACCAAATGGATTTCAATACTGCTTTCTTGAATGGTGTAGTGGAAGAGGAAGTGTATGTAGAAAAACCACTCAGTTTTGAGACAAATGATAGGGAGTCTCATGTGTACAGATTGAAGAAAGCCCTGTACGGTTTGAAATAGGCACCAGGACATGGTACGGTAGAATTGATAGCTTTCTATCTAGTTTGGGATTTACCAAGAGTAAAGTAGATTCCAACCTTTACTACAAGGTTGAAGATGGAAACCCAGTGATGCTTCTACTATATGTAGATGATCTGTTTGTAATAGGTATGAATGGGTTGATTGCTGATATGAAGAGAAAGCTTGCTGCTAAATTGAAATGAAGGACTTGGGTATGATGCATTATTTTTTAGGCATGGAGGTGTGGTAGAATACAGATGGAATCTCCCTCGGACAAGGGAAGTATGCAGTAGAGATCCTAAAGAGGTTTGGGATGATGGACTTCAAGGATATGGCCACACCTATGGCATCGAACCTGAAGCTATTGAGTGATGCTTCATTAGAGTCGGTTGATGCTATGATGTATCTTCAGATGATTGGGTCCTTGACGTACCTGATGAACACAAGACCAGACATTTTCTTTGATGTGAACACCTTGAGCCAGTTCTTGACAGATACGAGAAATGTTCACTTGATTGCTGCAAAGCATATTCTGAGGTACCTGAGGGGTATAGTTGATTATGGGCTCACGTATGAGTTGAATTAGAAGATTAAACTGGAGGGTTATGTTGATTTAGATTGGGTAGGTAGTGCCATTGATAAGAATAGCACTTCAGGGTGTTTCTTCAGTATGGGATCAGGTGTGCTCTCTTGGTTTAGCAGGAATCAATCCTGTGTGGCACTGAGTATAGCTGAAGCAGAGTATGTCGCAACTTGTTCAGCTAGTTGTGAGGCAGTATGGCTAAGGAAGCTACTATTTGATTTATTTGATCTCCATTTAGATGCTACTTGTATATATTGCGACAACTAGAGTTGTGTGAAGTTGTAGGAGAGCCCGATGTTCCATGACAAGTCGAAGCATATCGAGATCAAGTATCACTATATCAGGGATATGGTGTAGAGGGGAGCAGTGAAGCTCTAGTATGTTGCGATGGATGATCAGATATCTGATGTGTTGATGAAGCCATTGGCTAGGGTGAAGTTTGAGTACTTTAGGGAGAAGCTTGGTGTTCTCCAGATCGAGGTTCCCTTCAAAGGGAAGTGATGAGTCCATGAGCCATTCTTACATGGGAGAGGATTAAGTTCCTTCCATGGTCAGATGTAAGGGCTAAGACATTCTGTCATGGTGAGAGGATTTAGGTTCCTTCCATGTCAGATATGAGTGGTGAGCCATTATGATATGACTATAGGATTGGTTCCTACATGATCAGATATAAGGGCTATTGCCATTCTTGGAATGGAGGTGCCTGGTCAGTTACCAGGAAAATTCAGTATAGGATAGAGATCCATTTTGATGTGATAGAGGGATGTGTTCCCACTTGATCAGATATAAGGGCTATTTCCATTCTTGGAATGGAGGTGCCTGGTCAGTTACCCAAAAAAATCAGTCTAGGATTGAGATCCATTTTGATGTGATAGAGGGATGTGTTCCCACTTGATCAGATGTAAGGGTTGAGCCATTCTGTCATGGTTAAAGGATTAGGTTCCTCCCATGTCAGATGTGAGTGCTAGCCATTCTGACGAGTAGGTCAGATGTAAGGTAAATTGCCATTATCCAGGAGAACGGAGGCACCTGGTCAGTTACCAAGAATCCTTAGTCTGGGACTGAGATCCCTTTCGATGCGATGTGTTTACACATGGTTGAATGTAAGTGTAGAACCTTTCTGACAGGATGAGGTTGGATATAAGTGCTGAGCCATTCTGGCATGATGTGTTTACACATGGTCAGATGTGAGTGTTGTGCCTTTCTGACAAGATGGGTTCGGATGTAAGTACAGAGCCATTTCACTGCGATGTGCTTGCACATGATCGGATATAAGTGATGATCCATTCTGGCGTGATGTGTTTACACATGGTCAGATGTGAGTGCTAGGCCTTTCTGACAAGAAGAGGTCAGATGTGAGTGTCGGGCATGCCTTTCTGAAAAGATGAGGTCAGATGTAAGAGCTGGGCAGGCCATTCTAACTTAGGGTCAGATATAAGTGCTGATGAATACCTACATGAAGGGTAGGCCTACAACCAGCATGAAAAAGGGCTGGCTCTGTAGAACTTCCTGTAATGAGAAGAATCGAGAGATAGCACTGATGGTGATGATGATCCAGACTTGATGATGATCCAGATCAAGTGATGATGATATAGACTTGATAATGATCTAGATCAAGTGATGATCCAGATGTGATGATGATACAGTGATGATGATCCAGCAGTGATGATCCAATAGTCATGATGATCCAGATCCCGTGATGAAGAAGACTTGAAGAAGAAGATGACTTGAAGATGAAGAAGACTTGAAGACAAAGAAGACTTGAAGACGATGATGACTTGAAGATGAAGAAGACTTGAATATGAAGACAACTTGAAGATGACGATGCCGAGATAATCCAGTCGATACAGAGAAGAAGACCAGTGCTAAAAATTGTGTCGAAAGAATACCTTCCTAGTTAAGAGGGAGTGTTGATGTATTTGTAACTTCGGAATGTATTCACCTATGTATCTTATGTCTTGTACCTCGATGTTTATTCTGGGATGTGTTTGTAATGTAATTGAGTCATGTCATGCCCTGATGTTCTGATTGGGAGGATCTATAATGTAAACAAGTCATGTCAAGTCATTGTGGGTAACCCTCCTATTGTCTAAGGGTTAAAGTCCCCACAGTTCTGGGGAACTAGGGTTATTAGAATCACCTAGTGAAGTCTGCCATAGTTGGGTTTAGTCAAGTCGGGAATTAGTATAAATAGAGAGCTAGCATCTCTATTTATCACACACTCACTCACACTCAGTTGTAGCACATAGTTGAGGAAGAAGAAGACACTGGGGCTAGGAAGAAAGAGGTTACTGTTGTCCGGAGATCATCTTACTGTTTTGGGCTTTTCTATTTGGTGTTGATTCTATCTCTGAGGAAGTTGCAGGGTTTTCTCCATTTATGGTTTCCCCGAGGAAAAAAATTGTGTTCATTGTCTCTTGTGTTTGATTGCTGTGCTTGTTATTCTCTCAGTTAAAAGATCCTAATAATGCTAGCTTAATGTTAAAAATATAATAGAATGAAGCAGGTATGTCTCACCTAGGAGAGGCTTGAGACTCCCATACACAACAAGCGGAGGTTCGTAACCAATTATAGTGGCCCTTAGCTTCAATGCATATAGAGACTATGTCGTCCAACCCCTACCTGGATAGGACACCTATAGAATAACCTCTTATAAATACCCCCTCGATAACCTAGGTAAGGAAACTAAGGTCACCTCAATATAACCAATGCTTAGGTCAACAACCGTAGGTGGGATTGATCGTATGGGTAGGGTAGAAAATCCTGAATCTTGAAAGCACAATTGGTACCCCACGGGTGCATTAGTCAATACCTCAAAGGCCCCCAGATATGAATAGAATCCTGGAAATTTCTCCGATGCTCACAGAAAGTAACCAAGGGTCATCCCAGTCACAATCGCATGCACTACCTCGTGCTTAACTCCTGTGTAAGAGGAGCATCCTGAGAAACACTAATTATACCAAAGGTTTTGTTTAGTGGTCTTGGAGAATTAACTTACAATGAACTATTCCAAGACCCTAAAACCTAATCTTATTGATGCACCCTGGAAAGAAAAGAGTGTAATTCATTTTATTAAGCGTTGATTTTATTTGGCTATTATACTCAAAGGGTAATGGTCGTGCAACTTATGGTGTTACGACACAACATGAAGCAAAATGCACACCTAACAATCAATGCAAATGCACTATGTAGAATGAAAAACAGGGTATACTAGTACGTGAAGTGCAAAATTTTTCCTTCAAATGTAAGTGCAATAATTCCTATATGAAAATATGACTAATATTCACCAAGCAAACCTAATGCAAGTACCATGCTAATGCAAAATTCAAGCAATGCATAACTATGAAAAAACCAAAATATTTTTGTATTTTTGAATTAAATGAGATATAAAAGTAAAAAAAATGACTCTACAACCCTCAGACTCTGCAACCACTCACAAACGCCAGCCAAGCAAAGCACCAAGGTAAAAGAGACCTAATGCACTAATATCAAAAGAAAAAGTAGAAAATGAACGACAAGAACATTTCTAAAAATCAAACTAAAAATAGTCTCTGGTCAAACACAGAGGGCTTAGACAGACTCTAGAAGCATCCAAGAAGACTCAGTAATCATCCAAAATCACCCAGCAACACTTAATCCTCACAATAAGGCTAAAAATCAAGCAATACATGACTGTTTTCAGTAAACCAGTGTACATATGCGACTGTTCAAGGAAAACCCGTGTGTATACATGATTGTGAAAGCTAAACCCACGTACATGAAGAAAAATGAAGAAAAATAAGGAAAATAGACAACCTGAGACAAAATTTACTCCTTCAGGACCCTAATAGGTGAACATGCCCCCATACCCGACACAAAACCAAAGAAATCAGATATATTCAAGTACATTGAACATCAAAAACCCCCAAAGAGAAACAACTAGGAACCTCCCCAGTATGGTCACCAATTTTGTTACGGAGAGAAACTTCCTATGGCTTGGGGTGTACCACAACAGATAGCTAGACCTGAGAAATCAATCCCTTCCCAATATGCAAGAGAAACAGAACATATAACACTAAGGGATCTTGAATCATACCTTATTCCGGACGGTTGAAGTAGATCCCGGTTGTGCTTTTTCAAATCCTGCTTGCACTAGCAATTTGCTCTCAACAATAGCAAACAAGACAATCATGCTATATAATATGGTGTTAGATCTAATATAGCATATATAATCAACAATGTATCAGCAATTAAACATATCCATGGATTCAATATTCATTCAAATGCACATTTTTGGACAGGAAAAGATATTTCTATTAATCAAATCAGAGATTACAAAAGTGACAAACTTTGTCGGCATGTCTGTGAACCGAAGAAACTGAGTCCTCCACCACCTCAATCCTGCATCTCTTGATAGGAAGCTCACAAGAAAAGGAAAGCTTGGGAAGAACAAAAAGCACTCCAAAGGGACAAAGGGATGCAAACTCAAGTATATGCAAGCTACGATAACAATGGACTATAGTTTTCTTGCTCTTCAATGTATCCAAGGGGTTCCTTATATAGCACTCCAAAGGGGTAATGGAGAGTCAAATTCGAGTGATGTCGAGGCATATGGAAGGCCAAGAGTCAAGTGGTTTGGACACACATCAAGGAAATCTCTAAAAATATTTGGATTTATGCACACATCCTGATGTACACGGTTTGAGGTCAAAAGTCGCTTATATACACTAGTATGGGATTAAAAGTCGCATACAACAATAAACAAGTGTTTTTTAGGGATGATCTTGGAAACATCAAAGTATAATATCAGTCCATGGGGCCCAAAGAGTCTGCATAGGGACAGGGAAGGCCATAAATATGTGATCAACCATGTGTGGAAAAATCAAATGTAACACCAAATGTGTGATTTCCATATCAAAACACATATGTTCACTATTGACATGGGTGGTTGTGATATAATTTTAAGGGTAGAATGGCTAAGGATTTCGAGCCCAATCACCATGGATTTTAAGGAAATCTCTTTTATCTTTGATCAGGATTTGTCAATTCAATTTATCCCAAGTGATTGTGGGATGGAGTGTTATCATCTCCACCTATTTTATATTCCCCCAAGTGACATGTTGAGCTCATATTTAGAAGTGTGTGGGAGGAAATACACACACACACACACACACACTGTGTGTGTGTGTGTTCTAATTTAAAAGCCTTGAGGGTTATATCAAGTGGTCGTGACCCAGACGTGAGGTCTCTCCACCCAAAGTTGGGGAGGTCACAGGTTTGGTTGTCTTGATCCCCTCAGGGTTAGGATCCATATTTAGGGATGACAGTTTATTGCGTTTACCATTCATGAATAATGGGAAAGTATTCACAGTGTTTTTTGTGAGATTATTCATTGGATTTTTTTTTCTCAAGATGGGGACACACATCATATCAAAGAGATTACTTCCATTTCTCTCAAATTATCTTATCCCACCATCCAAATAAAAAATTGATGAAATGCCACTCCAACATCATTGCTCTTTTTAATTCCATCCCAGCAATGGAAACACCCACTTCACTTGGACTTACAATAGGTTCTCCCACAACATAAATAGGTTTTTGAGAAACCCAAGGGTTTAAAACCACCCCATGGGGAACATGACCATTGTATTCATTTAATTCTAGGAAGTCAACCCCACAATGTATGCACTTATCACCACCCTTTTTCCCAAAAAAATGAAATCAAACAAATTATCCAGGAATTGTTGGAGGCTGGCATCAACCATACCAACACAAACTCTTATTCATTAATGGTGGTTATGGTACTAAAAAGGAGGTGTTTGGAGCATGTGTCAAGATTTCCAAGTTCTAAATAAATTAACAATAAAAGACAAATTTTCCATTCCTATCATTGATGATATCTTGGATGAGATGCATGGATCCAAATTCTTCACTAAACATGACCTTTGATTAGGCTACCGTAAAATCCAATTGAAAGAGGGAAACATACCTAAGAAATTTTTTCACGCTCATGCAGGTCATTATGAGTTCTTAACCATGCCCTTCGGCATATGCAATTCCCTATCCACTTTTTAGATCCTCATGAACAATATCTTCCACCCATTCCTCCACTATTTTGTACTAGTTATATTTGATGATATATTGGCTTAAAACCCCACTAGGGAAAGCCACCTCAAACATGTTCCTTATACCTTGCAATTATTAAGGGATCACTAGTTATTTTTGAAAAAATAAAATTGTGCTTTTGGGGTGATTGAGGTTGAATATTTGAACTATATTGTGATTTGAGATTGTGCACATGTGGACCCTAAGAAAGTTGAATCTATGTAGAATTGGCCTTGCCCCAAAATCTCAAGAGATTTAGGGGGATCCTTGGACTTACTTGCTACTTCCATAGGATTTGTGAAAAATTGTGATGAGATCCCAACTCCTCCCACATCATGCCTTCTACTATAATGATGCAACGTTGCAGAACTTATTTTCCCTAAAGGATTATTTGTACATTATGCCTATTTTATCCACATCAGATTTCACTAATAATTTTATATTAGAGTGTGGTTCCTATGGAAGTGGTCTATGAGTGGTATTTCCACAAGACATATTCTCATTATCCTTCACTTATAAGCAACTATGTGAGATAAATTGTGAAATTCCACCAATGGAAAAGAAATGATGGTTATCCTTCACGCTATTGAGACATGGAAATCATATTTAATTATTAAACATTTCCAAATCAAGACCAACCATTATAGTCTCAACCACTTCCTAGAAAAAAATTTTACTCACCAGAGCCACATACATGGGTCACTAAGATGCTAAGGTATGATTATGAGACCATGATATGACCCGGGGGTGGGGGGGCATATATGGGATTAAATGTATATAATATGAACCCAATAGGGGAATTTATTGGGATACATGTATTTGTAAAGAATCAAATGCATATGTAATAGAGGTTGGTGTAGTGAAAGGGTCTCATGTACAATGAGTGAATATGTATATCTAGAGGTAATGTAGTCATTGTTGAGAAACATGTGAAATGATTATTTGAATGTCTTGGGGTATTTGGAGAAGAATATCTTACTCTTTAAGGATTATTATGTAAATTATGTTTATTACCTATAATTGGTTTGTTCTCCACATTCACAATTTTGTACAGGGTGTGTACTCTTGTCTCTTATGATAATTTAAGTATTTGTTTCATAACATTTGATATTCGAGCTTGGAGACTCCAAAACGAGTCATACAAGAATTTTCGCTATAAAATATTTATAGGGATGTTTCAAACAACAATACTATTAAGAGCCTTAGAGGACATATAAAAATATTTTTGGTACAAATTTCAAGTCATGGTTCATTACATATTCATATTTATACCCAATGGAAGTCAGGGTTTTTGACTAGTCCAAGAACTAGTCTAAAACATGTGTTATGGGTAAAGTTGTTATATATGAAGATTGAGAGATCCAAATTGAGTGAAAATTATTTCATAAACAAGAATATGTACCATAGTGGTTTTGGTATGAATCCTATAATCATATCTAGAAAATATTACACGTGGCAGGCGGTGTAATATCTTTGTTTTGATATCAGATCAGAATACTAACTCTGCTTCTGATGCAATGTGTTTTAAAGAACAAAACTTGAAATTACTAGATGATAGGTGGGAAAATTAACAAGCTAAGGAGATATTGTCTGGGATTTAAAGGTGGGATGAATAATGCAGGGAAGGATATTTCTTGTTCAAGTTCCTAAGCACCTGGAAGTTGGGCCCATTTAGGTTTCAAAACCAGCTCCGCTGAAGTCTATTTCTAGGCTTCTGGGAATCCCAACCGATGCAAACAAGAACCCTTACTAACAATATCAAAGAAAATAGAGGATAAGGAAACTGATATTGATTTTAAATAAATTTATATGAAATTATTTAAATGTCTATGCAATTTTATATCATATTTGGGAAGTTTAGGAAATTGCACAGGAAAAACTAGTCTCTTGGACTACACTCTAGGCTCGATTTGTGGGGGCTCCAAACACATGCAGAAGGTTTATAAAATTTAGTTTCATACTTGGAAGATATTTAATAATATGTTAATGAATTCACCGAACTAAAATAAATAATATTTGAAATGTTTAAGTCCTCTATCTCATTCGAAACATAAAACTAGTCATATTTTCATGCATTTCTAGATAGGATGTTGAAATGCTTCTCAAAACTCAGTCAAAATCATTCAAAAATATGTGATAATTGTAGAAAGGGGAGAATACATTAATAATGAACATTTAGGACTTAATTTAATATCATAGGATTCTCATATCTTCATTCATTAGTTTAGACTTCATTACAAGGGAAAAGAAGACTAGAATTGAGGTAGATTTGGGGTGACAAACTACCCGAACAATGAAAAATATTTGGTACTGATATGAAACTGATATAAAGGAATAATAATAATAAAAAATTAATGTCTAGGATCCATCAATCCTCTCCTCATAGATTCATCTCAATAACCTCTCAGAAAGACAAGAGAAGACTAGAAAGAACTCTGAGATTCGAGTGGGAGAGTCCCCAATCTCTATACTGGAGCTGCAACTAGAATGGAAAAGGATTCAAGACCTAAAAATACACTCCATTAATGGATGAAATGAATAATAGATAAAATAATATAGATTAGGAAGGCTTGGGGTGCATCACCCAAGAGAACTGAGGCACACCACTCAGTAGAGAAGCCTAGCTTCAATCAACACCAAAAGATTAATGATCAAAAGTTGTGAAATGGAGTTAGAATCCTTCCTTTATATGCTTGAGTCACTTGTCCATAAAGTAATTCACCTATTTATAAAGTAAGCCACTTGCCAATCCTATCCCTAAGCCATGACTGCGCCCTCCTTGATGGGATTAGCAAGTTTGGTTTGCAAATGATGTTTCCTTGTTTGTATAACTCAACCCAAAGTGGAAATTCGCCCTCCTTGTGAAAAATAGCAAGTATGAAGCTTACTTAATGTTTCCATGTTTGTATCCTTCAGTACAAAATAGAAAATGTGCCCTCCTTGACTAAATTTTCCTGCTTTATGTCTAGCAGGTTTTCTTGTACTTTCCTTCCTTGAAAACTGCTTGATTTTCCTTGCTTTTGACATTTTCCAACTTTTTCTGACAAATTGCTTTTGCCAGTATTTTGGATAGTTTCCATTTTTCCATACTAGGAAAGTTTCCTAATGCACCCTCTTTCCTTGAATACTCATTTCCACCATTAATTATTTTTCATAATAATTAACTAATTACAAATAACCAAAATTTAGAAATTACATGCCTCCAAAGTTTTAAATAATAAAAATTCCTAGGCATAATTAATTAATTCAATGTTTAACCCCTAGGCACTTGAAAATTTGAACAGTTTCAGGGTCCCTTCAAGGGAGGGACATGACAATCCTCCCCTCCCAAGTCTACTTGTTCTCAAGGAGAATCACTTGAGAGTGCTACAAAATTTGTCCACCATGTTTTTGCTGCACCACTCTGATTATAGTCATTTCCCCAATGGCCTCTTCTTTCAAAAAAATTGTTAACCTAGTTAAGGTAACTAAGTAGAATGACTAGATCCCACTACCTCCTCTGCAAGGATCCTAACGTTCCTGCCACTTTAAGAAAGCTGGCTTTCCAAAGAATGCCAGGGTCTCAATGTCTCAACTGCATCCTCCCAAACATCAGTAACCACCATAAAACTTTGTCATCATATAAAATGAACTTCATGATGTGGAAATGATACCACCACACTGAAAATTGAAAACTGCCAATGCAAAATTGGAAATATGGAAGACTTCCCCACCCAACATAAAATTCTTTATGTGTCTGGTTCCTAACTTAGGAGGTTTTCATCACTGCACTAGTGCATGGGGGACACACCTAGGGGACATCTGCCACTTACTGCACCTCATCACATGAGTTTAGGAATCCCATGGACCAATGCCTATAATTTAGCAGCCCACTCTGAGTGCCACTGGGAGTCTCCTTCAGTTGACCTTGGTAGGTAATCATTCATGTTCACTTATGCTCCAGTTATCATCAGTTAGATCACAATCAGTTAGCCTAGCACCAGTTTGCATGATTTAAGGGAGTGTGGGCACCTTTTCTCACCTACCCTCATTAGTTAATTTATTGTAGACTAAGTTAGTTATCTGGAGTTGTATTAGTGAGCTCCAGTGGTGATTTTTCCACACAGAGTTAGCTTTGTAGTCAGTATGAGTTGGTAGATTTAAATCCTATCTTTAACATTTGAATTATCCTATATGTAAAACCAATGTATTCCATATTATTTATTGATTCATGAATATAATCATATTATTCCAATTTTGTCTCCATGTGTGTGCAATTTTGTAATGATTAATTGAACAGTCTATGCTAAATTCTTCTCTCTTCTGCAACATTCTCTTCTCATTTGAATTCATGTAGGATGATGATCCTATTCTTCATAAAATTTAACATGGTATCAGAGAACATATACATGCCTACATTAAACCTTGAAAACTTCCATTGATGCACCAGAATCCATTGAATTTCCACATAATTCTTGGAATAATTGCATTTCTCCCTCTAGATTTTGTCCAGAGAAGTCTATTCGGGTGCGATGTACTTAGAGAAAGTGCACATGTCAAAGTGAAGAGTGTTTGAGATATATTGATTCAAATCATAGTTGTAGGTACAATTTCAACAAAAAAATTTGAAAATAAAATCCAACTTTGAAGAGCTACCATGACCTCTACATATCATCTTATAGAGCCACAACAAAATTTCAACCCAAAATCCGACGCCTTGCATGTATGAATTTTGACACTTCTCTATCGCATCTTCGACACATCCATTTTTTTTTTCCGTTAGTGGCATAACGTTAGATATTCGACATGCTACCAAAGTGGGTCAAAGATCCGACACACCATGGTGTTGGTGTTTCCTATTCGATAGTTTTCTCTTTCAAAGTGTTAATAAAAACTTGCATAAACCATCGAAAATCCGATGCCCTCCAACACTTGAAGGGTTGGCCTTTCGATGGGTAGAAGTGTTGGAGGCATGATGATGCCATCAGTGTTTTTATCCAGAAAGCATCGGATTTTCGACTCCTACAGACACATGAAGCGTCGGTCATCTGACGGGTTGAAGTGTCGTAGTCATGACACTATCGTCGGAAGGTTAATACAAAGCGTCGGTTGATTATCGCCTTCATGTGTAGGATGTTTCACAGAAGCATCAAAACACCGTAAAAAAAGTGACGCCTATTGGTAGATTTAACAAAAAAAAAAATTTAAAGATTTCACTTAGAAAAGTTGATCACAAAAATAAATTGTATGTTTTTTCAAAGTTTTTGCTTAAAAATCCTACTCTAGCTTTGTTAATGCATTCTAATGATGTTAGTAAGTTATGGCATGATATGTTTGGGCATATTAACTTATGTTAATTGCATCAATTAATCAAACAAGGCGGGATAGTGGGGTTTCCACCTATATCCTTCTTAGATGGAGTTTGTCCAATATATACTCTTGGTAGGCACCTTGAAGAGATATTTGAGAAAATAAAGGCTAAGAGAGCCATATCACTTCTTGATTTTGTGCCCGGTGACATTACTGGTCCCTTTCCTCACCTATCTATGAATAAATAAATATACGTACTAAGTTATAACCTTCATTGATTACATCTCTATATACACAGGGATCTACTTCTTAAAACACAAAGATGATTTGTTTGCTTTTCTTCGAGATTTTAAAGCTCTTGTAGAGAAACAATCTAGTAAGGGGATCAATATCCTTCACATAGATAATGGTGGAGATTATTCCAATGAATATGTAAATAATCTATATCCTTTTCATTTACAGTTCTTTACCTAACAACTCTTACGACATATCAGTATGGTATGCTTCTATATATCCTTTTCATTCTAGACCACACACTCTGCCGGTGATCATTGAATTTTATGCATCAAAATAATCTAATTAGTGTTTTAGATATGATATATTTTCACTCAACATGTCCAAATGAGTGATGATATAGAATCATTTTGTCAAACATAAATAAAATGCATGCTCGAGTCCAAGTCAACCGAACGACTAAATGTAAAATATAAGTAGTTTGTGGATGCCCAATGGAGATATAAATAACTTGAGAAGAACTTAGGACAATATAAAGGATAGAAAAATAATTTAGTTGTCAATTAAAAATAAGGGCTAGAGAGAAGTTTTGTTATTTACAAAGAACTTCATAAATGCAACAAGTGCAGAAAAATTGACTGATATGCTATATCATTTTGTGCAATAGCATATCGAACCTTAAGGAAGAAACTACTAACTATGTCAAAAGGGTAAAAAAAAGCATGACCTTTTCCAAAATATAAAATTGGTCAAAAGTTCTAGGGAATTCCAAAAAGTAGAGGTTAGAGGTGCTCTGCAGTTAACACCGTTGTCAAAATCAGGGGAACTATCTCAACCTCTCACATTTGTATCTATGTATACTACTTCTCTTGGAACATCATATAACATGAAATCCTCTGCAGTAGTTAGGAAACAGAGGGAGAAACAACTAGGTATGGCAACTCTTTCTACCTTAGTGATTGGAATCATTTCAAGTGATCTTGGTTTGTAGAATGAACAGGTACAACCTTCAATTTCATTTGGCCAAGATAGATCAAACTCTCTTCTTATGGTCCCCATTACAACAAGAGTTGCATCAAATAAAAGTATTATAGATTCAGTAACACCTTTGAACATCAACAGTCCTTCCACCGAAACAACACATATGCCTAGTTTGGTAGCTAAGGTAGATCAACTTGTTGCAATTTGTTAGAGAATCCTACACACTAGGGTGGTGGATCTAGTAAAAATGCTAAAATCAAGTTATATGCAACATAATTTCACTCTATGATTGTTCAATAGAAGAGACATGTGATTGTCTTTGATCCTTTAAATAGTTGTTGGGATTTTGGTAAATGTATGCTTGCTTGTCCTTTTACGACTGGTTGAGAATCTATAAATGTTTGTGAATTTCCTCTTGCAATTGCAATACTGAATCATGTGGAAGCACCATTATCTGCAAATCAATGGATCTAGCAAAATATTTCATGCGAAGAAGATGCTCTGATATAGGCTTGCCTATGGATTCACAGGGGAAACTTATCAAATATATTACTATTACTATTTCTTCTTTGGATTTATGGTAAAATGATGGGTGGATTCTAGGGTTTCATGCACATGCAAGATTTATGCTAGGAGTGTTGGAAGAACACACGAACAAGGAGGATCCAGGGTTTTCTTGGTTGCTCCATTGGTAAAGTTTGGTGAAATTATGCTTCTATGGATTGAATGGTGGTTGTAATGCTGTGTTTTCTCTGAATTAGGGCTTTTTACCAGCTTTTGTCAACTTTTACATGTTATAAAACATCCTCTTGAAGGATTTTTCTCTTGTTTGTCCTTAGATATTTGAATGTTTCCCTAATTAGGATCCTCCAACAAACCCTAGAGGTTGTTTTTGGAAGTCCTAGTTGGTGAGCCTTAGGGAAATATTCCAAGAGGGAGGTTGATCACCATCCCTAATGGTCTTGGGTTTGAAGTAAATTTCACAAAAACCCTAAGATTTGTCATTTCGATCAAACTTTAGTATTTCATGTGTAAATAGACACATTTGCGTGATTAGTGTAGTGTTAGATTAGATCTACGTTTTTATAAACTAGAAAACCTTAGAAATTTATAAAATTCAATAATCCAAAAATAACAACAATTTTCAAATTCTAAGCCACCCTCAAATTTTGGCCTACCTATTTAGCCCTAGATCCTCCAGTGCGTCACTTATCTTCTTGTCTACATCCACGAACTTGAGAAGCAACCCAAAAAAACCAGTCAAAAGTCAGAGTTAGGGTTTCATATTTGACATGTTTCAGGGGTTGGGATAATTTGGCCTTGATAAAAGGTTACTTTCTTCCTTACAATGACCCCATTTAATTGTTTAGAAGGGAAATTTAGGGATTCTTTCCTTACTGATCAATGTTACTATCGTTTCTAGCCCTAAAACCTATCAAACAGACCTGCAAAATCAACCACGTTAGGGTCATATTTGAGTTATGGGGAAATCTCAACAATATCATTGAATTCTACCTTCCAAAAGCATTCTTTTCAGGCTAAGGAGTACTTGTATAAACCCTTAAAAGGATGGTTAACTCAGCTGGTAATTCATGTTGACATACAATAGTATTTACAGTTAATCTAAATGATGATAATAATGCCTATGTAATGATACATGATGGTTGTTAATAATTACACTTTCTAGCCGATAAAATTGTCTACTACTATTGATTTCAAAGAAAAGTGGTTTAAATGATAATACTCCGTTGGTTATGATTCTGAAATAGATTTTTATACCATATATCCTTGGTGTGGCTATGAAACACTTATGCTTTACAACAAAAGCATATTGTGCACAGACCTAGAAAACACCACTAACTTATACAATAAATTTACAAAAGATCAAAGGTATGCATGCTTTACCGATGGACCAGCTAGCAAAGAAGTTCCAGAATCTGCAATAGAAACACAACCTACAACATAGAAACCTGCAACAAAATGTTCATAAAATTCCATCAATAGTTTCATAAGATTCCTTAAGAAGCAATCATGTGTCCAATTGAATAAGATGGACTGTATGCTGACCTGTTGATTGATCATCAATGAGGAAGTCTCCCATGTCAAACTGAAGGAAATAGGAAAATCAATTTATTAGAGTATATTAATCCCATGACATAT
Source organism: Pseudotsuga menziesii (assembly GCA_001517045.1). NCBI lineage: Eukaryota > Viridiplantae > Streptophyta > Pinopsida > Pinales > Pinaceae > Pseudotsuga > Pseudotsuga menziesii. The sequence goes on from LPNX010521889.1 coordinate 255,542, forward strand.
ATACTAGTAACTATGTTGAATCATACAAAGAACATGGTATGCATGTGTTTATACTTAAATACAGTGAATATTAAACCTATAAAACTAGCATGATTCTATTACATACCTTCTAGTAACTGTTTCAAGTAACAGGAGCATATTGATGTTTACCCTTGAAGTGACTAGGATCAACACCACCAAAAGTCATGGCTGCAAATGTGATTTCTTCAATAAAAACATATTTTCCTTAGGAAAGAACCTCGAAACTGTTTCCAACAAATGTGAAAATATTGCTTTTAGCAAAAAGATGTCATACCAAATGTAGTGATATATCATTGTAAATCAGTGAAAATGACTGATACTCTTTCGCAGGTCGTGGATACCTCTGGAATATTGCCTGAAAACAACAAAAATAAATAGTTTTTATAACTTAAGCATTCAAACAATTCCTTCCATAAATAAAGTAGCAAATAGATCTTTATTTTTTCAAGCAGATCTCAATACTTTGTTACCATAATTATCAATGCAGTCATTCTTCTTTTGTATTCTAGAGTTGATATGTTTGCTCTAAGTGACCACTTTAAACTCGGTGATAAATTGGAAGCAATACAGAAATATATAAATGCCTAATAAAATATTTGCACAAAGAAGACTTTGTAACAAATTAGCAATTATGAGTAATAAAGTGCACAGTGATGTTGGGGTGAAAAGTTACAATGGAAACTGAAAATACCAATGTGTACCATGCCCAACTCACAACCTACAGGGATAAGCACAAATATAAACATAGGTTTTCCACTGCACAATCAAACATGAAAGTTGAACAAGATATGAGATTAAGAAACAAATTACAAAACTATTGGAGAAAGATAAACTGGGGCAGATAACAATATACTCATGAGGAATAATAGGGAAACAACGCTTCAGATACCATTTTCCTCACAAGACTATCTATCTTTTTATGTCTTTTGACCTTTCATATTCCCATCAAACTCAAATGCCTATCATATTTCTTGTAATGAAATGCCTACATTTAATTTTGTTGTCCTAGCTATATGGTATTGGTAAAGTATTACCAAGGGGCTAGTTATCATGATAAATCAAAACATTTAAGGTAATTGTTTAGATAAGATAGAACAAAGTTTGCCTCAATGTATGGTAATCATCATCATCAACTAAATGTATGTGTGTGCACATGCATAAATACCCAATACACAGCTCAATCAAACAAAATAAAACATAATTATACCTTGATTTGTGGATCTTCACACTGTCTTCTTATGCTTTATCTTTCAAAACATCATTCAACATACTTCATTTTTTGTCCTGTTGCAATAGTTTCATGTTAGGACCCATCAAATAAATCTATGTTTGTTTATGAAAATAACAAAACCAATCTAAATAAATACAATTCTATTACAATGTAAATTACAATACTATTCAACTATTCAAGTAAATTAATTGTTAAGAATATATATCACCTGATAAAACATGGATAACCAAAAATACTATGTATATAAGGCCATCGATCTAATCAAAATGCCATTTATTTCCTCTTAACTATGGAAATGTTTTTCAATGCTATCTGTAACAAGTTCCAATGGAGGAGTCAAATAGCAATAGTGAAAATTATACACTCAAATTATAGAAATACATGTTTTTTAATGTATTCTTCCTTACCATTCATTGAGATCCTCTCTGTTTCAAGAATAATTTAATATTCTCTACTAAATAGGACCAACCACGTGAAGGTGGAAGCTCTTATGGCCCCTCCCCACCCTCACATCACTCTCAACTCCCCAAACCCAATGCATATACTTGCAAATAACAATTTATTTCACTATTTCACAATCCAAATAACAATGCATCTACTGCAAATTATTTCACTCAATAGTTGAAAGATGCTTTCATTAAATCATTCTTTAAATCACTCATTAAACCATTCAATCATTCAGCAGCTGAAAAAACCATTCATTAACTCATTCATTAAAACATTAATTTAGTCAATGGCAATAAAAAAAATCAGTAAACCATTCAGTAAAGCATTCATTCAAACATTCATTCATGAAACAGAGGAAAAAACCATTAAATGTTTTTTTTATAAATAAGAATTACTCAAAATTTGTTTAGTCACTTCCTTTTTACTTTTCTTCTCTTTAAATATTTAGTTAGAGTCACATCTTCGGGAATCTAATCATCGATATCCCTACTAGTCTGCTCGCAAGGTTGAACTTTATGCGAGGGGCGATGAATTTCTGCAATAATGTCAAAATATTTCATTAATATATTTATATTTTGATAAATACGAGTAATTCATTTAAAAAACATTACGAATGTGTGTTTTTACCTGCCATGGGCACATCAACATGTTCAACATTATCTTGTACAGGCCCAACCTGTTCCGTGTTATGATCTGCATCTACATGCTTTGTAGTTGAATTGTGTAGAATTAGAATTAATGTTCATCATATACAATGTTCTATAAAAAAATAGCAGCACATTAATAAATTCATTACCAGGATGAGAAGCATGATCTCCGTTTGGTTGGTCATGTACTACATTCTCAACATGAACGGGACCATTACTTTCCTACACAAAAAGGAATAAATAATTTATGTTAATTTAGTTATAAGGAACAAATTGCATGAGCATTAATAAATTATCATTAAACTATACAGTTTTCACATACCTGGGCACCAGATGGATCAACAAAAGATCATGCAGTATTCCCAGACAAGATTCTTCGGTGTTCAACAATGGCGTCAAAGCCCTGTTCGAAGCCAAGCTTCATGTAATCTGCACTGGGCAATTCTTTGAACCGGTCAGCCTTCATATTTGCATGATGTCATTAATTTTAAAGCCTTTTTTCAGAACAAAACAAAAATAATAATCTGTATGATATTTGGATGTGGATTCAGGTTTTTTGATACTTACATATCGGGCCGCCAAGTTGGAGTAACCACCAGGCCCAAGCTTGTGTTGGTCAATTTTTTCAATTCTTGCCTTTGTGGCCTTAGATGTGTCTGAGATCCTAATTAAGTTTTTAAATACATTAGTCGATGTACCAAAATTGATATAAAAACTAGTAATCATAAGGCTTACCACTACATTTTGGAATGTATTGCATACCTCCCTGTTCCACCTAGTGGTATCTTTCCTAATTTTCTCAGGTCCTTCTCTTTTCCATCTTCCACCAGGGCTTTCCACTCCATAGATGGAATCATTAGAGGGCGCTCATACCTAGGGTTCTTTTCTAGGTGAACCCTATACTGGTCTCGGACAATCTTTAGATGTTTTCTAGCCTTATGTAGGACCTTCGATGTATCGAGGGTATCTTTTCCGAACAGACTAACCAAGCGATTAGTCAGATCATCCTTTAAAGATTTTGGCTGATTGTTCCACATTGTGCGGATGGTGGGCCCGAAGATCTCCAAGGCCAAATCATTCATATGTTTATAAAATATATCATTTCCTGCAAAACATTAATGCCATCATTAGTCAACATTAGAAAATATTATCGGTATATTAGACACAAATTATAAAAACTAAATTGAACAATCTATAATGACCTGGAATCCTCTCTATATTTATTGGAACCAGTTCTTCATTCACCAAAAATGTACACACTATTGAACCAGTGCTAGTCACACGAGAAGATCTAGGAAATGCTTCCACATCTCTATCTAACCTTGTATCCACCCCTTCTTCTACAACATCTGTTGTGGGTGGGGCAACATCGGTTACACACTCTGTTTCCCTCGGGGGTGTCGCAGAGCGTGTTTCTTATTGTTCAGTGGACAATATGGGAGCAGTATGTGGTGTACGTGGAGTGGTTTGGTCACTGGGACCAACATTGCCTTGACCACCACTGATAATCTCCATAGCGCTCTATAAATTCAAACCATTGTACTATAAGTTCAATAGCATATAAAATCAAATATTATAAAGTTTTTATAAATGAATTTGCATTTTTATTCGATAACTTACGTCCACTTGTTTACGTTGCTGTAACAACAATTGAATCCTTTTTTCGAGCCCTTCTTTTAGTGGAACTACCAATGCCAGACGAATCAGTTCCTCATTTTGGTTTTCCCTTGTCCTTTGTAGCACCATCAACGAATCTACAGACTCTCTAATTTCACTATCTCTCATCAACCGAGAGACCTCATTCTGTAAATAGTTTTGAGACGTTGTTTTATAAATAGAATCCCCTGTCTGCAATTGAAATATATAAAAAATTGCTTAGTATTTGAAGCGATAGTGTGTGAAAATAATTATATTATGGATTACATCTAGGATTACTTGACACTTAGACGAGGGTGTGGTTTGATCAACAGATGGGGATTTACCTCGATCAACCACCTACAAAAAAAGTAGAGAACATTATCACAATGAACGCAATATGTAAAAGCTAACAAATACAGAACAAAAATAAACACTATGCTACATGTTTTATATGTGTACATTTTTGAAGTATTTAGAATGTGGAATTACATTTAGGTTTACTGGTTTCCTTGAGGCTCCAGTCATCTAATCAATAGCTGGGGACTTTCCCCGTCAATTTGCAAAAAAGGTAGACAACATTACCATCATGAACGCAACCATAAAAATGAAAGAATACATAACAAAATAAACATAATGCATCACGATATACATGTTTACAATTTTAAAGTATTTGATATGGAGAATTACATTCATGTTTGGTTGTTGTCGTCATTCTGTAGTCGGCTGATCAATAGCTGGTTGGCTTCCCTGATCAACACTCTGCATGGGAAATAGATAATATTATATAAACGAACCTAATATACTTATGAAAATACATAAAAACCTATCTTTATGTCCATCCTAAATTTAATATTACATTGGAAATATCGATGTATACCTACTGCCTTGACTCGGGTCAACAAACATCTACGGAGATGGAGGTGCCCCTGAGAGAACCCTGCATCAAAAACATACTAAAAGTTACATAAGGAAACATGAAAAGTAGATAATTTCAATTATATGCTAACGAAAAGTCCTATAGATGTTAAAATAATTAATAAAAGGGTGGTTAAATTGTTTGTTGTACCACAACCATACTAACATTGTTTGTATCTACACAATTCAAATTGTAATCAATAAGCAATTCTTCGCCGGCAGCTATTGATTTAATTGCACATACAAAGACACGGTTTCCTGCACGTGACTCGAATATGCAGTTGGGTTGCTTTAGTGTAGACCCTGGTTGTGTACTTTTTATAAACCCCACAATATTACCAGTTGTTTTTGGCCTTCCGTCCATGTACATCGTTGCTCCTTTATTTTGAGCTTTGTCTTTCAGTTGTATATAATTCGCTGACAACCCATATCTATACATACTTCATGTATATTGGAACAGGCGCATCTAATCACTGTAGTTGTAACAGGGTCCAACATACTCCATCAATTCTGTACATCTACCATATACAACCTTTATGCCGTCCATGCAAAACAACCCCAATCCATGCAATGACGACGGTGTAATTCTATATATCCTCTCATTCACACAAAAATCAGTGTTTACTTTAGGAATATCACTAGGCATCCATTATTTCACTAGATGTTGGTACCTTAAGGGCATGTTGATGTCTCCCACTGTCTCATCATCATAGGAACATGACCCCTCTCATTAGAGAAAACAATTCATGCGTTTGTCGAATTTTCTTCTGATCTTCTGACATCTAGTTGATCTAGCCCATGTAGACCTACTGGATGTCTCACTTTCCTCTAGCCTTCCCAAACTCCCTTCGTTGGAGGAAGACAGGTTTGAAAAATACCTATTTGGTTCTACCTGCACCATGGCCGAACAAAAAATTGGCATAAGCATAGCAAAATACCAGCAAAAAAACTTGGAAAGACTTGCAAGCAAAAAACTTGTTAAAGAAAAATCTTGTCAAGAATGAGTTTGGCTAATAGGTGTGGGAATTTGGTAGCCCTAAAAATTCTAATGTATGCCCCTCTTTTAGTTACATACAAGTCTCCATTCTCATTTATTGCTTGCATTTCCTTTTCCTAACATGAAATGGGTAGGCTTCATAAGCTTCATATGTATGCTTGTGGCCATTGTACTTTGGCATTTCAATGTTGTCAAGCTTGAGATGATATGTTATGCATATGCATCAAATATAACACTGCAATTTATGCCAATATATGTCTGTACAAAACCTGGAGGTTCTCCTTTAATGGACTATCTCCTTCAAAGAACATATATTTGCATTAATCTACATTTACTTCGGATAGAAGTGATACAGAGTTGGTATGTTGGTCAATTCCATCAAAAATCATCTTTGACATGAGTTCCTTTTTCAAGGAATCTTGATTAATCTCCTCTTCAAAACTTCTCGCTGGTCACTTTTCCACTCTACATTGGCCTGATTATTCATTTTCCTGGCCACTCCTATCTCCTTACTCTACACTCGTTGTTGTTGTAACCCTTACTTTTGATGGTTGTAAGTGGTTTTTAGTTTTCCCATGAATGATGTTGTATATGATTATCCATTTTACCTAATATGTTTTATGATTGTTTCCATGTTTTCTAGGGTGCACATACTTGTTGTTTATGGATTCTTTTGCTTGAAAGTTGAAGGGCCTAAAAGTGCACAGATCTCATCTAGGACCCTTTAAGAGTAATAATAACAACTATTGTTATAGGATTTTATTCTCCAAATGAAACACCAAAACCATACTTATCGGTTAATATTTGTGTAGGGATGTTTTTTCTGATCTCTCCCATAATTTATGATACTAATGGGATTGTGACTATCAAGTCAATGCCTTATTTGCATAGTGGCATTCCTACAGTAGTACACTAGAAATTCTAAAAAATTCTAATGTATTCCCCTCTTTTAGTTACATACAATTCTCCATTCTCAATTTTTGCTTGCATTTCCTTTTCCTAACATTGCCTTTTCCTTTTACTATCCTACCCCCTTTTCAACAATAATAGTTGCAGATTTAATCTAGTGTGTTTCTATCGAGGTGGCAGAGTCAACTGAGTTGACCCCCGACCGAGCTGACTCGGCCTTTGAAACGATCGGAGTGACAAGTTTGTACCGAACCAAGCAAATCGGGGTATGATTGAATGGATCGGTAACAAAATGGTCAATTCGTCCCAATCCATACTAAATTGACCAAGTGAATGTGGGAATGCATAGGTCACACACATGACACTTAAATTAAAAAAAAATTAACCTAGAAATATAAACATCGAGACTCTAAACCTACTTCATTGTCGAGTCAATTATCTTTTTAGGATTCCTATACATCATAACACTATTTGGAGTAAAACACAAGTTGCTTTGTAGGCCCTAGATGCCACCCATGTGCACAATAGTCAATCTATAAAGAATCCCCCAAATACAAAAACGTTCTTCACAAAATAGGGCATGAACCATGTGAACAACCTTCCAAGTGGACCAGCTCAATGAGTAACCTCCAAGCATGTAATATCTCTCATGAAATGTTGTATAAAAGAGTGTAAGAATGCTTCAAAAGATGAATTTCTCCTTTGGTAGGGATGAATACTACCCTTATGCATGTGTCTCCAAGGGTGAATGTTCCTCAAATAATGAGAGAAGGCCTTCCTTTAAAAATAAACCAGTACACCAAGGTGATTTGGCCCTATTTAGGGCTTCTAGAACAAGCTTGGTATTTTCAATGTGACACTAGTGTTGATGTATTTGTAACTTCAGAATGTATTTCACTTGTATTTCTTATGTTTGTAACCCTATGTTTATTCCAGGATGTACTTGAGTCATGTCATGCCTCGATGTTCCTATCGGGAAGTTCTATAATGTAAACAAGTCATGTCAAGTCATTGTGGGTAACCCTCCTATTGGCTAAGGGTTAAAGTCCCCGTAGTTCTGGGGCACTAGGGTTATTAAACTCTCCTAGAGAGGTCGGCCCTAGTAGGGTTTAGTAAAGTTAGGAATTAGTATAAATAGAGAGCTGGACTATCTATTTAACACACATCTCATACACACTCAAGTGTAGCGCATAGTTGAGGAAGGAGAAGACACTGGGGCTAGATAGAAAGAGGTTACTGCTGTCAGGAGATCACCTTACTATTTTGGGACTTTACTTTTGGTGTTGATTCTATCTTTCAGGAAGTTGTGGGGTTTTCACCATTTATGGTTTCCCCGAGGATAAACATTGTGTTCATTGTCTCTTGTGTTTGATTGTTGTGGTTGTTATTCTCTCAGTTAAAGATCCTAATGTATTGCTAGCTTAATGATAAAAATATAGCATGGTATTAGAGCTAACTTGAGAAGAAGACATTATGCAGCTACGGGAATTAGGGCTTCCTACTTTTTGGATCTCTCTCCACATATTTTCAGAAAAATAAGGTTGGAATAACTCTCCTCCCTAGGGCGCATCTTTCTGTCAAAGAAAAATCCAATTCTAAGGTTTTTCAGTTTTGGACCCAACACTACTGCCGAAAATTAGGGCTTCTCACAGAAGAGGAATTTTTTAGTGAGCCCAAGCTTGGATTGATCTCCTCCCCAAAATCGAAGTTAGGGATCAAATTCAAAGAATTTGGTTGGACAGAACTCTGGAAAAGAAAAACCCTAATTTGCTACTAAACTAGCACTGCAGGATTTCAGCTCCAAATCCAGATCTGACATCTTGACTTGGTAAGATCTAAATCTTTTGCATTTCCATTTGAGGTTCTTAGTTTAAGATGTCTCATCATACCAAGCTTGATGAAAAGCTTGAGGGAGCTGATAACTTTCGAGCCTTAAAGTATAGGATCTCCCTGGTCCTGGAAGAAAATGAGTTGGACTCCTATATCAATGAGGAGGTTCCAGTTCAAGAGGGAGATGAGGCTAAGGCATTACAAAAGAAAAAGTTGGTTATGGAAAAGAGAATCATTGCTGATTCTATCAAGGATCACCTCATACCACAGGTGTCCTCCCTAAAGACACCTAAATCTATGTTTGATGCCCTAACCAAATTGTTTGAAGGGAAGAACATAAACCAGAAGATGACTTTGAGAAACCAACTGAAGAATGTAAAGATCCAGAATTTTGAGACCATCCAGTCTTACTTTACAAGGGTATCTCAGATCAAGGAACAGCTGGAAGTAGTAGATGAAGAAGTGGAAAATGTAGAGATTGTGATGACCACCTTGAATGGTCTCCCTAGATCATGGGACTCTTTCATTCAACGGATTTGTGCCATAAAGAAGTTAGTCAAGTTCCACAAACTATGGGAAGAATGCTCTCAAGAAGAAGCTCTGATAGCAGCTTGAGAAGAAAAGATGGGAAGTGAATATCAGGCTCTCACAACCCACACCAAGAAAACCAAAAGAGACCATCATCACTCCAAAGGTAAGCCTCATCACTCTAGAAGAGATTGGGCTATTGTTAGATGTTACACATGTGATGAGAAAGGTCACATATCCAAATTCTTCCCTAACAAAGGGAATTCAAAGAAGAAGAAGGGAAACAAGAGAAGACATCATGCTCATGTTGCAGAGGATGATGAACCTTCCACAAAGAGAATCAGACAAGAAAGTGATTCTTCAAGTGATGAATAATATGTACTGATCTCCGCTCTCATGAGAACTATTTCACATGGAAGAAATGATTGGCTCATAGACATTGGTGCTTCTAAGCACATGATGGGTTTCAAAGAATCATTTGTGAAACTATCTGAACATGAATCACCTCACAAGGTGAAACTTGGGGATGACTACTAGTATCCAATAAAAGGTAGTGGTGAATCCTCCTATAAACTAAACTCTAGAAAGTCTATAAAGATTAAGAATGTATTATTTTTTCCAGGACTAAAGAAGAACCTCCTCTCCATATCTGCATTAGATGCAAAAGGTATGAGGGTTGCTTTCATAGATGGCCAAATTCTTATGTGGCCAAAGGGAAATACTTTTGACGATGCAATAGTGATTGGGGAACAAGAAGGAGCTCTATACAAGTTAAAGAGTCAACCAAAACAAGCTTTGGTTCATGACACAGTAGAGCCAAATGAACTTTGGCACAGAAGGATTGCACATGTGCATTACAGAGCACTACCATTTGCAAGCAAAGCTATTGAAGGTCTTCCAGAAATTTAAGCAAAACATGATGGGGTCTGCAAATGATGTGCAAAAGGAAAGAATACAAAGAAGACATTTCCAGATAGCGAGAGAAAAGAAAAAGGAATCTTGGAAATCATCCACTCTGATGTATGCAGACCAATGTCATCAAGTTCTCTAAGCGGGTATGCATACTATGTTTCTTTCATTGATGATTTTTCTAGGAAAACATGGATTTACTTCATGAAGAACAAAGATGAAGTATTCAGTAAGTTCAAGGAATTCAAAGCCTTGATCGAGAACCACACTGAAAAGAAGATCAAGAATTTTCCATCAGATAATGGCAGAGAATTCACTTCGAATGATTTCAAAGAACTATGTAAAGACTCAGGGATTAAGAGGGAGTTGTCCACCCCATATAATCCACAACAGAATGGGATTGTAGAAAGGAAGAATAGAATTATCATGGAAGATGCAAGAGCAATGCTTCATGATCAAGATCTTCCTATGCATCTTTGGGAAGAAGTAGCCAGAATAGCAGTGTATGTACAAAACCGTACTCCACACAGAGTACTTGAGAACAAGACTCCTCAAGAAGTATTCTTTGGCAAGAAACCAAAAGTCAGCCATCTCAGAATATTCAGCTGTCTAGTTTACATACACATTCCAAAAGAGAAGAGGACAAAATTAGATCCTTCAGGAAAGAAGGGTATATTTGTGGGATAATCTAAAACCTTGAAGGCTTACAAAATATACTTCCCAGGGTTCAAGAAGATTGACATCAGCAGGGATGTAACATTTGACAAAGACTCAGCTTACAACAAATCCAGAAAGAGACCTGCTGAAGATACTGAAGAAGCTGAAGCACCCAGAACTCATTAAACAGCCATGAATGAAGAAACTCATGAAGAAGATTGAGAATTTGAAGAACCACAAAGACCTGTAGATCCACCTCTGGAGAAGAATCCTCACAAGAGGAAACCTGCTTGGGTACAAAAAATTATCCAAGGTGTGGAAACATATGGGGATCCAGAAGAAAATCACAGAGAAAGAAAGAGGACCAGATCCTGCTCCAGGTATGTAGCATTACTATGTGATTTCATCGATAAAGAACCTTCCAATTATGAAGAAGCGACAGAACGTAAAGAATGGAAGGATGCTATGATCGAAGAGTATCAGTCGATCATGAAGAACGATGTTTGGGATGTAGTCCCAAGACCAGAAGGGAAGTCTGTCGTAACTTCCAAATGGATCTACAAGATCAAGCATGCTGCAGATGGTAGCAATGAAAAATATAAAGCAAGATTTGTTGCTCGTGGTTTCTCCCAGAAAGAAGGAATAGATTATGAAGAAACTTTTGCACCTGTAGCCAGATACACTACCATCAAATCGGTACTTGCTCTGGCTGCAGTGATGAAATGGAAGATACACCAAATGGATGTCAAGACTGCTTTCTTGAATGGTGTAGTGGAAGAGGAAGTGCACGTGGAGAAACCACTCGGTTTTGAGACACATGACAGGGAGTCTCATGTGTGTAGATTGAAGAAAGCCCTGTACGGTTTGAAATAGGAACCCAGGACATGGCATGGAAGAATTGATAGCTTTCTATCCATTTTGGGCTTTACCAAGAGTAAAGCAGATTCCAACCTTTACTACAAGGTTGAAGATGGCAACCCAATGATTCTCCTACTATATGTAGATGATCTGTTTGTAATAGGTATGGATGGGTTGATTGCTGATACGAAGAGAAAGCTTGATGCCGAGTTTGAAATGAAGGACTTGGGTATGATGCATTATTTTCTAGGTATTGAGGTGTAGCAAAAGACAGATGGAATCTTCCTTGGACAAGGGAAGTATGTAGTAGAGATCCTGAAAATATTTGGGATGATGGACTGCAAGGCATTAACCACACCTATGGCATCAAACTTGAAGCTATTGAGTGATGCTTCATCAGAGTCAATTGATGCCACGATGTATCGTCAGATGATTGGGTCCTTGATGCACTTGACGAACACAAGAACAGATATTTGCTTTGCTATGAACACCTTGAGCCAATTCCTGACAAATCCGAGACACGTTCACTTGATTGCTGCAAAGCATATTCTGATGTACCTGAAGGGTACGGTTGATTATGGGCTCAAGTATAAGACTGATCAAAGGATTAACCTAGAAGGTTATGTTGATTCAGAATGCACAGTCAGTGCCATCGATAGGAAGAGCACTTCAGGGTATTGCTTCAGTATGGGATTAGGTGTGATCTCTTGGTTTAGCAGGAAGCAATCCTATGTGGCACCGAGTACAACTGAAGCAGAATATGTCGTATCCTGTTCAACTAGTTGTGAGGTAGTATGGAAGAGGAAACTAGTATTTGATTTATTTGATCTCCAGTTAGATGCTTGTAATGTCCCAGTTTTGACCCCATTTGCATTAAAAGATACATGATGTATATTTTGTAATTAAACGTGGTGTGGAGCTAAAGGCAAAAGCCCACCATCGATTTGTTTGTGTATGTTTCGGCAAGAGATATCGTTGCCGATGGTATACCGTGCTATCTGACACACTATAATGTTGGCATCATGTAAACACACACATCAATTTAATTAAACCTACAAATAGCTACGACGGTGCAACTTTAAATGAAAAGGGAATGATTCCAAAGGATAAGGGGGGGGGGGTTGTCTAAACCGTGGGGGCCATTGGTAGTTAGCCATGTGTCACCACCATCCCTATTGTTTTGTTGTTAGTTGGGGGCAACGGTTTGCTGACAAAAAGACCATGCCTGCTCCCACTCTCCACGACGTGCGGATGGTCTGCCCACTAACCAGATCATGAGTCTGTTCACCTCCTCTCATGCGGGCTGAGTTAAAAGGTTCCACATTCCTGGGTTGGGGGGGTTCTCCTTGCCTCTCTCTCATGTAGATTTCCAGTCTGTGGCTGTGTTCCTTCCTTTCATGTAGAGAACCAATTATCCTCCACGCTTTGTGGACTGTGTGGTTCCTTTACAATGCGGCATTGCCGAAGATTGCTGTGGTTCTTCCCGGTGGTTCATCGTTGAACCATGGTGGTTGTCCTCTCTGTTCTTTTTGGGTGCGGTGAGTCCCTATGCCGTGTGGGTGGTGGTATATTTCACAGTCTTGGGTTAACTGTGTCTTTTTACAAGACATCAGGATTTTTTTCGTGTTTTCCATCGTGAGGTGTTTTCCTCCTGTTCACGCAGAGAGAGACTGTTTTTAACCCACCCTTGCTTACTGCAAAAACGTGTTGGTGTTTCCTAGTTGAAGAAGGATATTTGTTTCTCCTCGTTGCTTCCTGTGTTTTCTTCCACTGTTTTCTTTGGCTGTGTCTCTTTCCCTTGCGTATAGGTTGAGAGTATGTTCTTCCCCCCTTTTTCTGCCTGTGTAAGTTCTCCAGCAATTACATTGGGGATGGTGTGTGCTATGAGCTCGGGGATGTTGGTGGGCTGTTGATTTTCACATTCATTGGATGAGTTTTCCCCTGTCCATGCTGGGGGTGTGGCTTCTTTCCAATTGCGGACTATATAGTTGTTGCCATCGTTTCTTTGTGATTTTGGGGCTGTTGTCTTTCCTTGGTTTTGGGTTGCTTCTTGGGTGCTGAGGTTATTGGGATTGTTGATGAGTTGTTTTGGCCACACTAGGGCCAATAAAAAATATGAAGCATTGTTGACCTGAACTGTGTTTCACCCTTTGGTTTGGGGTTGTCACCCTGTTGACTTCATCTTCTTCATAGAGATGTGAACTGTTTGTTTTGCTACAGTATGCAGTGGTTGGTCTTCGGACTGTTGAGAGTAGGATGAGAGGCTGGGTATGCTTGAGAAAACTGGTGTTTGAGGTCATCATCTTAGCATTTATCCTTTCCTATCTCCTTGACCGCCTGATAAACCCTACTGTGTGGGCTTGGCTGATTTGTGTACCTTGGCTATGTGTAAGCCTTCTTTGACCCTTATTCCTTGAGGAATCATGCCCAACTCAGGGGTGGCAGTGTTGCTGAGAGATTGATGAGCACGCTGGCCTATGGTTGGGTGGAACGTTGCAGCGACATAGCTGGTTGTGGGATGAGTTCTTATCAGATGAGTATTCATGTCTATTTTACCTCTGCAATTATATGTACTGATTAATGAATATGATGAACATGTGTCATGCTTGAATGAATGTTTGTTTGCTTCCGCTATGTATATGAAGGGTTATGCATCTTAGTATGTATTATGTTTAAGCTTTTTATTCTAGCATTATATGCATGTTCATATTCATGGGGTTGTTTTCCCGTATGTTTGGTGTTAGTAGCATCCTCTTCGCCGGTCAGAGGGTCGAGGACGTTACAGAATGGTATCAGAGCTAAAGGTTGCAACATGGGCTTGAATGGGCCATGAAAGGTCAGATAGCAGAGGCGCATTGCCTACTGCCCAGAAGAAACCAGGAATAGATGGGTGAAGACAAGAAAATTCATAAAAATTTTCTAAGTGCCAGAACTATCGGCCCAATGGAGCACTTAGTTGGAAGTCCACCCGACGGATAGTTGATCCGACGGTCGATGCGACAGAACACTGCAGAGGAAAAATTTCAGAAAATTTCTAAGTGTTTGGCCATCGGCACATCAGAATGTTTAGACAGATGGATTGCTGATGCTTAGCCGATTGACCGCCACCATTGCAGATGGCTAGACCACTATGCCTCCGACGGATAAGGCCTGCAACCACCAATGCCGTAAAGAAAGTTTAAATTTTTTTCTAAGGCTTGAAATCGTCGACCATCGAAAGAAGTTAGTGGTTCGTACGCCTGTCGTTGCAGAAGCATAGAGCACTATCCTTCCGAGGAGAAGACGTTCTGACTACTGATGGCGATCAAGTGAAGCTTCAGTCGTCGATCGGAAAAAGATCGAAAATGACAAGCCGCTGTTGTGGCTTCTGATTGAACTATTTCACCGACGAATAGAAGATAGTTGAACCAATGAGGTTCGGAAAGGAAGAGAGAGAAGCAAAATTAAAAAAAAAATTCTAAGTCCTAAAAATCATCGGCCATCGGCGATGGTTAGTTGATCCCATCACCAATGCTTAGATGATCCGTTCGCCGATGAGCTACGTTGGGTAAAATTTGTTGGTCAAATGTCCACCATTGTGGAGATCGTGAGGACTAACCATCTGACAAGGAATGCATCCGAGCGCTGATGCCGCAGCTTCTAGGGGTTCCGATTGCCGATGGACGAAGAAAATTCAAAAATTTTCTAAGGAACAAGATCATTGGGCATCGAAAAATGATAGGAGATTAGAACACCGAGGAACATCGGAAGGATTTAGTTGATTGGATTACCGTCGTTGCGGGTGACTATGGAACTAACTGTCCGATGAGTGAGTGGTTAGTTTGTCCGACCATCGATGCCGCAGTAGGTAACGTTCCAATCGCCAACACATTGAAGGAAAATTCAATGTTTGATCACCACAATGTCGGAAAGTTTAGTGACTTGGGTCATCGGTACAGTGGACTTGTTCAGTCTTGGATCATCGAAAGTTAGTGGATACTTGCTTCGATCCACCAACAGGTTAGTGAACCACGGACACCACAATGAGAACGCTGCCACCGTTGCGGACGTCTAGAGGACTAGATGTCTGATGCCATAGTGGGTTGTGGTTCCGAACACCAACAAAGCGGTGATCCGTGGAGGTTTTAAAGGTTGTTGGCCACCATTGTGGAATAGTAGACCACTACAGGCCTGATACGACGGAAGGGAATAGACAAGCGGCCTGCCGATACAACGAAGGAAATTAGACGTTCTAGCCACCAAAACGTCAGAAATTTTGTTGGGATGAGACCCGGTTTTGACAAAGGATTTTTTTTGGGTTTTCAAAGTGGAATTTTCTCGCCAAATTCCAACTGTTTTTCAGTAGACTGTCAGTAGGTTACAGGGATGAAAAGGAAGAGAATTTCGGGTGGCTGAAGTTCGCATTTCAGGCCAAAATACATTTGGTAAAAAGAATAATTTTGAAGCGGTGTGGTTTTCACGCCCGAGGTCAGAATGAAGCTTGTGGACATGTGTTGGAAAGCTTATCCAGTAGGGAACAAGGAAGAGTCACCAGAATTCGAATGCGGAACAGCAAAGTGCTAGTGATTGTTGAAGGAGAAATGTGTTGTTGTCAACATGGACAAATCCAGGAATTGCATGCCTAGAGGTAGCAAGACCATGAAGTCAAACCAGCTGTTGTATGGAGGAGGAGTTCCATGCAAGGATGAAGGACTGGAAAAGGGAAATTTCCTTAAACCCTAACTTGCTGATTATAACTACATTTTATAAGTTGAAATGTATGAGGATATGCCTTGCATGCATAGGATATTACATGTACATTTATAATGAGCCACTAATGATAATTATTGCATTGGTGTTGGCATTAGTGGAAAACCAACGACAACCTGGACATGGTTGAATATGTCGCTGATGCTGATGAGTGTGACTAGCAACCCTATGGAGAAAGGGATAAGGCAACAAGTCCATAATCAAAAGTTGGTGAGCAAATTCTGCAATCTCCTGCAAAGGACCAACCAAACTGGTAATGACAAGGGTGTAAGTAGGACCCATGAAGGTAAGAGTTTGATTATGACAAATCCCATGGAGTGGTAAAGGTAAGAGACCTCATACCATGTGGATATTTGAATGTTATACTACATTCATATAGAAATGTGTCATGCCTGTATACGTTGATTGAGCTTAGTAGCCCAAGGAAAGTAAGTACTGATGATCTTGATTATAGTAATGCATCCTATATGAAGTAGCCAGGGTTAGGCCATGCATGGTATGTTTGAATGCATAGTATTCCTGAATCCATGCAATATACCATTGAGTGGGTATGCATTAGAAGAGTTTATGAAACTTGTAGTTATGCATTGAATGGATGCATATGAAGGGTGTGAGTAATTGGCTACATGAGTATAGGTGCAAATGTTGTGATGCATTGAGATAAGTATGAATAACTAATGGCTGAAATGATGAGTTGATGAAAATTCTGGAACCATTTCAAGAGCTGTTATGAATGCAGGATAATAAGTGCATGAAGAGGGTAGTTAGGATAATTGGCTACCAGAATGCTCTATGGAAGAGCAAGGTGGTGCAATGATACGCTTGTGAAGTAAGGAGTATCTAAACAATTCATTTAAATTGCATAAATAATGTGACTATACCTTGAAAATGTTAGTATGATAATGATTGCGTGAAGTAAATGAGTTTTGGTAATATTGATGTGATTAACAGCTGGAAGTATTTGAATTTTATAAATTCTGAAAAGGCTTCAGTGATTGTTGCAGCAATGAAAAAGTTATATGCATCAAGACTTACTAAGTGTTTGGCTGACTAAGGTTCAGGTTTCGGGTAGATTGTTGGGGCATGGAAAAGTGGGTAAGACCATGACAAAGGCCGAAATATACCATGTGGAAGAGCCAAACCTTATGAGAAGAGTCTCATGGCGGTAAATATAGTTGTATGCATAATAGGTTGTTAAATTCGAATTGTGAATTTCGGATTTAAGAAATTGCTGACGATTAATAATCACTGTTGGCTTGCATGAGATTGTGTCAGGAGGACACATGGTAAGGGGGTACTCATATTATGTTAGTAAGCATGAAATTATAATGGGAATAGTGGTGCTCCTTACAAGAGACCCACAAATGAGGATCACCTCATTGCCAAGCAAATCAATTTATGTAGTGAACAGAGTTGCAAATTCTCATTGAAGTTAATTGCTAATGTCATTGCTTGGTCATGGAACAATCAAAATTGGATTGTGTTATCAGATAATGATTGACTGTTTGGCTACTTGATGAATGTGCCAAAGGTACACACCACAGGAAGATCATGGGTCATCGATGGCCTGCAAGAGCCAAACTTCATGGGAAGGTTTTCCCTTATCTTGGAAATGGGTTTCGAGTGAAACTCCATTGGACATTTTGGAAATGTCTCATTTGCACTACATGTTTGGTAAGCAACATGAGTGAGATGGTATGGGTTATGTCAGTAAGACATGTGTGGATATGAAATGTAAATAAGAATTGGGATGGAAAACTGAGGGACTGTCAACTCAGAGAAGGGAGCCCCAATTCCTCCTTAACGAAGGAATACTGCCTTGGCAAATGGATAAGTTTTCTGTAACCCTAGCTAAAGATATGCATGTCAAATTGTTAAATTCAATATGCAGAACATGTTTTGATTTTATTTCCATTAGGACCGATTGTTTGAGTATGAATAGGGCCTACATGATACACACCAGACAAGGGTGCACACTTTTCTGATGTCGGATCATGAAAGGATTTTTAATATTGATTACACCCTATGGAGTGGACGCACTCCTGGTGTCTCAATACTTGATAGTGAATGGTGTGAAATATGGTTACATTTTAGACCAATAATGCTAACAAATACACTTATATTGCTTGTGTTGTCAGGATAAACAAAGGTAGTTTGGTATTACACACTAAATGGACAATGGCTTGAACTCATCCTACCTTCTACAGAGAAGGGAACCAACCATGTGGGGAGGCTCCATGGTTGAGAGGTCTGAAAATAGACCCGAGACACTAAAATTTTCATGACCAATATAGGCGATTGTTGACGGTCTGATAAACCCAACGAGGTTTGGATTGACTATGCTTGATATATATATATAAAGTATGTTGTGAAGCAGCCTATGTGCTGACCTAACATCCAAGTCCATAGGTGATCCCAAGGCTTGTAAAGCGAAGCAGGATCCTGTGGACTGACGAGGAAACACACACTACAGATAAGTATTGGGTTATTTTGCAATTCTTGCTTATGAATATGCAGGTGTATATGATTTGGTTATGATGTTTTATGCTCTTGTTTAAGAGATAGAAACTGATGAGAATAAACTAAACATGTGAATTTATTCAATGTTTGAATATAGGTATCGCTGGAAGCGAGGACTATGAGAGCATCCTAGGGGTGCATGTGGACATGTGACTATCCTGAAGAGCTCAGAATGAGCAGTAATGAAAAAAGGTGCTAGTGATACTGTGAAGTTCTTAGCAGCCGAGACAAACCATGTGGGGAGGCCCCATGGTTGAGAGGTCTGAAATAGACCGGAGACACTAAGTGTCATGACCAATAGGGATTGGTCCAGCATTCACGGTGAAGTGAAAGAGGCTAAGAGCATGAAAAGCCACAGTGGTGATGTGGGTTCCAGGATGGAACAAGACAAAGAGGGGAAAAACTCTTGCTGCTCTCTCTTGCCTTTTAATTATATATATATATATATACTTATGCATTGTGAAAACAAAAGATTGTTGAATGCATGTATGGCTGAAAATAGAATGTCTCTATTTTGCTTAAAATAATTATGAATGCTGGAATAATTAATTCCCTACCCAAGAATGGACATGAATGAGCTCATGTGCCTGCTGGGAAGGCATGAAAAATATGAAAGTCTCCTTGATGAGACTTGGACTGTCATGCCAATTGGGAAATTAAATGACTGATATTAATGCCTATATTATGCTCGGTCTAACAGAATTTCAATGATGCGTTTCACAGGTGAGAAAGGTGAAATACGGTGGTGCACATTGATCATGGTAGTAGATCAAAAGTTGTTGGACTTGGCTGGAAGTCTCCTTCAAATGATTGCCAGGACCCAAGAGAATCTTGGAGAGATACTCAAGATACAGAAAATGCAGAATGAAATGAACCACCAAATTTTGCAAGACTCTATTGGTTTTCAAAGGGAGGTGAAAAGCCTTCTAGGAGCAATCGACAAAGGAAAGGAAGGTGGATCAATGATGGGACATTCGTCCAAGCGATCCGTTAAGAAGTGGTCTAGGCATGAAGACTCAAAGGGAAAGGAGTAGGTAAATATGAAGTAGCCAGTGAAATGCTGGGAATGTGGAGGACATCATTTATGCTGGTACTATCCAGTGAGGAAACATAAAGAGGGCAGCAGCCACAAAGTTCCTAGGCTTCGGGATAAGCCAAGAGCTGAGAACTAACAGGAGAAATGCATGGAAGCCAAGTGTCTTGGTCCTGAATGATCAGAGTAAATAATTGAACATGGGACAGGTCTGCAAAATTTTGAAATTTTGATGTGCAAATTGTATATGTATTGGAACACCGAGGATGGTGTTATTCCAAGGGGGAGGGGATTGTAATGTCCCAGTTTTGACCCCGTTTGCATTAAAAGATACATGATGTATATTTTGTAATTAATCATGGTGTGGAGCTAAAGGCAAAATCCCACCATCGATTTGGTTGTGTATGTTTCGGCAAGAGGGATCGTTGCCGATGGTATATCGTGCTATCTGACACACTATAATGTTGGCATCATGTAAATACGCACATCAATTTAATTAAACCTACAGCTAGCTACAACGGTGCAACGTTAAATGAAAAGGGCATGATTCCAAAGGATAAGTGGGGGTAGGTTTTCTAAACTGTGGGGGCCATTGGTATTTATCCATGTGTCACCATCACCCCTGCTATTTTGTTGTTAGTTGGGGGTAGTGGTTTGCTGACAAAAAGACCACGCCTGCTCCCACTCTCCACGATGTGCAGATGGTCTGCCCACTAACTAGATCGTGAGTCTGTTCACCTCCTCTCACGCGAGCTAAGTTAAAAGGTTCCACATTTCGGGGTTGGGGGGGTTCGCCTTGCCTCTCTCTCACGCGGATTTCCGGTCTGTGGCTGTGTTCCTTCCTTTTGCGTAGAGAACTGATTCTCCTCCACGCTTTGTGGACTGTGTGGTTCCTTTATAATGTGGCATTGCCAAAGATTGTTGTGGTTCTTCCCGATGGTTCATCGCTGAACTGTGGTGGTTGTCCCCTCTGTTCTTTTTGGGTGTGGTGAGTCCCTATGCCGTGTGGGCGGTGGTCTCTTTCATAGTCTTGGGTTAACTATGTCTTTTTCCAAGCCAGCAGGATGTTTTCCGCATTTTCCATCGCGAGGTGTTTTCCTCCTGTTCACGTAGAGAGAGCTTGTTTTTAACCCACCCTTGCTGACTACGAAAACGTGCTAGTGTTTCCTGGTTGAAGAAGGATCTTTTTTTATCCTCGTTGTTTCCTGTGTTTTCTTCCACTGTTTGCTTTGGCTGTGTCTCTTTCCCTTGCGTACAGGTTGAGAGTCTGTTCTTCCCTCTTTTTTCTACCTGTGTAAGTTCTCCAGCAATTACATTGGGGATGGTGTGTGCTATGAGCTCGGGGATGTTTGGCTATTGATTTTCACATTCGTTGTCTAATTTTTCCCCTATCCATGCTGGGGGTTTGGCTTCTTTCCAATTGCAGACTGTGTAGTTGTTGTCATCATTTCTTTGTGATTTTGGGGCTGTTGTCTTTCCCTGGTTTTGGGTTACTTCTTGGGTGCTGAGGTTATTGGGATTTTTTCTGAGTTGTTTTGGCCATGCTAGGGCCAAGAAAACCTCTAAAGCATTGTTGACCTGAACTGTGTTTCACCCTTTGGTTTGGGGTTGTCACCCTGTTGACTTCATCTTCTTCATAGAGTTGTGAACTATTTGTTTTGCTGCAATATGCAATGGTCGGTCTTCGGACTATTGAGAGTAGGATGAGAGGCTGGGTATGCTTGAGAAAAATGGTGTTTGAGGTCATCAGCTTAGCATTTAGCCTTTCCTATCTCCTTGATGGCCTGATAAACCCTACTGTGTGGGCTTGGCTGATTTGTGTACCTTGGCTATGTGTAAGCCTGCTTTGACCCTTATTCCTTGAGGAATCATGCCTAGCTCGGGGGTGGCAGTTTTGCTGAGAGATTGATGAGCACGGTAGCCTATGGTTAGGTGGAACGTTGCAGCAATGTAGCTAGTTGCGGGATGAGTTCTTATCAGATGAGTATTCATGTCTATTTTACCTCTGCAATTATATTTACTGATTAACGAATATGATGAACATGTGGCATGCTTGAATGAATGTTTGTTTGCTTCCGCTATGTATATGAAGGGTTATGCATCTTAGTATGTATTATGTTTAAGATTTTTATTCCAGCATTATATGCATGTTCATGTTCATGGGGATGTTTTCCCGTATGTTTGGTGTTAGTAGCGTCCTCTTCACCGATCAGAGGGTCGGGGACATTACAATGCTACTTGTATATACTATGACAACCAGAGTTGTGTGAAGTTGTCGAAGAACCTGGTGTTCCATGAAAATTCAAAGCATATCGAGATCAAGTATCACTATATCAGGGATATGGTGCAGAAAGGAGCAATGAAGCTCCAGTATGTTGCTACAGATGAATAGATAGCTGATGTATTGACTAAGCCATTGGCTAGGGTGAAGTTTGAGTACTTCAGGGTGAAGCTTGGTGTTCTCCAGATCGAGATTCCTCCCAAGAGGAACTGATGTGTCCGTGCTGTGCCCTTCTAACATGGTGATAGGATTGGTTCCTTCCATGGTTAGATGTAAGTGCTGTGCCATTTTGACATGGTGAGAGGATTGGTTCCTTCCATGGTCGGATGTAAGAGCTGTGACACGGTGAGAGGATTGGTTCCTTCCATTGTTAGATGTATGTGTGGATTCCACATCCAGTATGAAAAAAGAATGGCTCTGTGAAGACACATCTAGTATGAAAAAGGACTAGCTCTGTGTGGATGCCACACCCAGTATGAAAAAGGACCGGCTCTGTGAAGACACATCTAGTATGAAAAGGGACTAGCTCTGTGTGGATCCAACATCCAGTATGAAAAAGGACTGGCTCTGTGAAGACTCATCTAGTATGAAAAAGGACTAGCTCTATGTGGATGCCACACCCAGTATGAAAAAGGACTAGCTCTATGAAGACTCATCTAGTATGAAAAAGGACTAGCTCTGGGTGGATCCCACACCCAGTATGAAAAAGGACTGGCTCTGTGAAGACTCATCCAGTATGAAAAAGGAATGGCTTTGTGAAGACTCATCTAGTATGAAAAAGGACTAGCTCTGAGTGGATGCCACATCTAGTATGAAAAAGGACTAGCTCTGTGTGATGATACATCCAGTATGAAAAAGGACTGGCTCTGTAGATGTACATCCATCATGAAAAACAGTTGGCTCTATAGAACTTCTTGTGATGAGAAGAATCAAGAGATAGCACCCGTGATGATTCAGTGATGATGATTCAGCAATGATGATCCAGATCGAGTGATGATCCAGATCCAATGATGATGTCCAGTGATGATCCAAATCGAGTGATGATCTAGATCCAATGATGATGTCCAGTGATGATCCAGATCGAGTAATGATCTAGATCTGATGATGAAGATGACTTGAAGATGAATATGACCTGAATATGAAGATGACTTGAAGATTAAGATGACTTGAAGATGACGAGGACTTGATGATGATCCAAATGATACAGAGAAGAAGACTTGTGCTGAAAATTGTGTCGAAAGAATACCTTCCTAGTTAAGAGGGAGTGTTAATGTATATGTAACTTTGGAATGTATTTCAGTTGTATTTCTTATGTATTATAACCTGATGTTTATTCTGGTATGTAATTGAGTAATGTCATGCCCCGATGTTCCTATCAGGTTGTTCTATAATGTAAACAAGTCATGTCAAGTCATTGTGGGTAACCCTCCTATTGGCTAAGGGTTAAAGTCCCCGCAGTTCCAGGGCACTTGGGTTATTAGAATCTCCTAGAGAGGTCGGCCCTAGTAGGGTTTAGTCAAGTCAGGAAATAGTATAAATAGAGAGTTAGCCTCTCTATTTAACACACATCTCATACACACTCAAGTGTATCACATATTTGGGGAAGGAGTAGACACCGGGGCTAGATAGAAAGAGGTTACTGTTGTCGGGAGATCACCTTTCTGTTTTGGGGATTTACTTTTGGTACTGATTCTATCGTTGAGGAAGTTGTGGGGTTTTCACCATTTATGGTTTCCCCGAGGATAAACACTGTGTTCATTGTCTCTTGTGTTTGATTGTTATGCTTGTTATTCTCTTAGTTAAATATCCTAATGTATTGCTAGCTTAATGATAAAAATATAACAACTAGGATAATGTTGGGCAGTCCTATGGGCATAAACAAATCTAGAATCAAGTATGAGCATCAAAGGGACAAATCTGAGTACTTTGGGAGCATTCCGAAGGTCACAACAAACAGTAAAGCATCTCAAATCAGCTATAATTAGGCCAACTTTCAGATCTAGGCACATTGCAGCAATAAAAGATGATGATCAATGGAAATAGGAGGAGGTATTTGCAATTTTGGCTGTGAAAATGAGAAATATGTGGGTGAAAGAAACCCTAAAATCTCATTCACAGCCTTATAGTAGCATCCACATGAATTCTGGACACAAACAAACCTGTTTGGCAGTAAAAAAGGGTATGAAGCAACCTTATTTCACCATCTTGGGTACCCTTGTACACTTATCCATCACTGAACATGCGTACCTCTAAATCTGGGCCAAATTGGAGGGTTAAAAGGAAGTTCTGTGCATGAATAGCCCTATGAAAAGTGACGAACAACGGAAAAACAGGATTTGAGAAATGTTTGGTTGAATTTGAGGGTTTAAATGACATTAACAAACAATTTTGGGCACATATATGGACATAAAGAGCAGGCCCAGGCACTCCAACAGCCTCAAACCTTCATTCTAGGAATAAATAAGGGTTGTTCCAACCTCCTAAACAACAATCTATAGCAGTATCATGAATTATTGGTGATTTTTCACCACAAAATGGGGGTAAAAAAACCTAAATAAAACCAATACCATTTAATTTTAGACCCTATAAACCAAGTTGGATTGTGCTTTAGGTGATTCTCAGCAGTCTCTTGAAGGAGATCAATAGCAAATAACAGTCTTTGGTGGCTTTCCTTGCAAAATTAGTTCACAAAAAAACCCTAAAAATCTCTAGACTTGTGCACAAGAGAAGTAACAACCCCAGTTGGCCCTAAAATACCAAGTTTGTTCTGCGTTAAGGGCCCCTGCCAGTGCAATGATTCTTCCCAGTGTTTGACAGTTGCCCTGTGATTGCCATTACATGATTTCCATATATAAACCACTATTGTGGTTTCATCATTACTCCCATTCAAGAACAAAAAAGTAGACATGAATTCTCTCCCTACATTAAGTCCATGTGCACATAATGACTAGCTTTGGTACTTCCTAGCTTTTTAGTATTCCTTTTGACAACAAAAGTGAAGATGTAGGTATATATTCAAGTGAAATGTCTGCTCTTCAACACCATGGATTATATATATATATCTATATATCTATATCTATATCTATATCTATCTATCTATCTATCTATCTATCTATCTATCTATCTATCTATATATATATATATATATATATATATATATTCACTACAGAGTAGCACTGAAGAGGTTAAAACATCCACTATACATGATCACCAAGAACTAACATCATTCAAGTGAAGGATGTATGCATAATGTTGCAAACATTATATCTCTACTCATTCGATTTACTACAAAGTGTTGTAGCTTGCTTAGTGCTCCTCTCTGTTTATCATTTACGTTCAACTTCATCGTGAAATCAACAAGTCCAGGAAAATATTCTAGTACAATGCCTTTACAGTAATGGACAAATAATGATGTTGAGTTCTTGGAGATCCTGTAGAGTGGATGTTTTAACCTCTGTGCTACTCTGTAGTGCATAAGCCAGCACTTCAGAGGCATATTTCCCAGTGGTAACCTACAACAATCATATATATATATATATATATATATATAATCCATGGTGGTGAAGAGTGGACATTTCTAGATATGCTACTTGGCATGTTTAGGAATGAAAAGAATGTTTTAAATACATTTATATCAGTCTATAATATTTGATGATTCTAAAGCTAACCAACTGTCTAAACCACAAAGGTCATCTTATCATGTTAATTGTAAGAGGGACAAAAAAAGTCAAACATGGTGAAAATTGACATAAAATGTTCAAACAAAAAATAGAGGACATCAAAATACCTAGTACTTGCTTCAAGACCCAAAGCATAAACCATAAGATTCATGATTTTCCATTACTGGAAAAGTATTACCTAACCCAATTTCCAGTCAACTAAGCACCTCATGGTCGAATCATGAAATTGTAGCAGTGTGCATACATCCTTCACTTGAATGATGTTAGGATTTCCAAGAACTAACATCATTCAAGTGAAATGTCCGCTCTTCACCACCATGGATTAGATATATATATGTGTGTGTGTGTGTGTGTGTGTGTGTGTGTGTGTGTGTGTGATTATATATATATATATATATATATATA
>LPNX010521889.1:281861-420804 GCA_001517045.1 Pseudotsuga menziesii
TATAGATATATACATATATATATGTATATAGATATATACATATATATATATGTATACATATATACATGTATATATGTATACATATATACATGTATATATGTATACATATATACATGTATATATGTATACATATATACATGTATACATGTATACATATATACATGTATACATGTATAGATGTATACATGTATACATGTATACATATATACATATATACATGTATACATATATACATATATACATGTATACATATATACATATATACATGTATACATCTATACATATATACATGTATACATCTATACATATATACATATATACATGTATACATATATACATATATACATGTATACATATATACATATATACATGTATACATATATACATATATACATGTATACATATATATATATATATATGCACTACAGAGTAGCAGTGAAGAGGTGAAAACATCCACTATACATGATTGCCAAGAACTAACATCATTCAAGTGAAGGATGTATGCATAATGCTGGAGACATTATATCTCTACTCATTCGATTTACTACAAAGTGTTGTAGCTTTCTTAGTGCTCCTTAGGATGCCAATTTTCAACCTTAGGATGCCAATCTCCACTATTTTTGCACCCATAACCTCACAAAAACTCCGTGAAAACAAAGAGTTTGGAATTTGTTGGTTACTAGAAATGTGAAAAAATTGGAGTTACCAATAAGAGTGATGGAATATCAATTGATATTAGTGATCAAGTAACTTTTTTTTTCCAGGGGAAAATATCAGTTCCTTGTTATTTCGTTGAAATCAAAGGTAACTTAGTTACAACTTCAGCTATTGTTGAGCACATGGAATAGATACAGCTATGTTCATCATCAGCAGACAAATGGCAATTGATCAGCTTCACAGGAATACTGGACAAACCTTCAAAGATAACACCTATAATCTAGGAATATTGACTACATCCACATCGCTAACCTTCAACAAACAGAGAATTCAAGTCTAATACTGAAGTAGCTAATCCAAATAAGCAATAAACAAGAGAGATCAGTAATATGTGGGGATCATCCACCTCAATCATCCAAAGGATGTCAATAGCAACAACACATAAAAGAATCAAGTGCCAAGAGCTATAAAAGCTGGAAAGTGCCCTGAACAATACATTCACCATCAGTGAATTCAGTAAACTAAAAATGGCCCGAGGCCAAGGTTAACGCTTCTTTGGATAAGCTATCAGCCTTAGTATTGTGTTCTCTGAATATGTGAACTACTTTTAGCTGGATGAAGTAAGGTTAATAGGATAGAGCTGAAGTTGATCCCTGATAGTGATCAAGTAACTAGCAAGTATTGGATGCATACACTATCAAATATGTGGTATAAACCTCAATACATCCCTAAACTAAGATCTATGGGTATATTTTTATTATTATTAATGCCCATTGATAGTTATTTCCATTCATTTATTAAATTACGCGTGGATTATGGTGTGTTTTATTTCGTGAAATGATATTTATAGAGTAGGGATTCTTTACTATTTATAGGCTATTGAAGCAATTCAAAGGTGAAACTATTTTTTATCATCACCATTAATGACTCGTTTATAGGCATTATATAAGTTCTCCTTGTTAGATACCACATGTACCTTCTCTTATCCCCTATCTTTTGAAGGGTTGAAGGTATTACAGAAAGTACTGTATCACCGAATGGAAAAATATAGTATCCCAAACTGATATTCTATTGTTTTGATAGTATGTTTGTAGGTTCGGTGCTTTAGTTATGCTAGATTGACAAAATAAAAGTTTGCATGCAAAACAATGTCGTGCCAAAAGGCCCTATAATATAGTTGTTTTGGAGAATAAATAGGAAGAAGACTGTCATTGAGAGAAGGTACACATACCAATAATAATAATGTTTATAGTACGTCGAGATAGGTGAGGCATGCAATCAATGCATGTAGCAGAATATGTAGGTACAATTATAAAAATAGTTTATTTAGTCAAACTTATTACCTTTGTTTTTTGCGTTGACTTAGCCACTTTCAATTCACTAACTCTAAAATAGCTAATAGGTGTTGGCTAATAATGGGGACGATTCATTGTATTATGTTTCATGGGGTTGCAACATCGCAAACTTGTGAGGCATAATACCATGAATCGTCACCGTTGCTTGGCTGAACACTTGTTATCTTTTGTGAGATATAGTTCACATGGACAGAGTTCTTGAACTTTGTCCTCATGGATAGTTTTGTTTGATGATGATATTAACAGGTATGCAGAAAAAAATTTAATATTTTGAAAAAATAGTTATTGTAAGTGGATTACTTCATTCAATCACTTTATGAAAATATATTGTATATTCCAAGCTCTCATGGTGTTTAGAGCTTGGGAATTACTGGGTAAGGTTCGAGTTGCTTTATAATATAAGGTTTCTACAATAAAACACCTTAAAGAATAAATCCATGACATTTGGAAGAATTCTGGAAAACCCCTGTTGTTGCTACAATTTGGAAAATACTGGGTTAGGTTCGAGTTTCTTTCTAAGATTGACAAAATAAAAGTTGCATGCAAAACAATGTCGCGCCAAAAAGCCCTATAATATAGTTGTTTTGGGTTTTGGAGAATAAAGAGGAAGAATACTGTCAGTGAGAGAAGGTACACATACCAATAATAATAATGTTCCTATTACGTCGAGGTAGGTGAGGCATGCAAGCAATGTATGTAGCGGAAGATGTAGGTACAATTATCAAAATAGTTTATTTAGTCAAACTTATTACCTTTCTTTTTGTGTTGACTTAGCCACTTTCAATTCACTAACTCTAAAATAGATAATAAGTGTTGGATAATAATGGGGATGACTCTTGGTATTATGTTTCATTAGGTTGCAACATCGCAAACTTGTGAGGCATAATACCAGGAATCGTTACCGTTGCTTGGCTGAACACTTGTTATATTTTGTGAGATATAGTTCATGTGGACAGAGTTCTTGAACTCTATCCTCATTGACAGTTTTGTTTGATGATGATATTAACAGGTATGTAGAAAAAAATTTAATATTTTGAAAAAATAGTTATTGTAAGTGGATTACTTCATTCAATCACTTAATGAAAATATATTGTATAGTCCAAGTTCTCATTGTGTTTAGAGATTGGGAATTTCTGGGTTAGGTTCGAGTTGCTTTCTAATATAAGGCTTCTATAATAAAACACCTTAAAGAAGAAATCCATAACATTTGGTAGAATTCTGGCAAACCCTTGTTGTCGTTACAATTTGGAGAATACTGGGTTAGGTTCGAGTTTCTTTCTAAGATTGACAAAATAAAAGTTTCATGCAAAATAATGTTGTGCCAAAAGGACCTATAATATAGTTGTTTTGGAGAAAAAATAGGAAGAAGAGTGTCAGTGAGAGAAGGTACACATACCAATAATAATAATGTTCATATTACGTCGAGATAGGTGAGGCATGCAAGCAATGCATGTAGCGGAAGATGTAGGTACAATTATCAAAATAGTTTATTTAGTCAAACTTATTACCTTTCTTTTTTTCGTTGACTTAGCCACTTTCAATTCACTAACTCTAAAATAGATAATAAGTGTTGGCTAATAATGGTGACGACTCATGGTATTATGTTTCATTAGGTTGCAACATCGCAAACTTGTGACGCATAATATCACGAATCATCACCGTTGCTTAGCTGAACACTTGTTATCTTTTGTGAGATATAGTTCATGTGGATAGAGTTGTTGAACTCTGTCCTCATGGACAGTTTTGTTTGATGATGATATTAACAAGTATGCAGAAAAAAATTTAATATTTTGATAAAATAGTTACTTTAAGTGGATTACTTCATTCAATCACTTAATGAAAATATATTGTATATTCCAAGCTCTCATGGTGTTTAGAGCTTGGGAATTACTGGGTAAGGTTCGAGTTGCTTTCTAATATAAGGTTTCTACAACAAAACACCTTAAATAATAAATCCATAACATTTGGAAGAATTCTGGAAAACCCCTGTTGTTGCTACAATTTGGAAAATACTGGGTTAGGTTCGAGTTTCTTTCTAAGATTGACAAAATAAAAGTTGCATGCAAAACAATGTCGTGCCAAAAGGCTCTATAATATAGTTGTTTTGGAGAATAAAGAGGAAGAAGACTGTCAGTGAGAGAAGGTACACATACCAATAATAATAATGTTCATATTACGTTGAGATAGGTGAGGCATGCAAGCAATGTATGTAGCGGAAGATGTAGGTACAATTATCAAAATAGTTTATTTAGTCAAACTTATTACCTTTATTTTTTGTGTTGACTTAGCCACTTTCAATTCACTAACTCTAAAATAGATAATAATTGTTGGATAATAATGGGGATGACTCCTGGTATTATGTTTCATTAGGTTGCAACATCGCAAACTTGTGAGGCATAATACCAGGAATCATCACTGTTGCTTGGTTGAACACTTGTTATCTTTTGTGAGATATAGTTCATGTGGACAGAGTTCTTGAACTCTATCCTCATGGACAGTTTTGTTTGATGATGATATTAACAGGTATGTAGAAAAAAATTTAATATTTTGAAAAAATAGTTATTGTAAGTGGATTACTTCATTCAATCACTTAATGAAAATATATTGTATAGTCGAAGCTCTCATTGTGTTTAGAGATTGGGAATTACTGGGTTAGGTTCGAGTTGCTTTCTAATATAAGGTTTCTATAATAAAACACCTTAAAGAAGAAATCCATAACATTTGGCAGAATTCTGGCAAACCCCTGTTGTCGTTACAATTTGGAAAATACTGGGTTAGGTTCGAGTTTCTTTCTAAGATTGACAAAATAAAAGTTGCATGCAAAATAATGTCGTGCCAAAAGGACCTATAATATAGTTGTTTTGGAGAAAAAATAGGAAGAAGAGTGTCAGTGAGAGAAGGTACACATACCAATAATAATAATGTTCATATTACATCGAGATAGGTGAGGCATGCAAGCAATGCATGTAGCGGAAGATGTAGGTACAATTATCAAAATAGTTTATTTAGTCAAACTTATTACCTTTCTTTTTTTCGTTGACTTAGCCACTTTCAATACACTAACTCTAAAATAGCTAATAAGCGTTGGCTAATAATGGTGACGACTCATGGTATTATGTTTCATTAGGTTGCAACATCGCAAACTTGTGATGCATAATACCACGAATCGTCACCGTTGCTTAGCTGAACACTTGTTATCTTTTGTGAGATATAGTTCATGTGGATAGAGTTGTTGAACTCTGTCCTCATGGTCAGTTTTGTTTGATGATGATATTAACAAGTATGCAGAAAAAATTTAATATTTTGATAAAATAGTTTTTTTAAGTGGATTACTTCATTCAATCACTTAATGAAAATATATTGTATAGTCCAAGCTCTCATGGTGTTTAGAGCTTGGGAATTACTGGGTTAGGTTCAAGTTTCTTTCTAATATAAGGTTTCTATAATAAAACACCTTAAAGAAAAAATCCATAACATTTGGCAGAATTTTGGCAAACCCCTGTTGTCACTGCAATTTGGAAAATATTGGGTTAGGTTCGAGTTTATTTATAACCTAGGGATTTTATAATGATCTTCAATGATATAGGGGTTAGGTTCTAGTTTCTTGCTTATAACAAAACATGGCTCAACAATCCTGCTTGGGGCAACGACCAATTTTCATCCTTCTCCAACGGACCAGGCATACATGTGAGCAAAAAAACTCTAACTATCGTGGCTATGGTGGAACTCGAATCCTTTTCTAAACCTCCCTTAAGCATCGGATTTGGGTAGATTCAACTTAATAGCTTATTTGGGAACCGATTGCTGAGATAACTCATATAAAAACAATCAAACCAATTTGAATGTGAACCAAAATGTGATAGGTTCATCCACTAATTGTAACGCTCAGACTGGCCAGACTTCAGAATCCATATCAGCCATTATGGGTCAAATGCGGGTTAGTTGAAACTGTTAAAATGGGTCTGTCATTAGCTGATCAATGTAAATGCATGCACAATGAAGAAAACCCATGTTTGAAAGTTGATAAGGAAGGATTCAAGTTGGTGAATAAGTAGGCAGTATAGATAGAGACCCTTTGGGTTGTTGGTTATGAAAGAACCCATTCTCCTATTATATTACCTCATCCAAAGAATCTAAATTAGGTGGTCCATATTGTTGAGTTTCTGATGAGGAATATTTTGTAGGCAAACCCTTCTATGATGATGAGATGGAAAATGAATGCATTTATCCATTTCATGAAGAGTTGGATGTTATATTTGAAATCAATAATCATAGTTTTGGGGTCCCCATATATGATTCATATAGTGAAGCATCTAATGAGGAACCTAAATATTTGGAACCTATAGAACAACCAAGAATCCACTCTACAAGATCTCCAAGAACTAACATCATTATATCTCTACTCATTCGATTTCCTACAAAGTGTTGTAGCTTTCTTAGTGCTCCTCTCTGTTTGTCATTTAGGTTCAACTTAACAGTGAAATCAACAAGTCCAGGAAAATATTCTAGTACATCTCCTTTATAGTAATTGAAAAATAATGATGTTATTTCTTTGGAGATCCTGTAGAGTGGATGTAAATGTTAGCTCAAAATCATACACGGGTTTGCATTAGTGTCCAACAAATGTGGTCTATTATAGTCCAAGCATTATCATATTCAATGCTTGGAGAGGGGAAGGTCTAACCCAAAGCATCGCACGACACTAAATTCTATATGACTCTAATGCAACATGGACATCATGACCAATGTTTGCTCCACCGTATAGGGTTCCTTTTTTTACTTATGCAAGTCCCCATTCATTCAAGTGCAACTCATTCCCATACCGCCATGAAAAAACAAGCCCTTATAATTATTAGTACCTTCTACTATAGAATGTGACACAACTATACTAAATAAGAATTCATTTATTAACATAGTTATGGAATAAAAAAACAACACATCGTTTGCATATAAAAGGAACAAACCAAATATTTGGAATGGTGGTCTCATTCCATTAATATTCATCATAATCCAATACATCCTCAAAACATAAATATAACAAGTCTATTATAGATCATATTACAAGAATGACTATCCACTATTATCCCAAAAAACCACTTATACTATGAAACGAGAACTTTATACTAAGAACGAGAACTCTAGCCATACAAATGATGTTTTTTACATAAAAAACACCAAAAACACCCTCCAAATAGAAAAGTGTTGATACCAATATACATATTTTTTTTTCGGAGTTAAAAATAGAGCCATGGCCTAAACATCCCATAATGTTGTTTACCAAAACTTTAAAATCAACCCCTAAATTGAAAATAGATTTTTTCCGTCAAGAGATAAATTACAACTTTTTAAAAACTTGCATATTAAACAAAAGAAAAATATTCCATCAATATTTCACCACTCTGACCATATAAAATCAAAGAAATTATGATGCGATTCATAATGAATCATATATTAGACCATACAAAAATAAATGATTCATGTATAAATATTAAAAAACTCCTTTAGAGTTTGAATTGCAAACATCATACTAATAAAAACATCTAAAATGTTCCATGTGAAATTATTCAAATTCATCCATGGATTGTAACACTCCATTGAATCTATATTTTCTTCAGAGGAAGGTCTCGATATAATTTATAAAAAAAACCCTAATCCCCTAATACACTCCACACATTCTTTTTATTCCTCCTAATCATGATCTTTTGCAATTGTATCCCATTCTTCATAAAAAGTCACGTGAGACATATAATCACATTAAAAAAAATATTTGGTACAATTATAATTGTCTCTATCTACAATTTTTTATCGAAATGGCGTCCCATATAAGTCTTAGGACATGCGAGTTCTTGTTTCTTTTCTGTAAAGTTATATCATTTAATAAGGTCCCTAACCATTATACTACATTCTTCATTGTATTTCTATATTTAAAGAATTCTTATAGTAAATGGTATGCAAATAAAACTATTAATTGAAAATGTTTTTGTGGTTTGAAGGTCGGTTATTTTCCCATATGAAATTTACAGTTTTGTTTATGCGAAATGGATCACATAAGATCACAAGAAATCCATTGCAATAATTGAAGCCAACCAAGGCTATTGATGATCATAAGATAAAACATGGCTAGCTTTAGGGATCAAGTCCAAAAAAAAGGGGGTGGAAAGAAAAAGAAATGTCATTTCACTTTAGCACAATATATTTACCTATGTAATGTTATAGTTAGTTTGTTCATGTCTCAAATTGTAGCATCAAAAAATACTTATTATTTTATTTGTTATAGAAAAAAAGAACGATCAATTTTTTTTAGCAAATGACACTAGAAATAGAGTTGGTAGTATACATACATCCCAAAGTTGATAGGAAGAAGCTTAATAGAGTCCAAAGTAAGTTACATAATTCCATTTGAAAAGAAGTTTGTATTTTAATAATATCATATAATTGTCAAATTGATTATGGATGTCAAATTAATATCATATTAATTACAATTGTATTTATATAATGTCTAATTGGCATCCATATCTTATTAATTACATCCATATCAATTTGACATCTATATCATATTAATTACATTCATATCATATATTTGACAAATATATGATATTATTAATTACATCCATATTTGTATTTTAATAATATTATGTATTTGTCAAAGTGATTATAGATGTCAAATTAATATCATATTAATTACAATTTTATTTATATAATATCTAATTTACATCCATATCATATTAATTACATCCATATTCGTAATTATTTGATCTTATTACACTAATAAAACTCTCTTTAACCAATGTGATTCTCTCCTCTAATAAGGTAAGTATTCAATTTAATCACCATTAGGAAAAGACTAGTGTATTTAACCTTTTGAGCATACTTGAAATTTAACATGGGAAATGCTAGCTTCTCATATAAAACGCGTTAGCATATATGCATTACCTTTAAATCAATGAATATAATAATGTATATGGATTTCCTTTCACCATAAGACTATAATGAATTATAATGAATATAAAAATAGTCTTGTGATATCCATAAGACTATTTTGGATTTTATCTTTTAATGCTTATCCCAGTCACCCATTTTATATTTTCAGCATTTAATTACATCCATATATTCATATATTTTTATATGGTTGTGATATCCATAAGCTTATTTTGGATTTTATTTTTTTAATGCTTATCCTACTCACCCATTTTATATTTTCAACATTTAATTACATCCATATTTTATATAACTATGGAAACAAATTCACCACATTCAGGTAGGGAAAACGTAAATCCATTCATTGAA
This sequence comes from Pseudotsuga menziesii, assembly GCA_001517045.1. Classification (NCBI taxonomy): domain Eukaryota; kingdom Viridiplantae; phylum Streptophyta; class Pinopsida; order Pinales; family Pinaceae; genus Pseudotsuga; species Pseudotsuga menziesii. The sequence goes on from LPNX010521889.1 coordinate 291,161, forward strand.
AACACTGCCATGTGTGACCTTTTGCTTGACTGGAAAATGGGAGGAGTGACGCACGGAGCAGAGCTCCGCTCTTGGAGTGCCAAAGAGCCACCCTTCACGAGTAGCGCGATTCAAAACACTGCCATGTGTGACCTTTTGCTTGATTGGAAAATGGGAGGAGTGACGCACGGAGCAGAGCTCCGCTCTTGGAGTGCCAAAGAGCCACCTTTCACGAGCGGCGCGATTCTGAGAATCACGCCACTCGTGAAGGGTGGTGCTTTGGCACCCCAAGAGCGGAGCTCCGCTCCGTGCGCCACTCCTCCCATTTTCCAGTCAAGCAAACCAATACCTAGGGTTATGCCCATTTAGATATGAAGGTTATATAAACCTAATATACCAATTTTTAGCTTTTCACTGGAATACAGGATGAAGTTTCATACTTTATATGAAAAAAAGTCTCATAAATTTAATGGTCATAGATCAAGCTACCATCGCTGTAGATTTACATCACTAGAAAACTTGTCTGGAAACTGAAAAAAAATGGATTAAAAAATAGAGAAGTTTGTTTTGGTGTCGTTTTTCACTGATTTCGGGAGACCATATTTCATTCTCAGCAGTTTACTGGTATTATCTTGTCACAAATTGCGATACAGAATCAATTCATGGGAATATTGATGTCCAGTGAAGATGGCCACCTTGTAGGTATCCTCGTTCTCTTTCAAAAATAAAATTTAATGAGGGGCAACAATTTATTGGAAAAAGAAATCGCTATACGAACCTGGCGTGAAATATCAGTTTTGGGAGGAGTGGCGCACGGAGCGGAGCTCCGCTCTTGGGGTGCCAAAGCGCCACCCTTCACAAGCAGCGCGATTCTCAAAATCGCGCCACTCGTGAAGGGTGGCGCTTTGGCACCCCAAGAGCAGAGATCCGCTCCGTGGGCCACTCCTCCCATTTTCCAGTCAAGCAAACCAATACCTAGGGTTATGCCCATTTAGATATGAAGGTTATATAAACCTAATATACCAATTTTTAGCTTTTCACTAGAATACAGGATGAAGTTTCATACTTTATATGCAAAACAGTCTCATAAATTTAATGGTCATAGATCAAGCTACCATCGCTGTAGATTTACATCACTAGAAAACTTGTCTGGAAACTAAAAAAAATGGATTAAAAAATAGAGAAGTTTGTTTTGGTGTCGTTTTTCGCTGATTTCGGGAGACCATATTCCATTCTCAGCAGTTTACCGGTATTATCTTGTCACAAATTACGATACAGAATCAATTCATGGGAATATTGATGTCTAGTGAAGATGGCCACCTTGTAGGTATCCTCGTTCTCTTTCAAAAATAAAATTTAATGAGGGGCAACAATTTATTGGAAAAAGTAATCACTATACGAACCTAGTGTGAAATATCAGTTTTGGGAGGAGTGGCACACGAAGCGGAGCTCCGCTCTTGGGGTGCCAAAGCGCCACCCTTCACGAGCGGTGCGATTCTGAGAATCGCGCCGCTCGTGAAGGGTGGCGCTTTGGCACCTCAAGAGCGGAGCTCCGCTTCGTGCGCCACTCCTCCCATTTTCCAGTTAAGCAAACCAATACCTAGGGTTATGCCCATTTAGATACGAAGGTTATATAAACCTAATATACCATTTTTTAGCTTTTCGCTGGAATACGGGATGAAGTTTCATACTTTATATGCAAAACAGTCTCATAAATTTAATGGTCATAGATCAAGCTGCCATCGCTGTAGATTTACATCACTAGAAAACTTGTCTGGAAACTGAAAAAAATGGATTAAAAAATAGAGAAGTTTGTTTTGGTGTCGTTTTTCGCTGATTTCGGGAGACCATATTCCATTCTCAGCAGTTTACCGGTATTATCTTGTCGCAAATTGCGATACAGAATCAATTCATGGGAATATTGATGTCTAGTGAAGATGGCCACCTTGTAGGTATCCTCATTCTCTTTCAAAAATAAAATTTAATGAGGGGCAACAATTTATTGGAAAAAGCAATCGCTATACGAACTTGGCGTGAAATATCAGTTTTCTACATCATTGAATCCCATAGTTTTACTCCTACTGTTTTTAAATAAATAATCTACATGGATTATCGGTCTTAAAATAAAATATATTTCTTCACTGTGGCACCTCATTCTTCATTGGCATGCCTCATTCTTCCTTGTCAATCCAAAAACGCGTTCGTGACTTGGTGATTTGAGAGGAGCCATGGGTTTCGAATTTGTGGGCAAGGTTGGCATTGGGTTTGGGAATTTCTTTAGGGATTCGTTTTTCTTGGAAGATTTGGCTAAGCATGAAGGCATTATTTTTATTTTTGGTTGTTGATGTAATAGTAACGACTATATTAATAAGATTAATATATTTGAAATAGGAAATAGTTATATATTTTACACATTGAGATCTATAATAAATTATCAATACATATTTTTAGATTGCATTGACTCTATCACCATGACAACACATTATCTAACTTATTGTTTTCATGATGCTACACTCCCAAATGGAAATCTTATTGGGGTGTGCATGGTTTCACTTCAATGAAGGTTGTCTTGTGAGGCTAAGAGCAGGGATGATTTTAGGAGCGAATTATAGCCCATAGGCAAATTTTAACGGTTGCCCTAAAAAAGGTGGGCGAATTTTTAATATTAAAATGGTTTTTTTTAATTTAATAAATTGGCCCATATTTTATTTTATATATAATTTCCCTTGACTAAATAGCCACCGCAATTAAAATGTGGAAATTCATAAAAATCTAATTTAGCCAACCCGTCGATGGGGAAAATCGTGACATTCGCCCCTATTTCTTTCATAATTGAGGTGAAATCGCCAAAAATTTATAGTTTTGGAGGATAAATGGAGATGATTCGCCCAAATTTATGGTAGATAGGTTAAAAATTTGGTATTTCGCCCCTATTTATGGATCTTTGGGTAAATTTGTTTTAGTTTGCCCTGATTTGTAGGCCCTGGATGTTCATCCATTGGGTATGGAGCATCACAAGATTTGGTTCTGCTTCAGGTGAAAACGGATGGCATAGGTCTGCTACATCAATTTACTTCGAGAGTTTTCCTTACAAGGTTAGCCAGGAGACTGGGTTCATTGATTATGACAAGCTGGAGGAGAAATCTTTGGATTTCAGGCCTAAGCTTATTATCTGTGGAGGCAGTGCTTATCCCAGGGATTACAATTCATTGATTATGACAAGCTGGAGGAGAAAGCCTTGGATTTCAGGCCTAAGCTTATTATCTGTGGAGGAAGTGCTTATCCCAAGGACTGGGATTATGCTAGGTTCCGTGCTATTGCTGGTAAATGTGGTGCCATGTGTTGGGACGCATACTCCATGTTTGGGTAACTCCGCGGTTAATCAGAAAGTTTGTAAGCAGAGTTATGGGTCAAAACAGTCTTAGGGGTGTCGCGGGAAGTTAAAACTCCTTTTTTGTAATAAACCCTTGGTTGAAATCCAGGGTTTAGGGTTTTGGGTGCCCATGGTTTAAGACCATGGTTTTGTAAAAATGTGCAGTATAAATAAGCGCTTGTGTAAAGAAGATAGGTTAGGTTTTATGATGTAAGAAAGATTAAGGCGAAGCTAAGGTTGATTTTGTAAGGAAAGGTTAAGTCCCAGCTGTGTGCGTGGACGACCTCTGTAGCTGTGTGCGCAGAGGGTTTTTGTAAAGAAGATTGAGGAAAGACCTGCAGCTGTGTGCACAGGGGCCTGCTGCTGTGTGCGCGGCTTTTTAAGGACTGAAGGGATCTGCAGCTGAGTGCGCAGATCAAACTGTGGTTTTGTAGCTAGTTGAATAGAACACAGTTTGTGGACGTAGCCCCTACACTGGGGGTGAACCACGTTATATCCGGTGTTGTGGTTTCTTGTGTTGTTTATGTTTCTGTTGTCTTTTATGCATTAATAAATGTATACATTTGATAAGTTAGATCGCTGCTAATATTAAGCTTCGCTGTGAATTCCCTGTAGTGGGTTGAGCAAGTCACGACTGTTTATCTATCTGTGAAGTTGTATGTGAATGAATGGTAAAGCTTTATAATTGTTGATTAATAAGGTTATTAGAGGCTAAGGTACAGTAATCCCCCTCTCTGCTTGTAGAAACTTGATTCTGCGGCACCCCATAGCTGTTTCGGGTGAGACTGCAACCTGCGCACGGGTTTTTTCCGAAAGGGCCAACACTGTGGGTCTTTTGTTGGTGCGACACAAAAGGATTAAACCCGGGTCTGCCCTATTGCCCAACAAATTGGTTCCGTTGCCGGTTGAACTCAGTACCTGCTCAAGAGGGGTTTACATCGTACCTCAAGGGCTATGTTCTGGAGGCCCTCTGCGAAGGAAATCAGTGATTGGTTTGCTGAGACTTGTCTGAAATTCGCGCAACAAGAGAATACGAATCCGTGTCAAAGCGCAAGTGAATTTTTACAAAGGTATGTTTTTTGTGATGCTTATGAAATTTTTTTTGGTAGTATCCACATAGAGTTGCACCAGTGGTTGTCTAGGTTAACAGAGAGGAGGATGAACTTTCAAGCTCGACGGATTCCTGTGTGGACCCCCTAAAGGGTCAATCTTGTGCAACACGTGAACAACGAGGTATCCCGCGCTGTTGACTTCTGGACGACGCGAATGTTGGAAGCCTTTGTGACAGAGTTTGCCATTGACACAAGCACCTCTTTCAGTGAAGCTGAACGACAGTTTTTCAAAGGCCCCCGTGGTAAGTTTTTAAATTCCTTAAGCTTGAAGATTAAAATACTATTGGTTGAAAAGGGTATATTATTATTTGAATCAGACTGTTAGTTTAGTAGTACTAACATATGTTTGCAAGTGAGAATACCTTCGAGGCGCAAAGTGGGTTGCCGCGAAGTGAGAAAAGGTACAAAAGAGATTTTGATTCCTACTCCTCAGGTCAGACCACCGCACCTCCCCCTGTAAACCCTCAATAGCCAGACCCTGAAGAAAACCCTTTGGTAGGAAACCCTCCCATCACCCCACAGCGTCGCTTTGTTACCCCTAAAGTTCGGTCGCAGTGTGACAGGAAACCAAGCCCGAGTATTCTGGCCACAGGTCAATCTGCCCCCGTAAACCCCCCCCCATCAATGTCTTGTCCCCCTCCCAACCCTCCCAGAACCACCATGGCCCACCTAGCCGATGACATTAAGCTGCCCATGTTTAAAGGAACGGGATCAGAAGATCCAGAACAGTTCTGGTTTTTATGTGAGGCCGTCTGGAACGTGAAGAGTATTACAGACCTGGATGTGAGAATCGCGCAGCTCATTACTTCCTTTCGCGACCAGGATTTGACCTGGTTCATGAAATTCTCCAGTAATCAGCACCCCACTTTGGATGAAATCAAGGCAGCCATCACTAAGGAATTTAAGAAACCGAAATCAGAATCGCAGAGCATCACTGAACTCAAAGAGATTCAACAGAGGCGCGGCGAATCTGTGTGGGACTTTGACCAGAGATTCAAAGTTCTACTAGACCAAGTCAGCTTCACCATTAGTCCTGCGCAGCACAAGGAATGGTTTATTGCAGCATTATTGCCGCATATCAGAACTCTGCTCATGCAACAGAAGGTTGCTGACCAGCAAGAGGCTCTGGAAATCGCAATGAAGCTAGAGACCGCCCATGTCGGAGACGATTATGGTATTGCTCAAATCTAAGCGTAGCTGGAAGCGATGGCCCTGGAGCTTCGCGACATCAAGAAAGCTAAAACCAGTTGAGAGGAGGTCTGGTGTACGCAATGTCGGTCCGAGGGTCACGATAGGGACCAGTGCCCCGTGGCCAGAACTTACCTAAATACGGGAGTGCCCAACCAATTCAATCTCGGTGTTCTATATTGTGAGATTTTCCAAACCTCTGGCTAGCACCGCCCTGAGCACTGCCATCTTCTTCAGAGATATGTTCAAGTTCCCCAAAACCCCTACTGCCAGTTCTGTAAGTCCATAGGGCATAATGAAGAAGAGTTTCGTAGTTACGACCTTATGCGAGAGCACACCTTTGCCGCCTACCGAGTACACAATGAGGCCCAGAATAATGATGGCTATGGTTACCGCGGTGGCGCCTCCGAAAGAGGTGATTTTGGCGGTCGCGGCCGTGGTGGGATGACCGGAAGAGGTAGAGGCCAGGTTGTGTGTTACAATTGTAACCAAGTTGGCCACTTGTCTTGCGACTGTCGGAACCCCACTACAACCTGTCGGTATTGCCACGCAGTGGACCACGTGATTGAACAGTGCCCCCAGCTCCTCGCAAATATTTAGGAGAACAACCATGGCCCCACCCCAAATATTCAGTTGATTTCCGTTGAGCAAAGACCTGCCGCAGCCCTCAATTTGGTCACCTGGAGTGGAGCTACGATGCATATTCAAAACATGCCAAAGCAACCTGTCGCGGTGTCCACACGTAAGGCCTCCGAGAAAGTCCCAGCCCTTGATCCTGCGAAGGACCAAGCACCAGCCCAGGAGGCCCAGTGCGATATTGTTGACCCTGGTGTAGCAGAAGTACCTGCGCGGCAACCTCAGCAGGCTTCGTAGCCACAAGAGGCCTCGACGGATAAAGTAAGTACACTATCCTCTTTCTTGCAGAGCTGTATGAAACTCTTGCAGAATCAGAATGCTTTAAAAGAGCTGCAAAAAGTCCTTGCTGTCACAGACCCTCAGAGAGGAATTGATCAGGAGAAAACTGTTAGTCGTGTCTGAAGAACGGGAAGGGAAATGAGATTGAATGTTCAGATAGGGGAATATGATATGACTGATGGCATTTTGGATCTTGGATCAGACATTAATGTCCTACCCAAGCAGACCTGGGGACAAATGGGAAAACCTTCCCTGGTTTGGTCACCTATACAACTGCGACTAGCTAACCAGCAAAGGATTGTACCTCTAGGGAGACTTCTTAGTGTTCCAATAGACATTGATGGGGTTAGTACTCTAGCATATTTTGAAGTTATTGAGATCATTGATGACAGCAACCCTTATCCAGCCCTATTGGGAATTGAGTGGGCCATGGCCAATGCTGCAATCATCAACCTTAAGAGGAGACAGATGACCTTCGAAGGAAATGGTCTGCGCGTTATCATACCCCTCGACCCATCCCAAGGAGAAAGATATACAGAACCACTCAGAGATGAAGGGGAGCAGGATACTCTAGACCACATCTACAACATCACAGCCAAGGACGCAGATTATGTCGAGCCTGACGCTGATGGTGTAATCGATTGGCAATGTGATAGCTCCTGCATGTCTGATTCAGAAGATGGTCTGGAGAACTGGCAGAATCGACTGTACGAGCTACATGGCCACAGATGCGCGCAGATCACTCAGTCTCTTAGAAGCCTTAGTGCACAGCCTAGAGATTTGCCTACATATGTTGGGATGACAGACCCTGGAGAATTTATTGCACATGTGTCCGACCGAGTACCTCAGTCACAAAACACCCAGACTCTGGAAATAGCACTAGGAGCTACAGCAGCATGGGGGACCGATCCTAAAAAGTCTCACCCCAGTCAGGGAACCTGCCAGAAATTCCTACGCCCCAGATTCATAAGCCAAGCTCAAGAGGTACGAAGTAAGTTCAAGGGGCCGAATAGCCTTCAGGGACATTTGAGGCAGTACTATACAGCAGGGGAAAACACACCTCGCAAGGAGAGGGTGCATAAGTGCGTGCATATCTTGGAACCTATAGTGAAAAATTGGCATATGGAGGTTGAGCTCCGACACGGCACTGTAAGTAGCGATGATCTTGTTGATAGCTTTTTGATCACATTTTCTATTAACAAAAGTGGTCCTGTTTTAGATATAGCTTTCCGATCAAACCACGACAAGGAAAATGATGATCACCCAGGAATTGAATACCAAACCAAGGGGCAGAGCCAAGATGCTAGTCCCTCAAACCTAATAGTCCTGTCGCAGATATTACCAGGTCGGGTCGAAGGGCACTATTGTGCCGAGGTTGCTTGTTGTCCTGAAGTTTCAGCCATGATTCTGCCGAGGCCCAAAAACACAGTGAGGCTCAAAATCCGACCGTTGGGAAGCAGCCAAATTGGCGGCGATAGTGTTTTAATTGCCTTAAATACCTGTACTAAGAATATTATCGAAAATCGGGTAACAGTTGGACAAGATTTTTGTAAGATTTGGTGCCTTCAATGCACCGTCCTGCCCGATGTGATTGATGGCATGTATAAGAAGATGCCTAAGTCAGGGAAAATTGTATTCTGCATTTCGTCAAGTTTTATGAGTGAACCCATGACAACAGAAAGACAGATTGACGACTTAGTAAGAGGATTCGAGCGAGAGGGCCTGATAGCTTGCTCTAATCGGCTGCTTGCTTATGTTCCCAGTGAAGATGCCCAACCAGCACCACCACGGCCGATGCAGACTCGGTCTGCTAGAAAAAAGTGCAGAACTGAAGTTCGCTCCAAGCTCAACCAAGATCGACAGAGGTGAACAGGGAAAATGCCGGCAGCACCTCCTATGGATCCCCCCGGTTTAGCACAGGTACCAACCGGGGATAGGGAGAACATTGCACCTCCATGGCCACCTTATCTCCAACCTATTCTCCCAAACGCCAAGATTCCCTCTACGGAAAAAGCAAGTCACATTAACCACACCCTTGCTACCACCAGGAGTTCAGCTGGTCGGAAGCATGACAGGGAAGATAGATCGGCTCAAGTACAGCGACCACGACACAAATGATCATGGCAAGTTTCCCCAGTTTGCACCGGCCGAATACCTGCACCACGTCAACTACCCAGAACATGATGTACCCCTACTGGAAGTGCAACCATGGGCTGTGGGCCTGGATAACGCTGGCCTACTCAAGCTGCTTGATATTCCACATTTCGGTCGCGGCATACAGGTGACTATAGTGGCCAAACAGTTGCTTGTGTTAGTGCATGACGGCTATTTGTGGATAGGAGACCAGAAAATCCCCATTGATGCCGCACTCATTAATAAGATCATAGGGTTATCTATGGCAGGACCTGATCCGGGAGATGAATTTCCCTCAAAACATGAGGATACAAAGCTTGCGCAAACTATGAAAGAGCGGTTTGGCCTAACCAAGGGGAAATGGGGGTATCACACCTCCACGATTCAAGAACAACCTATTCACTTTGCAGCTGAACTCTTAGCCTGCAAGATCATCCAGAAATGCAGGCCTACTGAGGTACCTGCTCCAGTTATCCGAATTGCCATGAACTACGCCGAGGGATACACTTACAACTGGTTCGCATATCTTGCAAAGGAATTCCTGGAGGATGTTCGCGATGCACAGGAAAAAGGTAGACCTTTTCATTACTCCTGGTTGTTAATCCTTATTGCATTAGTTGGGTGGAAAGAACCCACCGAAGCTCAGTTTGTCGAAGTAAACCCAGGTCGGCCGGAGGCATTAAGGTATGCCTCCCTCTGGCTATCCTTGAATAAGGAAAATCAGGAAATGGCGAACACTGTGTTCGTCTGTTATGCCATGAGTATCCACATGGAGATTCTGCGAACACCTCGGCTTACCAATGAGTTGTTCTCTAAATATGAGGGTGCCGTGAACTTCAGGGCTGATCTTCATCATGTGTTCATTCAAGCCCGTGCCGATCCACGACATCGATGGTTTAAATTACCTTATGTAGTAACCGAATTAGATGTCACGGGCATTGTTCAGCTATGGCCAGCTGAGTGGTTGCAACATGTCGGGAAAAAACCCTCTATCCCCGTTCCCCTAGCTACAAATATTGGCGCAGGTACCAGTTAGGCGCAGCAGAAAAACCCATTAGAAGATAGCGAAGACCTGAGTGATTCGTAGATGGATGGAAACGGCCAGGACGGAGATGGCGGCCAAGATGATCAGGATGAGGAGTCGTGCAAGACTCTATCAGATCCTAGCCCATCAACTAAGCGCAAGTCACCAGAAGCAGCAGAGGTAAATAAGCCGCAGTCCCCCAAAAAGTCAAAAGCGTAGAAGGACAAAAATATTGAAGAAGATGTCACTATAACGCTGGATGAGCTGGAGCAGGCTCTAGAAAAATCTACTGGGACGCTTACCAAAAAATGGTCCGATTTTTCCCAAATGCATCTTGTCGGGCTCACATGTATAGCAAATAGGGTTTCGGAGCTAAAAGAGTTAGCGACAAAATCAGCAACTAGTACTGCGACAAGTAGCACTATAGCGACCGCGCAGCAGGATCTTAGGCAATGGCCAACCAGAGATAACCGAGGTCAAGTATCAAGCGCAGCTCTGATACTGACCGATGCAGATTCCCGGTCCCAGATGAATATGACTGTAGGGATCGATTATACAAAGATGACCATGTCAGAATTGCACCTCTGCCAGCTAGCAATTACAAAGGAGATCCATGCACGAGATCAATCGTCCCAAATCCAATTGCATGACATTATCAAGAAAAACAAAATCGTCGCAGCATAACTAGAAGAAGTGGCGCAAAAGAAGATCGATGCTGAACATAAAACAACTACACTTATGCAAGCATTGGACGAGGCCTGTCGGAGTCTTTCTGATTTCGACCTGCAAGGTGCAGAGGAACCAGCACAGAGAATTGCTAAGTTGAGAGACTATGCCCAGTAGTCTCGCAGCGAGATTGACAGGTTGAAGACAGAACATTGGCACCAGATCGCAGAACTTCAACTGCGCATCCCTCCTGAGACTCCACCAGAGGCCCGAGAATAGCGCCATAGGGACATCAAGGCTTCAGCAGCAAAAATATCAGATAATAAAGCCAGCGTTGCCAAATTGCTGGAAGACAGCATCGAAGCCTGGGCGAACCTCCAAGACCATCTAGATGTAGGTAAGATCCAGGAATCCATCAAGATACGCCAGGCCAAATTCAATGCAGTCAGAATAGAAATCAAGACGTTTCCACCTATGCAGAAGATGGCTAAAGTGAAGCGCAACAAGGAAATTCAGCAGGAAATTGAATCCTGCAAGACAAGGGTAACGCTGCTGGATAATTCGCTCCATCCCCTGGTTGATGAAGCATTGGAATTAAGTAATACTGCAGAAAGCCAGCTCAAAGTTTTGAAGAGCTATGACAGTTTTGCGCAGGAACGGGCTAATACAGATTCATCTTCAATGTTACAAGAGTTGGTGGAAAAGGAGAAAGCAGCTAATGACATACTACATAACCTCAACAGTCGCTTTAGCACCTTCGCGCAGAAGATTTTCCCACCAGAGATGTCACAGGGTGTCCCGGGACGGGCCACTAGTGAGTCTTAGGGGCCTGTTGGGACGCATACTCCATGTTTGGGTAACTCCGCGGTTAATCAGAAAGTTTGTAAGCAGAGTTACGGGTCAAAATAGTCTTAGGGGTGTCGAGGGAAGTTAAAACTCCTTTTTTGTAATAAACCCTTGGTTGAAATCCAGGGTTTAGGGTTTTGGGTGCCCATGGTTTAAGACCATGGTTTTGTAAAAATGCGCAGTATAAATAAGCGCTTGTGTAAAGAAGATAGGTTAGGTTTTATGATGTAAGAAAGATTAAGGCGAAGCTAAGGTTGATTTTGTAAGGAAAGGTTAAGACCCAGCTGTGTGCGTGGACGACCTCTGTAGCTGTGTGCGCAGAGGGTTTTTGTAAAGAAGATTGAGGAAAGACCTGCAGCTGTGTGCGCAGAGGGTTTTTGTAAAGAAGATTGAGGAAAGACCTGCAGCTGTGTGCGCAGGGGCCTGCTGCTGTGTGCGCGGCTTTTTAAGGACTGAAGGGATCTGCAGCTGAGTGTGCAGATCAAACTGTGGTTTTGTATCTAGTTGAATAGAACACAGTTTGTGGACGTATCCCCTACACTGGGGGTGAACCACGTTATATCCGGTGTTGTGGTTTCTTGTGCTGTTTCTGTTTCTGTTGTCTTTTATGCATTAATAAATGTATACATCTGATAAGTTAGATCACTGCTAATATTAAGCTTCGCTGTGAATTCCCTGTAGTGGGTTGAGCAAGTCACGACTGTTTATCTATCTGCGAAGTTGTATGTGAATGAATGGTAAAGCTTTATAATTGCTGATTAATAAGGTTATTAGAGGATAAGGTACAATAATCCCCCTCTTTGCTTGCAGAAACCTTATTCTGCGGCACCCCATAGCTGTTTCGGGTGAGACTGCAACCTGCACGCGGGTTGTTACCGAAAGGGCCAACACTGTGGGTCTTTTGTTGGTGCGACACAAAAGGATTAAACCCGAGTCTGCCCTATTTCCCAACACCATGCTCTTATGTGACATGGCTAGAATCAGTGGCCTTGTCGTTGCCCAGGTACCTTTCCTATTTTCACTGACTTTCTTTGGAACAGTTACCAAGGAGTTGCTTCAACACTCCCACTTTCTGTAATGGTTGGCTTCAAATTTTAGTTAATTTTGCAAAATACCTAATCTGAAAACAACCAATAAGGTTACCATATTTTTCAAAAGAAGGCTCTAAAACAAACAATTTCAAAATGGTGATTCATTGCAAACTTCCATATAGCATTTCGAAGCATTAGACTAGGATGTAGTTCACATGGTAGAGATCTCACTTTGTAAGCATATGTTTCAGATTACTAACGTTTTTAACCTTGCGAGGCTCCCTGCCCGAATATTTGTGTGTTTCCACCATATCTTTGAATAACAGGTTCTCATATTACCTTAAATAATTTTTCTATGAGGCAAATCTACTACCTTGATCATTCTAGCACTTTGGAGGTCTCATATAGGGCAAAGGTTTCCAGCTTCTAAGATGGAAGAACCATTGTGTCTTTTTGTACTCTCCAGTGAGGAGAGGTTTGGTTGATTCCACCTGTACTACCCCCAGATTACCCATGTAGGTCCTCTCAGCCCTGATCATTCCCTGTTGGACATTATCGTAGTTTGTATTAGGACTTTAATATTGATTGATGATGATGGAGATAGGTCCTCCACCTTCACATCTACATGTGGGGTGAAGTAGTGGTGAAGTAGTGTTTGGAAAGAAGCACTTCAGGCATCTTGCAGACATAGAAGAGTCAATGAAAGAGGACATTGATGTCTCTGAGGAAAGCCAAGGTCCATAAAATTCCAATTTTGATGAAGAATTTAGCCTACATGATATTGTTGATTAGTTTAATGTCTTGAATAAAATGTTAGATTTGACAAATTTTTGATAAGATATATTAGTATTGTTTTTACTTTCAGACTTTGTTTTAGAAATAAAATCTCTATATATATTGTTTTTAATATGATATTTAAAAATATATGGTGTAGTTTTTTGTGAATGTATTTGAATCGTAATATTTAGGAATATAGTATGAAATAGTATCATTTTATACAAAAAATCTATGAAAATATATTGAAAATGGTTGTAAATGTCTTTATTTTATAAAATTTCTTAGAATTTTGTCAATAAAAAATCTTATTTTGCCTATAAAAATGTCTTATTTTAAAGAAAAATTGCAATATATATATATATATGTGTGTGTGTGTGTGTGTGTGTGTGTGTGTGTGTGTGTGTGTGTGTGTGTGTGTGTGTGTGTGTGTTTCAATATAACTTGCTTCTAAATGTGTGGTATTTTGTTAAATGTCTAAAAAATACACTTGAAAATAGAAAGTAATAATTTTTTTATGATGAAGGTGATTCAAAGGCCAAAAAAATGCCTTGAAATGAAAATGTGTGATACTGGTATCAACCCTTTTTTAAATGGAGGTAAAATTAGCTACTAAAATTAGGAGAGAGAAAAACGAGAACTGTGTCGAGTTCTCGTTTCATAGTATAAGTGGTTAAAAGCCTTACAATTAAAGAAACTGCAACACCCTTCTACTGTTTAACCATATTATACTAGCTATCAACTATAACAACATCATTAATAACAATACCAACAACCCTTTTCCAGGCCTAAACCTTTACAAAATATATCCTCTCTTAAGGGCGGGGAGTTCCAATCAAAACCCTATATATCCAATGTCTTTCTTCGTTGTTTGGATTGATGGACTTCCTGTTATCTCCTCTCCTTCTCTAACCAAATTTCTTCCATCTCTCACCACCTCATCAAAAAAAAATTATTTTAAAAATTAAAAATTAAGGACCTAATAAGACCAAACAAAACTTGTTGGCTTTCCCTCATGTTGGTAATCCATGTGTTTCCCCTGTACAGTGGACAACCCCCTTGTTGTATATGCTATCCATTCGATTTGATGCATAGCTCAGATAAATATAGACATGGATGTTCTAAATGACACGAAGAAAAATCCAATCATCCATAAACCAATTTAGATCAATTTTGGAAACCGAGTGGTTAATCAAGTTCATTCCAACATTGACAAACCCTTTATAATCATATAGGGGTGGGGGATTCATCTCATTCAAGTCAGATTTCTAATTGTTGTAACAAAATCTTGGCGCGTAATAAAGAGTGGGAACTATTTTTGAAGGTAAACCACTGCTCTATTCGGGTCGAGTATTCACATAGAACTGCCCCCTACTCCCTTGCAGCTCCGATGATGGGTGGGCTACGGTGAGCCAAGAGATAATGTTGCCCCTAGCTCTCATCTATCCTAATGTAATGTGGCAATCTAGGGCATCTAAAATTTCAATTTGGAATTGATGTGGTTGTAGATGTTTTCCCACAAATGCACAACAAACATCACAACATGCCCAAAAAAACTAAAACCATGAACCGGTTGCATGCCCATCCAATCTAAAAACCTGAACTGGTTGCATACCCAAAAAACCTTGTCACAGCATGCCCAAAAAATGGGGTGATGCTTACCCGTTGAGCCATGAGCTCCAAATCGAAACCGTGAGCTCCAAACATGAACCATGAGCTTCAAATATGAACCGTGAGCTCCAATTCTCAACCGTGAGCTCCAATTCTGAACCTTGAGCTCCACCGGAGCTACTCCAAAATTCACAAAAATGTCCAAATTACATAGAACTGTCCAAAACGAGTCGTGACAATGTCGAAATAGACTATTTATTTTTTATTATATATTATTTTATATTATATGTATTTTACTTTTATTATATATTATTTTATATTATATGTATTGCCATAATAGTATTTTTTGATTAGGTATAGTATTTTTAACTTAGCTATATGTATTTTTTAGTATATGTATTTTTAACTTAGGAATAGTATTTTTTATTATAATATGATGATGATGATGGTGATCCCACCCAATCCCTACAATGAAACCCCTGAAGCTGAAGATGATGATGGCGATCTCAGCTAATCCTTACAATCTCACCTAATCATCATAGTTATGCTGATCATCATCATCTTCATCATCATAATCATGATCATGATCATCGTCATCATCATTGTCATCATTGTCATTGTCGTCTTCAACATTGTGGTCTTCATTATCATGACCCTCATCATCATCATCATCGTCGTCGTCGTCGTCTTCAGCATCACGATTATGGTAATGGTGATGAGGAGGAGGAGGAGGAGGAGGAGGGTGGTAATGATGATGATGAAGTTGATTATGATGATTATGTTCCATAATCAACGTCATCATCATCATCATCGTCCTCTTCATCATTATCATCATCATCCTCTTCATCATTATCATCATCATCATCGTCATCTTCATCATCATTATCATCACCATCACCATCATCGTCATCATCATCGTCATCATCATCTTCATAATCATGACCCTCCTCATCATCATCATGACCCTCCTCCTCCTCCTCATCATCATGTCCTAACAACAACATAGTCAATGGCTTCTAACAACATGTCCTATGGTAGTCTTTCAGAAGGTTAATTTCTACACATATCCACATATAGGTAGTGATATGAACTTTTCACCAACATTAAGAGTAAGTAAAACTTACTGTACTTCAAAGATACTTGTTTTGTAATCCACCAACATTAAGAATAAGTAAAACTTAGTTTACTTCAAATATTCATTTTCGAAAAAAATTGTTTGATATAGGCAATAAAATGAAAGGAACTTTTTGTATCCTTGAAATACTTCTTATATCTAATAGATTCCTCAACTTCTATAACTATGGGTCCCACATATATGTTCAATAGAAAGATGCAAACCTAAGAGGAAGAAAAACATCCTAATTTGAATAAAGAACCTTCACATTAATGAGGGAAGAACCATCTACATAATGACACATCCCTATCTTGGATAAATGCAAATATAGCTTTGAAGGATGATTAAAAAGTTGAGCATGTGAGTCGAGCTAGTGACAACTAGGGTAGAACCTAGCTACACAAAAAGTTCGAGTTCATTTCTTTCCATTATAATATTATAAAATCATATCTTAAAAACTATTATAATTATTATAAGTTATCATATTACTCTATTATTATTATCTTCTCTTGCAACAAAAATATTACTATTTTTTATGGTTTGTGAAAACACATAAAGTTGGGCATATTTAAAAATATCAACCAAATAAAGTGAAACAATTACCTCCCTCCCATCCCTTATCTTTGATGATTATGAAGATGACAATGATGAAGACGACAACGCTGATCATGAAGATGATGACGATGATCATGAAGATGGCAATGATGACAATGAAGACGATGACGACAATGATGATGATGATGACGACGATGACAATGACGACGATGATGATCTTGATGATGATGATGATGATGATGATGATGACGATGATGATGAAGATGATGATGATGTTGATCGTGACGCCGACGATGATGACGACAATGATCATGAGGATGAAGATGATGACGATGACGACGATGATGAAGATGATGATGATGGTGATGATGATGATTATCATCATCATGAGGATGACGATGATAATGATGACGATGATGATGATGATGTTGATGATGATGAAGATGATGATGATGATGGTGATGATGATGTTGATGATGATTATCATCATCATGAGGATGACGATGATAATGATGACGATGATGATGATGATTATGATTATGATGTTGATGTCGATGATGACAATGATGATGATGATGATGATGATGATGACGACGACGATGACAATGATGATGATGATGATGATCTTGATGCTGATGATTATGATTGTGATGATGATGATGATGATGATCTTGATGATGATGATGATGATTATCATCATCATGAGGATGATGATGATAATGATGACGATGATGATGAAGATGATAATGATGATGTTGATGATGATGATGATGATGATTATGATGTTGATGTCAACAATAAAAATGATGATGATGATGATGATGATTATCATCATCATGAGGATGACGACGACGATGATGATGATGATGATTATCATCATCATGAGGATGACGATGATAATGATGACGACAATGATGAAGATGATGATGACAATGATGATGATGATGATCTTGATGATGATGATTATGATGATGATGATGATGATTATGATGATGATGATGATCTTGATGATGATGATGATGATGATGATTATCATCATGAGGATGACGATGATGATGATGACGATGATGATGATGACGATGATGATGAAGATGATGATGATGTTGATCGTGATGACGATGATGATGACGACGATGATCATGAGGATGAAGATGATGATGATGATGATGATGATGAAGATGATGATGATGGTGATGATGATGTTGATGATGATTATCATCATCATGAGGATGAAGATGATAATGATGATGATGATGATGAAATGAGGATGATGGTGATGATGATGATGATGATGATGACAATGATCATGAGGATAATGATGATGATGACGACGATGATGATGAAGATGATGATGACGGTGATGATGATGTTGATGATGATTATCATCATCATGAGGATGACGATGATGATGATGACGACGATGATGATGATGATGATGATGATGGTGATGATCATGAAGACAACGATGATGACGATTTCCTTATGATGATGACGATGAAGATAATGATGTGTGATGATGACGAAAAGGATGATGAATATGATGATGTGTGATGACGACGACGACGATGATGATGATGATGAAGACAACGATGAAGACAAAGATGATGAAGATGACGATGATGCTGCTGCTGATGATGATGATGATGTCGATGATGATGATGATGATTATGATGTTGATGCTAACAATGACAATGATGATGATGATGATGTTGATGGTGTTGATGGTGATGATGATGATGATGTTGTTTATGACGACGAAGAAAATGATGATGATGATTATCATCATCATGAGTATGACGATGATGATGAAGGTGTTGATGATGATGATGATGATTATGATGTTGATGTCGATGATGAAAATGATGATGATGATGATGATGATGATGATGATGATGATGAAGATGATGGTGATGGTGATGATGTTAGTAACTCTTTTAAAAAAAAGATAAAATAATAGTTCTAATTAAATATTTACCTTTCAATATATTTCATCGTCTTCTTCATCCAAGTAATCATATGTATCATCAGATACATAGTCAACATTGTAAGGATTGGCCATATCATAATCGTCATCATCATCAGTTACGCTCATCGTGTCATCATTGAAATAATCTTCATCGGCATTGTCTGCTACATCATCTGATTCAACTATTGCTTGGACATCTTCTGTTGGATCATCATTATTAGCTAACTCATGTTGATCATGCTCTTCGTCATCATATTCTTCTTCCAGAGAACCCTCTTCATTACCATCATCTAGGTTATACTTTACCGGCCTTCCCCTTAGATCGTGTCTCACAACAAATGACCAGCCCGCTTTACCTGGAACCTCTGAGTAAAATACTTGTTCACATTGGCTTGGAAGAACATAGGGCTTTGTTCCTGGCTCAAACAACCTTGTGTTTACCATGGTAAATCCATTATCATGTTCAATAATAGTTCTATCGGGTTCACATTGATTTAATTGTAACCTGTACCATTTGACAATGAATAGAACTACCTTAAAGGATTTAAAATCACACTGTATAATATCTTCCAAATACCCATAGTATCGATTTTCTGAGACTTCTGGATGTCTGTCAGTTCTAGATGAAACATTGGTAACCTCAAAGACAGCTAAAACCCCATAATCTAATGTTTTCTTTGTTTTATCCAATTTTTTGATCCAATATCTACCTCCATTGTAGACCATAGCCTTATGGTGTTTTACCTGCAATAAGAAATACACGAAAAGATTACACAACCATTCAGTCCTTATGCAATAATACATGGAAAAGAAGAACATGTACGTCAAAAATTTATTTGCAAAATAAAATATTTAGAGGGATTGTTTTATTATATACTTGTCATTTTATCTTTTACACCATATGCCAAATGGATTTCCCTTTCTGTTAGATTGTTATCTCCATTGCATTGTGCTGCTTTTACCAATGAAGCCACACCTTCCCATGATATTCCATGACTCGATTGTCCACATCATTCAATCCATACCTTCATCCAGTCAAAATTGTTTGTGATGTATAAATGAATTGCATCCCATTCTCGACCAACTTTTTAATGACAATAACCATTAAAATGAAAGAAAGGTGTAAATATCCTGAAAAAAGTATATGCTCTTAATTAAAGCAATTATGACTAGAAAATTCAATTAGAATATGAAGGATATAATAAACATCCACTAGATGATAATTACCTTTCATCTTCTTCAATCTACCTTTCCCCTTCAGTTGCTCCCCTTCAAATTTGTTATTGGATTCTGGATCACAAATGTGACGTAAATTGAGCTTTGACGCTAAAATAGGAATATATTCACTAACATACAACATGTTTTGGTATACCGTATATCCTTCCATTATAGAACCCTCCGCATGTGCTCGTTGTCTCACCAAACCCTTCATAAATTTGAAGTGCCTCTCAACCATCCACATGGACCTTGAGTGCACAGGTCCACACAACTCAATATCCTCAACTTGGTGTATGAGGTAGTGTTCTCGTGCATTGAAAAATTCCGATGGTATATGCTTCTGCATTTCACACATGAGACGAGGAATTTCTCTCCTCCAATACTTTATATCTTCTTTATGGATTTCTTTAGATGCCAACCATCTACAAGTGAAGCAAACCAATAATAATATTTGACAAAAATAAACATTAAATTACAATATATGTTGAAATAGTGCACAAAAAAAACAAATGCAAACTATACAGAGAATTAAAGAAACACTAAGCACATGCAATTAATCGCTAGTTACCTCATGTATTTACCAAGATTATATATAACTTGTTTGACATTGTTGTCGAAGTTGTCCGAGAGAGAGAGAGGTAGAACATACTGTATCAATATACAAACCACGCTATTTATTAAACAAAGACTATACACATAAGAAAAAAAAAAACGCAGCAAATTGACAAAAAAAAAATATGTACATAACAATAATAATTACCTTGACGAAGACATGACAATCATGTGTTTTGACCCCCGCAAAATCACCTTTTTTGGTTATGATATTCTTCAAGTTTGCACAAAATCCAGTGGGAAATTTAATTTTCCGCATTACTTCTTTGATAACATTTCTTTGTTGCTCCGTAAACATCCATGGAATTGAGTTTATATTAACTTGTTCTCCGTTGGTATGAAATTGGATGACGTCTTTCATTGCATGGTTGCTTTCTTGAATGTCTTTGCAAGCTTTCACAACTTTATCTTTCTCCCTCCTTAGCTCTAGTAGTCACCATAAGGTTTCAGTAACATTCTTTCCAATATGCATTGTATCAAACAAATAAGCAATTTGTAGGTGCTCATAGTAGGGCAACCTGTTGAATTGAATAGGATAACTTTTCATTCCTTGTGGAAGCCCATTAATGGTTTCATGATCACGATGGACATCATGAATATTAGTTTATAAATAAATTACATCATAAATCAAATATGGCTACTACAGTAAACAACTCACAATAAAAATTAAAATACATAACAATTCATATATGATGATCCATACGTACCATGATGAGGATTTCTATTGTATTGCATCTTCCAAAGGTGAGGTGTCATTCTCCGTGGTTTTAATGCAGTCTCCTACTTCCCATTGAAAATATTTTTTTAAGTTGTTCTATACCTGTGATTCTTAGAGATGAAATGCCTATACTCATCAAACACCTCCTTTCTTAAGCTTTTTGAACGACGAGATTTTATCTTAGGACCACAAACTAGACATGCAAATTTACCCTTTGTATGAAGACCTACAATATTTAGATATGGAATATCTATGTCACATTAGAGGAAATTTCAACTCAAAATGGGCCTTTTAAATTTTATTCGAATTCCATGTCATCATGTGTTAGCCAATGAAATTGCTTTAAATTTGAAATACCGTATAGGTCTTAAACACTTTTTTAATATAAATTTGGGGATAGGTATCATAAAAAAAACTACTTTTTTGTTTGTATTTTTGACATATATCCCCGTGTTTTTACTCAAATTTCGATCGGGAGAGCTCATTGGATGCGTAATTAAATTCTGCATCCAATGAGTACCCACTCGGCATACTTTTGACGGACCCTGCTACCCCAAAAACAAGAAATAGCTGAAAAAATGGAATGATGTATTTCTTGTTTTTGGGGTAGCAGGGTCCCTCAAAAGTATGCCGAGTGGGTACTCATTGGATGTGGAATTTAATTCTGCATCCAACGAGCTCTCCGAATCGAAATTTGAGTAAAAACACGGGGAGATATGTCAAAAATACAAACAAAAAAGTAGTTTTTTTCTTTTCTTCCTCCAAAATTAATAAATATTATTTTATTATTTTAACTATTATTTTATTAATTCATTTTAGGAGGCCCATTTTGAGTTGAAATTCCTATAATGAATATATTCATACATAAACTATTCTAACTACTCCATATCATTAAAAGCAATTAAAGTGGAACTTAAAATTACAAACCACAAAATGAAGTTAGCCCAGGGGCATCGTGTATTGTCCATACAACCATTGCATGGAATTGAAATTTCCTTTGTCGTATTGGTTTAGATGTGTCGTACATAGTTATTCCATTCCATAACTTCAGTAGCTCATCTATAAGAGGTTTGATGTATACATTCAGATCTTTGACTTGGAACTTACCTGATTCATTTGAAGTACATATAAAATATATCATTATGAGAACCATTAAGATATATAAACCATGCACAAGAGTAAAATAATAGATATATATATGAAATTAAGAAACATAATATGACAAATGAGATGCCACAACTACATTATAAATAAAAGAGTTTTCGACAAAAAAACTTGGAATAATCATTGACAACATTATGTGCTCCCTCTTTATTGACAACCATGGAGGAATGTTATTGTTGATAACAAAAATAGGCCACACCATGTAAATGGATTTCATCTATGCAAATGGATTAACACCATCTGCTGCCAAAGAAATCCTAAGATTACGTGGTTCTTCTTTAAAGTGAGGCCAATTTTCCTCCATATCTCTAAAAACAGAACCATCTGCAGGAATTCGGATAACATCATCTTGACTTCTGTTCCTAGCATGGTAATCCATAAATTGCGCTATGTTTTTGCACTTGAACAGTCGTTGCAAACTTCAAATGATGGGAATATAACGAAGAACCTTCTGAGGCACCTTTTTTGTTACTTTATCTATACGATATCTACTTACATGACATTCTAGACATTCTGTTGCAAATTCATGATGATTATAATATATAACATGGTCATCGGGGCATGCATGAATTGCTTCATAATGCATTCCAATCTCTTTCATGATAGAAGATAAATCTCGATATGTCCGAGGTAAAATATTTGATGGTGGTAACAAAAATTCATCTATCAGGCTACAAAAAAATAAACAAAATTGTTAATGTAATAAATAAATAATATTGACAAAACACACTTAATCCGTACGATGATCAATAATGAGTTAACAATACAATTATTATAGGAATACAAATAAACTTTATCACGATCCTATATATGTGATGGATTATTTTACATACCTTAGCATCCATGTGATTGCAATGTTTGAAAGACCATTCATAACCTTCAAGTTCATTATCAACAATACAATAGAGAGAAGATTTTTTTTGGAGCCTTCATAAAGGGGTTCATATGCCTTATTGAGAAGAGGTATATCGTGAACATCATTAAAGTCATCATCATTTTCATTATCAATGTCATCGTCATCATCCATTCTAATGTTAAATGAATCATGGATCAATGTATTTGTACCATCAACGTCAATTACATTATCGGTATGATCATCTTGTTCAATATGATCATTCACTTGTTCTCCATTAAACATACACGCTCCATGATCCTGATCCTGAACTTGTTCTGAAAGCACTTCCTTTGGATGATATGATGTAGGGTGTCTTTCCTTTAATATAAATACATGGAAACATCAATAGATTCAATAGATATACATTAATATATGAAAAATAAAAATAATACATACAATTACCAAAAAAATGAATATAATAAACTTTATAATGCTAAACCTACAAATGGGCGATTGGCGTTCCCCCCCTCAGTGTGTCCATGTTCCTTGCAATGTTTTGTGGCTGTTGAGATCAATATTCTTCTCCTCTTAAATCCCCTGCATTGAGTACACAGACAATAACATTTTCCATCACCCCTTCATTTCGTTGCATCCCATAGTCTAGCAAGCAATTGTCGGTTGTCTTCGTTTGGATCTGGAATATTTCTATTTGACATTTTGTCACAAACTTCGTTAATGAATATAACCGGTTGTCTTAAAAAATCAAGTTCCACGCATCAACATTTTGTCAAACAGAGAGAATTCGAAGAATAAAAAAATCCCAGCAAACTGTCTATCGATGAATTTTTTTTTTCCCACAACCACCCGTTGAAGAATAAAACAATTCTTGAAAATGTCTGTCAAGGAACAAATAATTTTCACAAATTGTCCATCGCTTCTACAACAAACGTGTCGAAATGTTTAAAACAATTTATATTTATAAAGGTCATGCGTCAGATATTCGACACCTTGAACATAGTTTCCATTGAAAATATGGGACCATAAATTTAAAATCATGTAAACCTTACATTTTTAAAAAAAAAACCTATACATCTCGTTGAATCTTTGACGCTTAAGGGTCGGAGATCCGACACTTTTGGGTTCACAGATCGTCGGTTAACTAACACCATACCATCGGATATCTGACAGATGATCGTCAGAGATCTGGCGCTTAAGGGTAAGATATGTGACACTCTAGGGGTCAGATATCTGACACCTATTGTGTTGGATATTCGACGGCACTATAAAACATTTTTTATTGGCATTCTTTTCAGTGATTGTTGTCCGACATATCCGTACGAAATGTCGGATGAAGTCGGATTTTGACATTGGATTTTGGGTTCAAATCATGTTTTAGGCCTACCATAGCTAGTTTGAAAATTCATTCCATTATCTGAAATGGGTTTTTCGCGAAATTCAATTTGAGTCTCTAGTTTGAGAGATATGTTCAGATGAATATCGAAGGTTTGCAATAGCTCCTGTCCATCCGTACCCTCTATTTTGGATTGATATTTCTCACTCCACAGGATGAGATAGGTCAAATTCCTTATATGATTTGAAATGTCTCTTCGATATATCAAATGGGTCTTCGACGAAATTTGATCACGTTGACTGTAGAAGAAGTTACGATTGAATTGGAAACGTGACATCATTCATGTTTTTGAGTTTTTATTTAAACTTACGTACATAATTTGATTTACAAGTACAAATTCTTGGATTCAAAGTTTTTCTTAAATTTGAAGAAGAAAATAGCAGAAACCTCTATTGTACAACTTCAAAATGGATATGAGATCAGTTCCCCTTCTATCACCATTCAATTATGTCGAGTAGAAATTGAAGATGGATGCATATCTTGAGAGCCATGATATCCTTGAGGTGTCTTTTGGATATGATAAAGAATCTTCTGAAGATTAAAATGATTGGCTAGATGATGGTGAAAGAGAATATGCAAGAATGTGTATAGTAATGACTCATGATATACGTTATCTCATGGAATCTAATGAATATCCATTCGAGCTATGGAGAAACATAGATAGAGCCTTTGATATGCATAAATAAGTAGATAATACTTGGAGTGAATTCAACACCTCCTCAAGTGTTCTTCCTTCAAATGTATCGGCTTCAATTCTCTCTCATGTAGTTGTTCAAGATGAAGAAGAAGCAAAATCTTCAACTCAATTAATTCGAAACGTTGGAAGTCTCCTTGTAGTAAATCCTTCTCCTATTTCTCTAGAAGTTTATGAAATCTATGATATCTCATCCTCTCATACAGCCGATCCAGAATAAGACATTCAAACCTCCATTGTTTAAGAAAAAATCTCCTTCCATCCTACTCAGTAATTCTCCAGTGATTCTTCTATTCTAAATTTTGTGCTAAGTTTGCTAGTGAAAGCTCAAGGAGTTGAAGAGAAATTCGATTCCTCTCTCTCCAATATTGCTGCTGGTGTGCATTAAAGTGATAATTTGGATGTTTTGGAAGAAATATCATATTTTAGGAGTGATTTGTTCACCCTCATTGATCCAATGGTTCCACTAAATTCCTACATGATTACTTGCACCAATACTCAGAGTTTTGTTGAAGAAGGAGAACATAATGCATCTGCCATATCAGTGACGCACTTGGAACCTTTGTTCCTTATTCTTAGATCTGATATCACCTTAATTGGATTGATTCTCAAGTTTCAAGAGCCTCCAGTCATGGTTGTAGTTGTTTTCATCATTTTTGGTGTGAAAAATGAAGCACCTCAAGTCTCCTTCAAAAATTCTGCTGCTGGGGATTCTATATTAGTTTCTTCTCACGAGTTTAATGATGTGATGTATAGTGATTCATTGGATATTTTGGAAGCCATATCAGATTACAGAGCTCAAGCATTCACTATCCATGGTCCCAGGCCTCCTCTTCCTTCCTACATGATCACATGCACACTTCCTTATAGTGATACTGAATTTGGAGACATCATGCATTCACCTAGACACTTTCTGCTCACATCTGGAGATGAATTTACCTTACATGGTTCAATGTTCAATACTAAAACATATCAATTTCTTTTTTTTACCTCACATGGTTCGAATTCTCAAGAACATTTTCTCTCTCATCATTGTACCTCAGTTGAGTAGATTCATGTTCTTCCAAAGAGGAAAATTCCTGCAGACATAATCCATCTTACAACTGAGGCTATGTTCTTGATCATGTTAAGCATATTCCTCTTCTTCAATAGAGGAAAATTCCTCTAGGAATAATCATTTAGTTTGGAGAGGTTCACATGCACGACCCCAGGATGCTAGTGCACACAAGGACCATCACTTTGCAAACTACATCTTTGTGGAGCAGTATTGTAGAAACATTTTTCAAAAGTTTTTGATATGAAAGCTTGATCCCGATTTTCTTGCTTAGTATGAGGGTGGGGGGGGGTGGGGGGGTTCCCATAAGGTTTTCCCCATTTCCTTTGGTTTTAGAAGTTATTATTTTGCATTTANCCAGGGCCCAAGTTGTCCAAAGTCAAGATTAAGGGGGTATGTTGTGATTACTATTAATATTCCCTTTGACCACATAGTCTATTTGTCTATTTTCCTTGCTTAGGATTTCTTCATCACTCCACTAGTGCACGGGGGACACACCTATGGGACATCTGCCACTTACTACACATGGTTGCATGAGCTTAGGAGCCCTAGGGACCAATCCCTATAATTTAGGAACCCACTCTTAATGCCACCAACAATGTTCTTTAGTGGACCTTGGTAGGCAATCAATTATGTTCAGTTATGCTCCAGTTACCATTAGTTAGATCACAATAAGTTATCCTAGCGCTAGTTTACATGATTTAAGGGAGTGTGGGTGCCTTTTCTCACCTACCCTCATCAATTAACTGACTGTATACTTAGTTAGTTATCCATAGTTGCATTAGTGAGATCCATTGGTGATTTTTCCACACCGAGTTAGCTTTGTAGTCAGTCTGAGTTGGTAGATTTGAATCCTATATTTAGCATTCAAATTCTCCCATATGTACAACCGATGTATTCCATATTATTTACTGATTCATGAATATAATTATATTATTCCAATTTTGTCTCCATGAGTGTGCAATTTTGTCATGATTAATTGAACATCCTATGCTAAATTCTTATCTCTCTTCTGCAACATTCTCTTCTGATTTGATCAGCAGGATGATGATCCTATTCTTCATAGAATTTAACATGATGCACACCACTAAAGCTCACAAATTTTTTTCTGCAATGACATAGGTGTGAGTCCCATGTACAACCCCAATGAATATAGGAATCATCCAACAAACAAGGATGCCCAAAATTCTCACAATAAAATGATGCATCACAATTATCTCCGAGAATGCAACAAGAAATACAAATACGTGTCTCCTCATCCAACAAGGGCATGTAATGACACTCCAACCAAAAGTTCCATGTGAACACATACAATGGATCAACTCTCTGCCACTGGTCAAATGGTGCAAGAATCCATACAAATGTGTGGATTTCCTCCATAGAGTCCACCTTGTGCAAGATATATTTCTCAATAACCTCTATTGGCCATTTGTTTGCTTATCTACCTTCCACTGATCATGAGCATAATGTTTTCTGCAAGAAGACTCCTTGTGTGACATGTAATATTCCACCCAATCCATATGTGGATGAATGGAATCAAGTGGCAGCAATATGTGCCTATGTTTCTTCTATGAAGGTAATGGTGCATTCATCAAGTCATGATGGACACCTAGGGGAGCCTCCTGCTCCTCATGTGGCACCAACAAGGAAAATTGTTTCTCCCAATTTTTATCCCCACCTGATGTGGCTGAAATAGAAGTGTGGGGTGTAAAAATGTGAATCAATTCTCTGTAATACTCATCCATCCAACTTATGGCTGCATATTATTCATCACTGGTTGATCCAGCTAAGGTGATCTCATTTGAATCTTCCATGGAAAAGAGGCTCTCTCCAGGAAACAACTCAAATTTTCTCTGGAAAAGATCAAGTGCTTGGTTCTCATCAAGCTTGTCTGCACAGTCCTAAAGCACATGCAAACCAAATGAATCTCATGATCCACCATCTCATGAGATTCCTCCATATGATCAAGAATGCAATCAACCTGGTGAGGATGGTTGAATAGTGTGTAGGAGGGTAGGTAAGATCTTTGCAACTTCTCATGAAGTTTCTCTATATCCATCTTGGAATCTTGGAGTGCACAGTGAGTGATCTTCAAGGAATATTGGGTGGTCAACAATTATTGCGTGATCTTGCAAATATCTTCTTCACTCGTTAAGGATTCTCCATATAGCAACTCAACAATCTCAAGCAAACTGTCTCTATCAGATAGAAAATGGAGAAAAATACCTTTGTTGCTTGTCATGGCATTTTGAAACTTCTCCAAGTATTCCATGGAATATTTCTCCTCCAACTTCAAACATATATTTTTCATCAATGCATGGGTTCCATGGAGAGTGTGTAGGGCCTCTTTGATCTTGCACTCACTCATCTTCAGTGACCCTGCAAAAAAATGAAGTTCTGGAAGATGAACCCCTTCTTCTTCCCTCTCTCTTGGATCAACTCCATGAAACTCCAGTGGTGATGTGGAAGTCGATCTTGGGAAATTTTCTTCAAGTGAAATCTCTATTTCACAAACATATATAGGTGGACATCCCTCAGTAGATGTCCCATTGAAACTCGAGCACCCATCGGTAGGTACTCTTTCAACCATGTCCATAGTGTTTCTTATCTCTCTGAATTGTTCTTCTATAGCACTAGTAGTAGGGTCAAGTGAATGAACACCCAAATATTTTGTTGCACAACCCTCACCAATAAGGATTTCAAATATGTCTTCCATTTCTGCAACATATTTCTCTTTGTGCTCATGGGAAACTTCTCCTTCTCCTTCACTGCAAATACCTTGCAGTAACTTGCGCTCCCCTTCATGGATATTTATTTCAGTTTTCCTAGTTGCAAGACTACGTGGTTCATGGCTCTTCTCAGTGATGATAGTGGGATGTGGATTCGTATTGATGTCAATCCTCTCCTATGATTTGGTTGAAACATTATCATGCTGCAAGTGAGTACAAAAATATGAACTGTGTTCATCCCTTTGCATGAGTTCTTCCTTCAAGTTTTATAGTTCACAACCAACTGGTGGGGGCTGGTCTTCCACTTCATTAGGAAGTTCAAATGATGATTTCATATATGATCTATGTTCTTATTTTGGATCTGATCCAAAATATTCCTTATGACCATTGACAACATCACCCACCTTTGCAATGTTTTGTGATCACCCACAGAGAAACTAGGAGTGAATTTATCTCCCTCACAGTTGTCCTTCATTTTGTAACCCTCATATGCAAGTGAAGCATTTTCATATTCACATGGATCAAGTGGTTGTTGTTAATTTTTTATGGTTATATCAGATATTATAACATTTAGCATCATAACATCATAACCATAAGCAAAAGGATCATTGAAAGATAGACAACCACAACCACAAAAAGAACACAAAGATTTATTCTGGGAAACCCTCATGGGGAAGAAAACCCAGCAAAACTTCCTTTGTATAAGATGTATAAAAGACAACCCAAAACCGGGTATTCTAATCCTTCTGTTCTATCTCCCTCTCTCTTCTATGCTCTACACAAGTGAGTGAGTGTGTTCAAATAAGAACCACAACTCCTCTATTTATACTAATTGTCAATTGAGTTTTTGTACTAGACAAGTCAGCCCTAATAAACTGTTTGGGATGACTTCACCTAGGAATACTCAAAACCGTATATTTTATATTATTAATTGGGTTACTAAAGACCCGACACAAGAGGAGGCTTTACCTCATGACTCTATGATGACCAAATACAATAGTAACACCTCGTCAAAGGAATAATAACATCTCCCTTGGGTTACATCGGTAAAATACATTTAGAATATCCTTTGAAGTTACAATATTTCAACACTCCCCCTTAACAAGAAGGTTATTCTACTGACAACATCATCATAGACTATAGGAGAATAGAGAGACAATTACAACAGTACATTGAGGAGATACATCTATATGTCACAAGAAGTTTTTCACAATTAGTAACTTGGAACAATTACTCTTCATCTTATGCATCACATGATCAATTGATCCTTTATTTGTGGCAAAGCATTGATCTTTCGATCCTTCGTAGCAGCACTTCGATCTTCTGATCCTTTGCATCAGCACTTCGATCTTTTGATCCTTTGCAGAAACACTTCAATCTTTTGATCCTTTGCAAAAACACTTCAATCTTCTCCATCCTTTGCAGTGGAACTTTGATCTTCTCGATCCTTTGCAGTAGCACTTCGATATTTTTCGATCCTTTGCAGTAGTACTTCGATCTTCTCAATCCTTTGCAGCAGCACTTCAATCTTTCGATCCTTTGCATTAGCACTTCAATCCTTTCGATCCTTTTGCAGCATCACTTCGATCCTTTCGATCCTTTGTGGCAACACTTCGATCCTTCTTGATCCTTTACAACCACACTTCGATCTACTCGACCCTTTGCTGCTGTAATTCGATCTACTTGATCCTTTTCCACCACGCTACCTACAGTACACATGATCTATTTGTGGGATGGTCAATCCCTATCACTTTAGGACATAAGTCCAAGGATGATGCAATCCTCACATGATCCAATTACGGGATGATCAATCCCTATCACTTTAGGACATAAGTCTAAGGATGATGCAATCCTCACATGATCCAATTATGGGATGATTAATCCCTATCACTTTAGGACATAATTCCAAGGATGATGCAATCCTCACATGATTCAATTACAGGATGATCAATCCCTATCACTTTAGGACATAATTCCAAGGATGATGCAATCCTCACATGATCCAATTATGGTATGATCAATCCCTATTGCTTTAGGACATAAGTCTAAGGATGATGCAATCCTCACATGATCCAATTATGGGATGATCAATCCCTATCACTTTAGGACATAATTCTAAGGATGATGCAATCCTCACATGATCCAATTACAGGATTATCAATCCCTCTCTCTTTATGACATAATTCCAAGGATGATGCAATACTCCATCAGCATGATCCATGAAATTAATCAGTTGAATCGTCTACAACTAAATGTAGATATTGACCACACCTAGTGCCAGTCCTATCGTATGTGAGGACTCATCATATACCATCCATACCACACAGGTTAGGACCACTCACAATTGAGTGTTATACTATGGTATCTACACTTACATGTACGAACACTCTTCCACACAAGAGTATAGTCTGCAAGGTAGATCTCGACTGCATACACAATTTCAGTCCCAACATCCATGAGGACTCATCGTAGAGCATCTAGACCACTGAGGTTAGGACCACTCCTGAGTGAGTGTTTAATATATGATATCCACAACTGAATTTGGTACTCTCCATGAGAGTAACATCTGTAGGGCCATCCTTAGCTAGTAAGGACCACTCTCATGAACACTAGAGTGTTATACCTGCTATTCTCGAGAGAGGATACTATCGTCTGTAAGTGAATGTGGGTACTCTCCATGTGAGAGTGGCATCTGCAGGGCCATCCTTAAGGACCACTCTCATGAACAAAGTTGTATACCTGCCATCCTCAAGAGAGGATACTATCGTCCACGAACAAATGTCAGACCATCATTACAATCATCCATCATCGATGTCAGTCTCATCATCACTCCCCATTTTCTGGGAGGATCCATATTATCAACCTGCTCCTCCTTTGTCAGAGGAGGGTTCATAGTGTCGACCCATTCTTCCTTTTCAAGGATAGTCTGTATCTTCGACTTGTTCCTCCTTTCTGAAGAAAGTCCACATCTTTGACTTGTTCTTCCTTTATGAAGAAAGTCCATATCTTCAACTCATTCTTCCTTTTTCGAAGAGAGCCCATATCACCACTATTCCTCCTTGCGAGGAAAGTCTGTAGTATCATCATGACTGTTCCTCCTTGCGAGGAAAGTATTTATGAACTACACCAAGCTTGTCACAGAAGCTTGGTTACCGCATCAACAACTTGCTCATTGGTACTCACATACTGGAGTTTTATGTCTCCCTTTGGTACCATATTCCACAAGATTCTTTGTCATCTTTATGCAACTCTGGTTGTCACAAAGAAACACTATGGTATCCAACTCCATGTCAAATAGTCTTGACATCATATTTCCGAAGCCATATGGCTGCCCAAATAGCGGAGCAAGTTTCTATGTACTCTGCTTCAGTTGTACTGATAGAAACACTAGAATAAACGATGAGATCATGGCAGATCCCAAACAATAACATCCACCCGAGGTGCTATTCCTGTCTGTGGCACTTCCTGCTCAAGATGAATCTGTATATCCATATAATCTGTAGTCATGAGCTCTACCATAGTAAAGTCCCAATTCTATCGTACCTTTAAGGTACCTCATCATGCTTTCTAACTATCAGATGAACACATCTAGGGTTAACTAGATACTGATTCAAGGTGTTCACAACAAAGCATATATCTGACCTTGTGTTCATCAGATATATCAACGACTCAATAATCTGTCTGTACTGAGTCATATCCACTAACTCTGATGTCTCATCAGACAACAGCTTCATGTTGGTATCCATGGGTGTGGCCATTGATTTACAATCCAACATATCAAATCTTCTTAAGATTTCCACAGCATACTTTCCCTAGTTAGGAAAGATTCCTTATGAGCTCTACCACACTTCCAACCCTAGGAAATAATATGTCAATCCAAGATATTTTCATCTTGAATTCTTCATCTAGCTTCTTCTTTCAATCTGTGATTTGTTTTTCATTTCCACTAAGAAATAGATCATCCACATACAACACTGAGTATGTCAGGTTCATCATCCATAACCTTAAGGTAATGGTTAGGATAAACTTTACTCTTGTAAAGTCCATGCTTGCCAAGAATCTATCTATTCTTCCATACCAAGCTCTAGGAGCTTGCTTCAGTCCATACAAAGTCTTTTTCAACTTACATACATGAGTCACTCGATTTTCGACTTCAAATCCTTGTGGCTATTCCATGTAAACCTATTCCTCAATCACACCCTTAATGAAGGCTTGTATTTACATCCATATGGTGTATATCACATTTCATCATGGAAGCAAGTGCCATGATAGTTCTAATAGAAGTATATCTTTCTTCCTGGAGCAAGTGTCTCTTCATAATCAATTCCCTTTCAATGAGAGAATCCTCTAGCCACAAATCTTTCCTTTCTTCCATAAACAACATATTTTATCTTTAAAATCCACTTGGAAGATACCACACTCTTGCTTTATCATTTGGGTACTATATCCCAAACATCATTATGGTATTCTTCCATCATTGCATCTATCATGAGTTCATTCTAGCAGGTCATCGACATATCCTAGTATTCTACATTCAACCTTGAATGTTTGAACCCACTTTACTCTTGGTATAATATAGGTCCATCAGGAAGCTGTCCCTCATGTTGTACCATGTCGAACTTAGATATCTTCTGTAGTCACTCCCCCTGAAGTGGAACATCATATTCCTTTTGCATTTTGTACTGGAGTGACAGGTATCATTCTCTTCTACTATGTATCCATCTCAGGTTACTAGATACCAAGATCCCTTTTTCTTGACCTTTGTCGAAAATTTCCTCTTGCACCCATCTGTGAGCTTGTTGTCTTCTATATATTTCCATATTCAACCTTGTAGCAAAGTTTAAGATATTCATCACTCTAGGTGATCTGTCAAGCTCCTAGATGTGCTTTTCTATGGGTGCCTTCTGAGATTGCACAAAGCATATTCTGTACAAGTGGTTCTTTGCTCAATATATACTTCTATTGAAGAAGCATGTCTAGTCAATAAAGTATGTCATGCCATAGTCTATTCTTTCTGAGACAAACCAAAAACCTTTCTTTTTACACTTGTTCTTGTAGATCCATATGGAAGACACTATGGACTTCCCTTCAGGACTCAGAACTATATCGTAGACATCATTCCCCATGATCAACTGTTACTCTTTTATCATAGCCTCTTCCATAGTCGGAAGGGTTAGCATCAATGCTGTCACCCAATTGTGTTACACAACCAGAGTGTGTCTGAGGCCTCTTAATTTGGTTTGGAAGTCTCACCATAATTTTGATCATCTTGAGTTATCTTTCATACCCAAGGTGGTCTTCATCTTTCGAGGTGGATCTACTGCTTCTCTGAAGCTCTTTCTCCCATCATGGTGTCTCTGATCCTAGGATATTCAGATTCATGTTTATTGGATTGAATCTTAAATTGTCATCAGTTGTTCTTCAGAACAAGTCTCATCCTCCTTTTCTTGTAAGAGGTTGTACAGGACCTTTCCTACAAGTAAAATGCACCAATTGCATGGTTAGAACCATTTCATAGAACATATGCATAATGACAAATTCTTATGCATCATGCAACTGTTTATCCAATACAACATTCATCCATATCTCATGGAAAATTTCTAGATGCCTTCCATCTCTACCATGACATCATTTATATTGTGCACAAATCCAATATGTCAGTAAAGAGGTTTCTTTCTAGACAAGTAGCAATGGAGAGTTGTATAGCACCATGGGTTACTTACCCATCACATGCATATTAGTAGTATACTGTCATTAATGCATAATACACAGCATATATAGGAAAGACAATTCAAATACTCATCTTTTTTTTTTTGTCGTCATCTCCTTCTGGATCAACAACTTCTTCTTTGACTAGTGAGATTGCTTCAATCTCATGCTTGCTTGAAAGCTTTTTGAAAATGTTGCTTCTGGTAGACCTAGGGTTTGACAAAGAAACCCTAATTTTTCAATTGAGGTATCTTTCAGATCTGATTGGATATAAATATGCACCTCCTCAAGGCGAGCTGATCAGTATACTCATTTTCCCAAAACTGTGTTCAGAACTACAAAATATCTGATGCCCTAGTTTTTTTCAGTTTCTTCTGCATAGATGCTTGATATTGTTTCTGCAGTATCTCCAAAAATTATGCTCCTATGTGTCTGAAACTTTGTACTAAGATATCCTTGACTGTCCTCTTTCCCAAACCACAGGTTAGAGCAGAATTGGTTTCACCAGTTGGGACATATGCACGTTTTACCAAGGTGTCTTATTTCAGGACTGTTCAGAAGAGAAAACTTGTATGGAATGCCACGTTTTACTGTTTCACCTTCGGGGTCTGAAATGTTTACCACAGAAATTATATTCCATGCTATTTATAGAACATCTTGAGAAATTTTATTTGAACCTTTGTATCCCAAGATATAGCAATTCTCCCTAAGTCACCTGTTTAAGACTGAATCCTGGGAGAGGCTAGAACCCTAACTTGGAGGAATCATATATCCTAGAATATAGTGAATATGAGGCTAAAACTTTTACATAGTGTACATCAGGAAATTATGTTCATCCTGTGAAAGTTTCGTCTCCTGATCCTTCTCCAATATTGTGATATAGTGAATCTACCAAAACTACTAGTTTTAGTATTTTAGGGTTTTCAAGCATGAAACCCTAATCTTCAGTAGTTGTAGTTGTAGCACTGTTTCGGCTACACAAAGACTTATTTTAGGGTGGATCTGATACCATGTTAAGTTTTTATGGTTATATTAGATATTATAACATTTAGCAACATAACAACATAACCATAAGCAAAAATATCACAGAAAGATAGACAAGCACAACCACAAAAAGAACACAAAGATTTATCCTGGGAAACCCTCATGGGGAAGAAAACCCAACAAAACTTCCTCTATATAAGATGTATAAAAGACAACCAAAAACTGGGTGTTCTCCTCCTTTTGTTCTATCTCCCTCTCTCTCCTATGCGCTACACAAGTGAGTGAGTGTGTTCAAATAAGAACCACAGCTCCTCTATTTATACTAATTGTCAATTGACTTTTTGTACTAGACAAGTCTGCCCCAATAAACTGTATGGGCTGACTTCACCTAGGAATACTCAAAAAATTATATTTTATATTATTAATTGGGGTACTAAAGAGCCGACACAAGAGGGGACTTTACCTCATTACTCTATGATGACCAAATACAATAGTAACACCCTGTCAGAGGAATAATAACATCTCCCTTGGGTTACATCGGTAAAATACATTTAGAATATCCTTTGAAGTTAAAATATTTCAACAGTTGTAAGTAAACATGGCTGCTGCAAAAATCAGAAATCTTATCATACTTTTGCTTGATATTACCCTCTTCATGTAGAGACACTATGGTGGCCTGCTCTTCCACCAAATTCTCTGATTCACACCCAAGTGTTGTGGTCTTGTCTTCTTCTTCATTATGTGGCTCAAGAGGTGACTGTAAATCTGATTTATGAAATTTTTTTGGATCTGATCCAAAATATGTCTCACCACCCTTATATGAACCAACATACTTAGCAGTGGTTTGAAGATCACTCACAAGGAAGCTGGAAGTACATTCATCTTTACTCTCTTTTCCTCTGCAAACACCTTGCGGCAACTTGCACTCCACTTCATGGATCTTTGCCTCTACCTCATTTCTATTCTCCTCCAAGAAAATTAAGACTTCTTCATATTTAGTGGTATTCATGTCACTATATTTAGAAGATATGTTTAAAGAAAAACCAAACAAACTCATAAATATTGAACATGCAGATGGCTTTGATGAATCTTCCCCTTTGGTTCCTTCTTTTTCTTCTTTGCTTAGAGTGGTAGAACAACTTGGTTCCTCTATAAATTCCTTTATGCTCTTGAAATAATTATCATAAACATTCTAATTCCAAAATCCATACTTGATATATACATACTCCTTGAAAGTCATGTCTGCACCAATATTCTTGCCCAAAGTTAGATACTCCTTGTAACAACAAGGCATGTTTTCACATGCTTCTATCATCTTTGTCAAGTATTTCTTAACAATGGGAGAATTATATCTGATCTATTCTCTATATTATGGCCCTTATAATTCATCCTCTTCATGTCTTGGTAGGCCTCCGTCTACATAGAGGGTTTCTTCTTCTTCATACTATCTGCAATACTCTTCATACTACTCATCATAGTCATCATCAGAGTATGACATGGCCATAATTTTATTCTCTTGAAAGAGAACTTTCCATAGGGGTGGATGAAATTTATTTGATACCATTGTAATATCCCTCATGTGATATCATATCAGAATACTAACTCTACTTGTGATGCAATGAATTTTAAAGAACACAACTTGGAATTACTAGCTGATAGGTGGGGAAATTAGCAAGTTGAGGAGATATTTACTGGAATTTAAAGGTGGGATAAATAAGGAAGGGAAGGATACCATTTTTTCAGGTTCCTAAGAACCTATATGTTGGGCCCATTTAGGTTTCGAAATTAGCTCTGCTGAAGTCTACTTCCAGGATTCTAGGAGTACCAAACCGGTGCAAACAAGAAACCTTACTAACAGTATCCAAGCAACCAAAGGATAAGGAAATATATATAGATATAAAATAAATTTATATGAAATTATGTAAAGGTATATGCAGGTTTATAACAGATTTTGGAATTTTATGAAATTGCACAGGAAAAACTAGTCTCTTGGACTGCACCCTAGGCTTGATTTCTGGGGGCTCCAAACACATGAAGAAGGTTTATAAAATTTAGTTTCAGAAATGGTATATATTTAATAAGATTTTAATTAATTACTAGACCTTAAATAAAGAATATTTGAAATGTTTAAGTCCTCTAACTCATTTGAAAAAAAACTACTCATATTTCCATGCATTTCTAGATAGGGTGTTGAAATGCTTCCCAAAACTCAGTCAAACTCATTTGAAACTTTGTAATAATTGAAGAAAGGGGAGAATGCATTAATAATGAACATTTATGACTAAATTTAATATCATAGGAGTCTCATCTATTCATTCATTAATTTAGACTTCATTACAAGAGCAAAAAAGACTAGAATTGACGTAGATTTGGAGTGGCAAACTATCCGAAATCTACAAAAGATTTGGTAATGCTCAGAAAATGATATTAGGGACTGATAATAACCACAATTAATTTTTGGGATCCATAAAACCTCTCATCATAGCTTCATTTCAACAAACTCTTAGAAAGATAAGAGAAGACTAGAAAGAACTATGAGATTCAAGTGGGAGAGTTCCCAATCTCTGTACTGGAGATGCAACTAGAATGGAAAAGGATTTAGGACCTGAAAAAACACTCCATTAATGGATGAAATAAAGAATAGATAAAATAAGATATATTAGAATGCTTGGGACGCATCACCCAAGAGAACTGAGGCACACCACTCAGTAGACAAGCCTAGCTTCACTCAACACCAAAAGATTAATGATCAAAAGTTGTGAAATGGAGTTGGAAGCCTTCCTTTATAGGCTTGATTGATGTGCTGAGAAATTAATCCACCTTTTGAGCAAGAAATCCACTTGCAAATCCCGTCCCTAAGACATGAGTGCGCCCTACTTGATGGTATTAGCAAGTTTGGTTTGCAAATGATGTTTCCTTGTTTGTATAACTCAACCCAAAGTGGAAATTTATCCTCCTTGATAAAAATAGCAAGTATGAATCTTAGGTAATGTTTTTGTGTTTCTATCCTTCTATCCAAAATAGAATCTGTGCCCTCGTTGAATAAAGTTTCTTGCTTTATGTCTGGCATCTTTTCCTATACTTCCCTTCCTTGAAAACTGCTTTCTTTTCCCTGCTTTTGATAGTTTCCATCTTTCTCCAACAGATTGTTTTTTCTAGTCTTTTGGATAGTTATCATTTTTCCATACTAGGAAATTTTATTAATGCGCCCTCCCGCCTTGACAACTCTTTTACACCATTAATTATTTTTCATAGTAATTAACTAATTACAAATAATCGAAATTTAGAAATTATATGCCTCCACAGTTTTAAATAATCAAAATTCCTAGGCATAGTTAATTAATTCAATGTTTAACCCTTGATCACTTGACAAGATCAACACTTTCAAGGTCCCTTCAAGGGAGGGACATGCCAGGTGATATAATTTCCCTCTCCCGAAAACAATTTTTTGGAAAATCACCATAACCTCAATTAAGAAAAATGACAAAAAATGGAAATAGATATGTTTGGTGGAGTTGAAGATAAGGATGAAATCAAGACTCTAGAATGGTTGAGGAGTATAAGGGAAAATTTTAATACTCCTTGTGGGGGAAGCTTTAGATTTTATGGTGAATATAGGGAGTGGTGGATGAGTACTGATAAAAATACTAGATGAAATTCCACATGGGAAATATTTGAAGAACTCTTCTTAGAAAGATGGATCAAAAATTTAAAATTGGAAGAGATGAATTGAATGAAGTCAAAGAGGAACTCAATAAGAAAGGTGAGGAGATGTCCAATATACAATCCCTTAATGAATCACTTAGTAAAGAGGTTCATAAATTGAAAAGGGAAAAGCATGGGAAAGGGAAATACTAAAAATGACAATTCAAGGGAAGACATGAAAAAAGGAACGAATAAATATGTATATTAACAAACCACAATAAAAATCTACTAGATGAGGTCAAGATAATGAAATAAGAAAATACACATGGTCAAAATCAAGAAATAACAAAGGCCATGGATGAAGATACAACCAAAAGACTTGAAGATGAAATTTGCAAGAATGTTGAAAAATATATAAATAAAGATGATGTAAAAATAATAAAAACAATCCATAATTGAAAAAGGACGTAAGAAATTGATGTCAGAAATCACATTATAGCTTCAAAAGGAGAAGGAAGACAATATTCTAGAAGGATACCAAAAAATAATTGAAAAAGTTGAACTCGAATTTGAAGATATACATGTGAAATATGAGGGTATTATCTCAAAGGAAGGAGTAATTAAATATCAAGAACAAAGGATAGAGGACACCGTTATAACTAAAAATAAGGTTAATTATAAGGGTGTGCAGAAGGAACATAAACTATCAAATATGAAACCACACCGACATGCTAATTACCAAGAAATCCAGGGAGATATACAACAAAATTATCGAGGAAGAAGATATAATACTCAACAATATTCATGGAACATGGCATCACAAAACTATTATTCAACAAGATATCATTAAAGACCAGAAACTACAACAAATTGGAGAACTCACAAGCACAACACATGGAATCAAAATTATGCAACAACTAGCTATCAAGGATTGAAACAAAAAATAATCAAATTTAGATGGGCATATCATTATCAATGGAAACAATAAAGGATGAATATAAGGAACTTCTATTACTTGGTTTATTCACATATAAATCCATTAGCAGCAAATCTTTGAGGACAAAGCTTTTCGAAAAAGGGTACTATGATATAATCCAATGAGGGGGAATATATGGGGCTAAATGTATATGGAATGAAGTAAATGTATATGAAATAGTTATTGTTCTAATGAAAGGGCCTCATGTGTAATGAGCGAATGTGTATATATAGAGGTAATTTAGTCATTGTTGAGGAACATGTGAAATGATTATGTGAATTCCTTGGGGTATTTGAAGAAGGATCTCCTATTCTTTAAGTAGATATTGTGCAGCTTATATTTATCTATATTGGAGTTGTTCTCCATGTTTACAATTCTATACATGATGTGTACTCTTGTCTCCTATGATATCTTAAGGATTTTTTTCATAACAGATCATCCATAAGAAGGGTTG
The DNA here is from genome assembly GCA_001517045.1 of Pseudotsuga menziesii. NCBI lineage: Eukaryota > Viridiplantae > Streptophyta > Pinopsida > Pinales > Pinaceae > Pseudotsuga > Pseudotsuga menziesii. The sequence goes on from LPNX010521889.1 coordinate 331,651, forward strand.
CAACAATGTGATGTTAGATTCTTTGTATAGGCATTTTGAGGAGTAGGGTTCCTTTTTTGCATTGTCCTTAGAAGTTTCAAGGTGGATCGATGAAGCATGTTAGGAATGGGTGGCACAGGATAACGTCCAATGACTCATCACACAAATTCAAGAAAACGTGAACCCTCCATTTGAGTGTAAAAGGATCCAAAACACCTTGTAGTATATGGAACAAGTTTTTATCACCTCAGATTCAACCTTAAAACAATGAATCTTGGAGGATTTGCATTCATCTCCCATAACATGCCACTCATACTTTCATAAAAATATGAATGCAATAAGAACTCATTCTTTTGGGAAGGCATGAAAAATTATTTCCAACACTTTATTGTAGTCTGTGACACTTTTCAATGACATACGAGAGAAACAATGAATCACTTGGTGCTTTGTATCCATTTCCAATTCCCATCCATATCTGGATGGACATCTCTATGGATCTTATCATGGGGATTCCTAAAGAAGGAAACAAAACGTCATTATGGTAGTATATTTCCTCACCAAATATTCTCACTTTGGTGCCTTATCACAACCATTTATATCATCCCTCGTGGCACAAGTTTTTATGGATCATATTTTTAAGCTACTTGGCATGCCAACTTCTATTTCATTTGATTGGGACCCTACCTTCATAAGAAAATTTGGTAGGAATGTTTTAAACTTCAAGGTACCTAGTTGAATCTTATCATAGCCTATCATACTGGCACAAATAGATGGTCAAATGGAAGCAATCATTAAGTTCTTGGAAACATATTTGAGATGCTTTGTGTTAGAAAGGTCACGCCATTGGGCACATTGGTTTCTTGTGTTCGAGTGGTGGTATAATACCACGTGTCATGGCTCCACCAATATGACAACATATGAATAATTGTATAACCAAAATCCCTTATAAGTTATTCATATTTTCTAGGTGCCTCCAACATTTAGGTTGTGGACAACACACTTCGAATTAGAGAATTTATTCTCTGCACCCTTAAGGAAATTTTGGTTATAACTCAAAACATAATGAAATGATATGAATATAAACACCACTCTAAGCATTCATTTTAAGTAAGGGATCATGTGTTTATTTTGCTCCAACCTTATAAATAAACATCCCTCAAGACTCAACTCCACCAGAAGATCGCTTTGAATATCTATGGACCCTACACAATCCTATAACACATTGTACAAGTCACCCTAAAAGCTTGATCTACTATATCACTCCAATATTCACCTATTATTTCACACCTCTTGCCTAAAAAAATTGGTGGGATCTAATTATAAAGCGTAGACCAAATTACTAGATTGGATGAGGAAGGCTCCATTTGGCTCTAGACAACAACAGTCTTGGCTTATAGGGAACACCAATTCCTAGACATACAATCAAATAAGGTTTGATCTAGTGGAAATATATTACACTAGAATATACCACATGGGAACCAACATGGGTTTTTTAGTAGTTTTCTCCCATTCATCTTTGAGTAAAACATTGATTTTTAATGGTGAGGGCATTATTAGGGTCCTACCCTAATCCCATTACTTTAAGAGTTAGTCAAGTAATGTATACGACCATATATTTTGAATAAGGTCAAGTAGTTAGTAGTTAAATATCAATGTAAATATGGTATCTCTAATAATTAAGGCACACTAAGAAGTTGCCACTTATTAAATATTTGACTTTTCTAAGTAGTTAGGGTTTTGGATCTTGGAAGCGTATTTAAAGAGCTAGAAGGATATGAATTGCTTTGTCAATAATTAATGTATATGGGATTTTCTTAAGTGGAAGGTTGGCCAATTATAAGAGGCATATGAAAATTTCTTCTATATTTTATTTCATAATACAAGAACCATTTTTTCTACATTTCTCTTGGTTATTATTTTGCTCAATTATTTTGCACTACAATATTGTGGTTATGGAAATTGTTTATCTCTATTTATCTCATTGTAGTTGTAATTTGAAGGGTTAAGTACAACAAAATTTGAGTGGTTAAAATTGAAGAGTGTATGTTTTGTAATGATCCATGTTAATACATTTCCATATTTCCAATTTTATCCTTAAAAGCTTCCACTTCATATTTCCTTCAATGTACATAATTTTGTTGTAGTGCACATTTTCTCAACATTGTGTCAAAGTGGGAAAAATAGGTGAGTATAAATGTTGATAGACATGATGCATGGGTATATAGGCTAAGTATTGTGTACTTATGTCTCATTCCAATTTTTGTTCCTTGGGTGTACTTGGTGTGACCTTGGAGTGCATTTTTGTAATAACTGTGAAAATGATCAACTAGTATCAATTGTTATTTTGGTACACTTGGATTTCAACTTAGAATATTAACTTTGGACAACCAAGCACGAGAGGTATAAATGGTTGGCACCTCTAGGTTGGAATTTTTTTGTTTCCATCAACTATAGATCTTGGCACAGATTTCTTTGACGCACTCGACATTGATGTCTACCCTGTGGAAAAAAGACAAATTTGAAGTTTTTTCACACAACATAAAGATTTAAGTGACATGTTAAAAATATGGAATTGTAGGAAGATGTGTAATGAATAAAAACATACTCTCCAAGTTAAATAATTCAATTTGTCTTTGTAATTATGTATAAGCATACATTTTAGTCAAACTAGCCAAAATTGCCTTGCCTCACTAAAATGCACAACCAAGCTTCCTTTCCTGGATAGTTCAAGTGATTCAAACTGGAGAGTGTGTGTTTTGTGATTATAAACCTTTATAAGTTTTAAAAATTTCAATTATAGCTTTAAAATGTTTTACTTCATATTTTCTTCAAGATGCATAATTACTTGACATGTTTTTTTGTAAAAATTGTAAAAATGGGAAAAAATATAGTTAGGCATTTTGGTAGACTTGCATGTGTAAATAGGATTAGTATTGTATAATTATGTCTCAATCTAGATTTAATTCTTTGGGTGTACTTGGTTTATCCCCAGAGTGCCTTTTATATTGATTATGAAAATTCTCAAATAATATCATTTGTTATTTTGTCATACTTGGAGTCCATTTTAGAAGATTTATTTTAGATGATTAAGTATGATAGGTTGTAGAAAAGTTTGGTAGCTCCAGGTTTGAATGTTTTTATTCATAGTTACCATTGACTACATGTCTTGGCATGCAATTTCATTAACGCACTCTGTGTTCATTTTTAACCTATGGAGAAAAGGCCAATTGGATTATTTTTGCATAGTTTGTTTTTCAAGTAAAAAAATTGGGGTTGTAAAAAGGTGTGTAATGACTAAGAACAAACTCTCTAAATTGAATCACTCAATTTTCCCTTCTAATGGAAGTTAGGTGTATGCTTAAGTGCACCTAATCAATTTTGGCAAAATCATGGTCAAAGGATAACTTAACAGATCCATAAGTCACACACAAATAATGGTTAAATGATTTTGGCTATATAAGGTTGTCAAATACCAATTAGGATAAAAGATTTATGCTCTATTTTTATCATACAACCCTCTTGCATTTGTTGCTGTATATTTTTTAAAGGAAAATTATGTATGCTTGTGCCTTGTTGAAACCATTGTTGAAAGTCAATGTCCTCTATGTAAGCAACATGTGACAAACAATAATGTTTCTCACCAACTTAGGCACCCTTTGTCTCCAATTATAGTTGAAGGGAATGATAATGTACACAATAAAATTTATTTACCATATAATTAACTTTGTTTCACAGAATTTAGTTCCAAATTTCCCTCAAATATTATCCATTGAATTTGGTGCCATTACAAATCATTCCAATCAAAGTATAGAAGGTTGTGTTGCTCAAGAATCTATGCAACCTTTTCCTTCAATTACAAGTGAAGGGAATGGTAATTAACAAGATAATACTCTTTACCATATAAATCAATTTGTTTGACAAAATGTGGTACCAAATTTACATTAAATATCAATTGATTATGTTGTTATTATTGTTTGGTTTTTGAATTATTTACACTTACCATCATCTACATTAATTCATTTTCCCATTTTCCGCATCTTTCACCCATTTATTACTATGTTTAGATCATCAAAACACCATGACAAACTTCCTTATGCCTTACTGGTAAAATTACATTTGTTTCCTTGATTTTTAATGAATCGAAGGTTATTATGTTTGGTTTTAATAATGATGGTTTTTCATGATTTCAATTCCTGTACCTAGAATTACTAGATTACTTTTGATACCGAAACATACAAATTCTAGTACTAACACTTGTAGTACCAACATTCCTATACCAACATGAATTTTGTATCCAAAAGAATTCAAATATAACAAAGAGAAATTCAAGATTACTTTGGAGGTTTTTTAAGCATTGCTCATTATTATATTACTTATGATACCTGGACATACAACTTCTAGTACCAACATTTCCAACACCAACTTCTGGTACCAGTTCTAGTACCAACTCCATCGTTAACATACTTGCACACCTCCAATTCAAATTCTATCACTTGGATCTTGTGTACAGATGTCCCAACATGGATTTATGTTTCTCATACCTCACCTATATCACACATGTGAGTCTCCATCACATGGTCAAATATTTCCTAGTTTTTGCTAAAATTTTCAAATATTGAATTTTGCCTCGATTTCTGTGCATATGAGGTCGAATCTGAAAAATCCAAGACATGGGTTTTCTTTGTAGCAAGGAAAATTGAGTATTGTAAGAGAAATATTCCAATATAAAATATGGTTTGAGATATAAGGGTGGATATTCAAGGAGAATCCACCCAAATTTTTGTAAAACCCATATTTTCAGGATTTTTCACAAAATTGTCAAATTTCGATTTCTAAGTTTGAGAAATATGATTTTATCCTCCCCATTGAGGTTTATGTATAAATATGTAATCAGGGAGAGGGGTAGATGATCATTATCTCACATATTCATTATGATAGAAGGCTTATGTATCGTCATTTTGTAAAAGGTTGAGCTTCTATTAATGAGAATGATTTGCTGCTGAAACATTGGGCATACTTCCAACTTGATTTGAGTTTTTCCAAATAGCGTTGGCTAGATTGAGAGGGCCCTAAACCTCGGTAACTATCTAATCCTTTATTTGGTAGTTTAGATTTCCATTTTTCTCAATTTCGTTCAATTCATGTGTTCAATTATTTTTGTTAATTCTGATTTTATTCATGTTTAAATTTTGTTTAATTTTTGTTATGTGCATTTGATTTTAGAAATTAAAAACTCAACACCATTCAATTGTATGCATTGACACTCTGAATTCCATAGTCATACATTTCAATGTTTAATTGCATTCACATATAAACCAAGATAGGTGTGCATGTAAATCTCTTTGTGTAATTTGTGCCATGTTTATATGTTGCGGTCACCGCCTATTTCCTTTGTATAAATTCCCACGGTTCCAATATCAGTAATTTATGTCACATATACACATATATACACACAAATACTGTCTTTATAATACACCCAACTCTTTAACACTTCCATCCACTATTCGATCCGACCATTCATTTAAACTCAATTCAACGTTGTCATATTTACATATTTATTGCACCTTGAATCCATATCATGTTATCATCGTTTCTCCATCTTATACATTTTTTTTGTAAGTAGCAGTGAAATTTTTATTCATGGTAACAAAAGAAGAGTACAGAGCAACAAAAAGAAATTTTCTACGGAGGTCTTAGGCTGACAAACCATCTACCCAATCTATCAAAAATACTAGAGTTTGGGTTTTCATATAAGTAGATACGTCTTCTCTTTCTGCAGCTAAAAAATTTAACAGACATATTACAACTTAAAAACTGACTATAGACAAGCTTGAAAATTACACATTTAAATAACAAGAAAACCCAAAAAAGCTGGAAATCACAGAGTGAACCAAGGATGATGATGTGGTATCTACAATGTTTCATCTCTCGCATGGAAGTCTGGTGTCTCTTCCAGAATTGGACAAGGTCCATATTCGTCTGCTAGGTCACGAGGTTGCCTCTCCTATATAGACGGAGTGGTGATGGTGTCGGTTGGTGTCTCGTGGCCTCGTTTTACAGGATTAGCACTTCTTGCCATACCCCTCTATTCATGCAACAATCCTAGAGAATTTGCAGTAGTGGCTGTGGACGTACCATCTTTCTCGCATTGGTTCCTACCTCCATTATCATCCGCATTTCCAGTTTTGGGAAACATCGAATAATACCTCAGGTTGAAGTTGGCTTCCAAGGTTTTTAACTACATGTCTGCTTGGGTGATACAAGTGCACAAACCTTGGGCCACATCTGTGGTTCTGTTCCATTTTACAGTCATGTCTTCCAGTAACAGTCCCAACATGTTCTTCATCATCCAGTAATGATTGATTCTACCCCCACTTTTTGCAGATGCTAGATGGTCTGAGACTGCCTTGGACTCTCATTCATCAATTAAACATCTGACCAGCATGGAACCTTGCTCTACAAATCCATCAGTGTCCTGAATAGTGGTATTTTGACGACCTCCTCCTCCCGTGCTACCTTTGCACAGGGTACCTTGTTTTCGGGGCATCTTCTTCTTCAAATTAGTGTGCAGACTCACATCAGAGTGAGAGCAGAGCATATGCAAAAGAACATAAATTTCCACAGGGATAAGGCTAGCGGGTCTCATAGTTCGAATCACTGCCATCATGGAGGTATGTAATGGAACGTACAGGAATTAAACCCACGGTGCTACAGTTCAGACGAGAAATTACTAAACAACTACTTTCAGGGTTGGAAAGCGTTCCACCCTCCTCCACATTCAATTTTTTCGCGTCGTTGCTCACCTCATTTCCCACTACTTCACCATGTGTCTTGTGTGCCAAGTGTCCCTTGTGGATGGCTTGTGTGTCACCTGCATCCAGGGTCCCAATATTATACATTATATTGCTACCATATTTTTGATTCCATTCTATCTTTTCTATTTTTCTCCTTATTGTTTCACTCCCACTCCAACATGATTCTGTCACACCCATATTATTGTTGTATTTCAAATAGATTCTATTGTCCACAATTTTCCATTGTTAAATCACCATCACGTTTATGCCCATCTTACCTTACCTTTGTTGACATGTTGGTTTATGAGGGTTTACACAATGGATAGATAATCATACATGTTTTGTTGTGAAGCATAGTTTCCACATATTTGCATAGTATGATATATATATAGTTGTGCTCTCTCATCCATCGATCACTTTTCAATTTGTATTCACTCATCCTTATTCTATAAATGAGCTTGGGATTTGTAGCTCTCATATTTGCATAGTATGATATATATAGTTGTGCACTATGATCCATCGATCGCTTTTCAATTTGTATTCACTCATCCTTATTCTATAAATGAGCTTGAGATTTGTAGCTCTCAAATCATATACATTCTAGATCGCATCCCACAACCATATCATTACTCTCATTCCTCGGTTCAGAATCATACTTTACCATCATATTCTCTGTCATTCGCCTCATAGAACGCAATCTTCTGATTATAGGAAATTGATTGTGAATATTGTGAATATTGTGAATATTTAATTCAGTTGTCAATTCTCTTCATGAATTTTTGTTTGAAACTTAAATATTTAATTATTGATAAATACTGTTACACTTAAAAACATGTTATTTTTCAGGCAGGGTGGGATAGTAAATAGATAAATAAAATAAAAAACTTCATATATCTTTCGTATTAATACAGCATTGTTTTCATATTTTTTTTAAAGGAGTATGTTGTCCCATAACTTTTAATATGTTTTTGGCATATAGTTAGATTTTTTTCTAATTTTTTTAATAAATTAAGCTCTGACAAGTTTGTTTGGGAGTTTGTAGGCACTCTTTTCAATGAAGCTAAGAAGGCATCTCCCTTGATGGATGGCGTACTAGGGAAGTATATGAAATTCCTTTAATTATCTTGCTTCCTTAAAGATGGTTTTTAGTTATTCTTGCTTCATCTTTATTTTCTTATACTAGCATTGTGCTCTAATAAAGGACAACAACTTAGGTAACTTTTCAAGAAGTAGGATATGAAAAGAGGTGAAATTAAGTATTAATTTCAAATTACTTTGATTATTTTTCAGTTTTTTTGGAGATTTCCATTTTGCTTATTTAAGTAGGATCTCTAATTATTATTAATGACAACAAGTTGCTTATAGCCTAATCATTGAACAAATATTATGGATTTAAATAAAATTTAAATCTCTATGTAATGATACCCATAGGAATATTGTACATCATAATTTAAACACCCAAGCTTGTTATATGAGCACCTTTATTAAGATTAGCAGAAGAGTTAACAAAATTTTTGCTCATGGAGGAACACTACTATAATTTCACGTGAAGTTAATGATGTAAGGACTCTAGGCATGCTTCAGTCATTCTCTGGTTGTCTCATCCACTTCACATCAAATTAACTCATCCATATTGTGTATTCCAATTTCCTAACTCATAAGCATCTTTTACATAAGGGTATTATTTAGGTACTTAAATCTACTCTCGAATATGTATCATATTGCACCTTTAAGGGTATTGCCATGTCTGATCCCCCATCCATCCATTGTGAAAGAAATATTCATATTAAATATCTTAAAAGGAGTGGGAGAAATGGGACTAGATCATCTAGTAAAAAATGGGTTTAAGAGGTTAACTCGTTGAGGCTATGGACGCTTGCTGGCAATGAGTACCGACCTATGGTACTACTAGGCAAACCCATTGGGAAATGGATGCTCACAGGAAATGGGGCATTATACTTAGAGAAGGTAATCTAAAGTCACTACTAAAATGTGTCATCTCATCCCCTTAAGGGTATTTTGAATCTACTCCCCTATTTCCTAACTATATATCCATATTACAAATCTTAAACAGGAAGGAACATAGGACTAGAGATTTTAGAGTAAAAAGTGTGTAAGAGCTTATTTTGTTGAATGCCTGCAAGAAGCGAGTACTAACCTATGACACCAATAGTGACCAAACCTAAATCATTTGTCCTTATGAACAATTATCACTTATGATGTTATGTCAAGAAGAAGCATGTATGGTGGAAGCTAAGGTATTAAATGAACTCCATTAAATTGTAGTTGGAGAATGGATTTAAGGTGACCTTCAAACGTCGCCATTTAATTCATAGAATATATAATATGAAACTATATTATAAGTGAGACCCATGGCTACAAAAATAATATTAGCTATGAATCTTATTCATATTACTTGGATAACCGTGATACTTTAACGGAATGGGACAGGGGTGACTGGTTTTCTATTGGTTTGTCATTTTTTGAGACCATTTATACTCCCATGTTTTCCTTGATTGAGGAGAAGAGACAAAAATCCCATACCTTAATCTAAATGTCTCCTTGAGCTTAAGACTGCCAACAAATTGATGAAATCCTATGTGATGTGTAAATATGGTCTCTTTAATGGTACAAGAAAATCAGATAGTTCATTTTTGCTAATCTTACCATTAAATTTATTTGAATGAACATAAATTTTAAACACTTAAAGTTTTCAAATGATTGATATAGCATTAAATGCACTACATGTCTTTGGATCGATTTTTGTTCATACTGAATATGAGTACTATTTTAATGGTTTTCCTTGCATATGTCTAGATCCAACAGTACAAGGTTGCTCATTCTCAAAAGTGATCAAATATCCCCTCCTTTGTGTGCATGAGGACATGCAATAAGAGTGGAGAGCATTCGTCAACCTCTAGTTATCATGTAGCCCACAATACAAATATGGATTCTAAGCTCTTCTAAGGGTAAAGCTTGAGGTAAAATTAGTATAAGACTTTTTTATTTATTGAAAATTTAAGAAAATATAATGAATGATGAATATGATATTCCATTCACATAAACTTCCATTTCTCATACAACACAATTTTCTATCTCAAAATTTTATCTTTTCAAACATCCTCTCCATCCATTCATGTACATGTTCATACACAAACCAAATCTGGTTATGTAAATATAAAATCAAGAGTACAACATGTCTCGTGTCCCTATGTAAATGTGGCAAATAAATGTTATCACTCAATGTCTACCTTGTTTACATGAGGACATGAAAACCATTAGGCGTGGGGGAGTTTTGGGTCACTAAATTATCACCACTTACCATCATCTACAACCATCCATTTGACCATTTTCCACATCTTTTACCCTTTGATTACTCCATTTCTAGTCAAAACACCATGAGATACTTCATTATGCTTTAGTGGTAAAATTACATTTTTTTCCTTTATATATAATGAATCGAAGGTTATTCTATTTGGTTTTACTGATTATGTTTTTTCATAAGTTCAGTTCGTGTACCTAGCATTATTAGATTTCTTATGGTACTGGAACATAAAACTTTCGGTACCAACACTTTTAATACCAACATTCTTGTATCAGTATGAATTTTGTATCCATAAGCATTTAGATGTAACCAAGAGCATTCAAGTGTAATTTGGAGGTTCTGTAAGTATTGTTCATTTGTTAGATTACTTCTGGTACCAAAACATACAACTTCCAATACCAACATCTCCAACACCAACTTCCAGTACCAATTCCAATACCAAATCCATTAGTAATATACTTGCACACCTCCAAATAAATTTTTTCCACTTGGATATTGTGTATAGATGTCCTAACATGGATTTATGTTTCTCATACCTCACCCATATCACATGTGTGAGTCTCCATCTTATGGTCAAATATTTACTAGTTTTTTGCAACAATTTTCAAACAATCAAATTTTGCCTTGATTTTTGTGCAAATGAGGTTGACTCTAAAAATCAAAGGAATGGGTTTTCTTCGTAGAATGGTAAATTAAGTGACAAGAAATTTTCAAAAATTAGCTATGGTTTGAGAGATATGGTGGATCTTAAAAAGGTGAATTTGCCCAAATTTATGTAAAACCCATATTTTGGAGATTTTTCCCAAAATTGTCAAATTTCGATTTATGAGTTTCACGGATTGGATTTTATCCTCCACATTGAGGTTTATGTATAAATATGTAATCAGGGAGAGGGGTAGTTGATCATGATATCATATATTCATTATGCTATAAGGCTTGTGTATCGTAATTTTGTAAAAGGTTGAACTTCTATTAATGAGAATGGTTTGTTGTTGAAACGTTGGGCATCCTTCCAAATTGATCTAAGTTTTCCCAAGCAATGTTGTCCATATTTAGAGGGCCCCTCAACCTTGGTAACAATATACTCCCTTAATTGTTAGTTTATATTTTCATTTTGGTCAATTTTGTTTCAACTCATGTGTTCAATTGTTTTATGTTAATTTTGATTTGATTCACATTTAAAATTTGCTTAATTTTTGTTATGTGCATTTGATCTTAGAAATTAAAAACTCAAAGATATTACCCTTCGATTGTATGCATCAACACTCTAAATTCCATAGTCATACATTGTGATACTTTGTTTAGCATACATAAATCTCTATCCAAATAATGTTGATTCTATAAACCAACATAGTTGTACATGTCAATCTCTTTGTGTAATTTGTGCCACGTTTTTATGTTTCCATCACTGCCTATTTCCTTTGTATAAATGGCCACGGTTCTAAGGCTCACTAAATTTCGTCACACATACACATAAATACTCTGTCTTTATAATACACCCAAGTCTTTAACACTTCCATCCATTATTCAATCTGACCATTCATTTAAATTCAGTTCAACACTATCATATTTACATCTCTATTGCACCCTGAATCCATATCATTATACCATTGTTGCCCCATCTTAACCATTATATTCCTACCATATTTTGATTCCATTCTACGATGTCTAGTTTGCTCCTTATTATTTCACTCCCTTCCAACAAATAATTTTGTCACACCCAAATTATTATTATATTTCAAATAGTTTCTAGTGTACATAGTTTTCCATTGTTAAACCACCATCACATTTACGCCCAACTTACCTTTGTTCACACATTGGTTTATGAGGGTTTACACACTGAATAGATAATCATACACATTTTATTATGAAACATAGTTTCCACATATTTACATAATATGTTGTGAACTGATCATTTTTCTTTATATATATATATATATATTTTTTGTTGTGCTCTCTTAACCATTGATCACTTTTCAAATCATATTCACTCATCCTTCTTCTATAAATGAGCTTGGGATTTGTAACTCTCAAATCACATATAAATGAGCTTGGGATTTGTAACTCTCAAATCACATAATTCTAGATCACATACTACAGTCATGTCTTTACTCTCATTCCTCAATTCACACTCATACTTTGACATCATATTCTTTGTCATTCACCTCATATAATGCAATATCCTTACAGTCACATTGTGCCTAGTTCTAAATCTTATTATAGGAAATTTATTATGAAGATTGTGTGTCTTCCTTCATTTCATTTAGTTGTCAATTCTCTGTATGAACTTTTGTTTGAAACTTAAATATTTAATTACATAGAATTGAATTTATTCATTATGATCATATTCATTCTTCTAATTTGTTATTGCTTCTTTTGGTTCACATCATAAGATCCTGTAATATGAATATAATATGTTGACTTTAGGAAGTATAACATTTTAGTCATTCCTCTTATTGTTCACTATATTATAATTCTTGCATTTATAAAGTTTAGATCTTTGTCATTTTGTATATGTTGAATTCCTTTCAAAAACATAGTCGCTCTCTTTTCCATTATTAATTCTTTGTACTATTATTCACATTTGAAGATTCTCCGAGTCTATTTTACATTCACTTTCATATTTGATTTAGATTTCCTTTCAAATTGTTTTGCTTTTATATTTGTTTTGGTTATATTTCCAGTAGTTTATATGAATATGCCATTTAAGATTGGGACCTGAATCAAGAGACGTGATCTTGCGATCCAATGATAAGCTAAGCATGTTCTATTAGTTTACTTCGTTGTTTGACTTGGTTTCATTGCATTGAAGCATGTTGTCATCATTGATCATTAGTTAGGATAGAGATGTTGATTGTACAACATCAAGATTCATTCTCCAGACTTGTGAGTAATATAAAGTTGGACTTGTGAGTCATATCAAGTCCTATGTATCCTCATATGATTGAAGTGGTGATGTTGTATTGTAAATATTTTGAGTAATATCAAGATGAGTCTTGTGAGTAATATCAAGACTAGACTTGTGAGTAATATCGAGTCAATTATTTTCATAGAAGGTACCCTATGAGAATGGATCTCCAATTGTGAAGATGATCTTGTGTTGTATCAAGATTGAAGTCTTGTGTTGTATTAAGACTGTGGACCTCCATTTGTTGAGGTGGATATACTATGTGATATATTGCTAGTCATTGTCACTGAGTGCTATAAGTCTCTTTTAGGGCTTAGCTACCCTTAGAGTGAATTACTTTAGCATATGACTATATGGGCTGGGGTAATATATATGATCATTAGTATGCATGGAGTAATTATTTTTAGTATGATATGATAAGATGGATAAATAATACACATATGGACAATGTATTAATTATTTAATGATAATGAGATAAAGCATAGAAAAAGAGAATTTGAATTGTCGATGCAAATGTATGAGTGGACTCAAGTTATAAAGCTTCAATAAAATATGAATGCCTCAATCAATGCCTCGGTCAAAGCATCATTTGAACTATTAATGAATGTAGTCAGTTAAGTAAACAAGAACTTAATGTTCATAAATCAACATGCATTAATTAACTAAATAGATCCATGCAAAAGTTAATAATAGAAATTGTGCATGGATGACATTGAGAGTGAAGCATTGATGACACTTAAGTTAGCATGTTAACTAAGTGATCATCAATCAATTAAAGATTGAGTTCAATTCAGTTATCATTTAGTTCAAGTAAGTTAAGATTCAGTTCGAGTAAGTTAACATTCAGTTCAAGTCAGTTATCATTCAATTCAAGTTAACATTCAGTTCAAGTCAGTTAACTTTCAGTTCAATTAAGTTAACATTTAGTTCAAGTAAGTTAACATTAAGTTCAAGTTAGTTAAAATTTAGTTCAAATCAGTTCACTTTCAGTTGAAGGAAGTGGACATTTAGTTAAATTTAATTGAGGAAAGGAAGGGTGCTAATGTTTGCATGGAGGGAGTTCTAGTTATATCCTCCTTGTGAATTCACTATGTGGTGCTCTCAGTGAAATTATTGATCCTCCTATGAGATACCTTCTACATGCTATGGTTTTTGGCTTGTTATTAATATGCTAAGCATATGGCAAGCTCAATACAGTTGCATACAATTGTTTTTGTAGGATTACATTGGATCTCTCTTATCAGGACATATGCTTATGTGTTGTAAACCATCCTCTCCAAATCTATATATCATACTCAAAGAATTGTTTGGTTTTTCATCCTCCATGTTTGGAGGGTTTTCCCAGGGTATATCTTGTCTCTCATGGTTGATTGATTTATATGGCTGATTTATGAAGGTGATTTATCTAGTTGATATATTTGTGAAATTTCCATGCGGTCGATATATTTATGATATTCACATGTGGCTGATACATTCATATGTGGTTGATTTATGAGATACATATGTGTTGAAATTGATTGATAAAAGTTTTAAAGTTCAAGCTTCTTCGATTTTTCTCAAAACATCAACATGGTATCAAAGCATAGGGAATGAAAGATCTTAGTTTTGTGCAGTGAGCCAAGCCTACGTAAATCTTGAAGTGTTGAGAAAAATATTTCATCCATGACATCAAGCTTCGTCTCACCAGAAGACCAACTTGAAGGCACATCAAACTTCAACACATGGAAAGAGAGGGTGTTGAATATTCTTAAAGAGCATGATCTTGAATCATTCATGACCACTGTGATAGAGGATCCTACCACCAATGAATGGTGAATCAAACAAATTCTAAGCATATCATCTTTGATTCAGTTAAGGATAATCTCATGTCCATGATCATTCTGTTGAAGATTGCAAGGGAGTGTTTTGATACACTCACCAATCTTTTCAAGAAGAAGGCCTCGAGTCAAGAATAGGGTTGCATCCAAAGAAAGGTTGTGTACACTAAAGAGTATACTATTGTCCTCACTGAAAGAATGAATAAAGGGATAAATCCTTTCACTACAAAAAATCTCTTCCATTCAAGTGAATAAAAAAGGACTCTGGTATTCTCCGCAAGGGTGCACAGATCAAGAGGGAGCCCATGCAAATCAATTAAAGATAAGTAATTTTTATTTTTATTTTTATATGATGTTATAAATTAGATATAAAGGTTTTTGAATATGTTTCATGAATATCATATAGATATATCTATTCCTATACTTTGGAATTATGTTGAGCATATACATTATTGTTTGTCTTTTATTAGCATATTGTCTATCTCATGAGTCCATATTATGTGATATGATATAGGACTGATATAAGGCTTATGTAGAACTGATATATACTTATATAGGATTGATATAAACCTGAAAATATCCTTCATAATACATGGTATATAGGCATGCATGCTTTCCTCATGCGTTGTCAACATAGGACTGCATGATTGCTCATAATATATCATATTAAGGGCTTCATGCTTGCTTCATGAGATATGAATATGGGGATGCATATTTTCTTCAAAAAATATGATCTTTTCAACTGATATACGGTTGAAAAACATCACATAATATATTAATGGGGTTGTGTCAAAACATTGATTTAGTCTATGTACATAACTTTGTGAACCATTTCCAGTATGTAGAAAGTTTTCATGTGATTACATTTCTTGGTTATGTGATGTTATTAATAATTTGAATAATTTATCTTGTAGGGAAAAACATATTCCCTAACCCATAAAAATATAATGAAATGGATTCATTCGGATGGATGATCTTGAAAAAGAGCAGATTGGGAGGTTCCTATGTTTCCTAGGAAGAAGACATAATAGAAGCCCCGATTCTATTATGAGAAATGTAAAGACTCCTGAAGGTAATGTATTTATATTAATTATATTCATATATGTGTTAGATATATAGGAGTATGTGTCTCTATGATGGAGGACTCAAATTTATGATTCTCACATCCTAGATGTTGAGAGGGAGAAGCTAGATTTCTTAGCTCCTGGAAAAACCAGTGGAATTAGTTAAATTAACCTCATTATATGTAGAAACCATGTATGGTAATCGTATTCAAAAGGAATCTATATGTAAGAATATTGGATGATTATTAAGTTTAGAGGTGTAACAGTCATTGGATAAGATTTTACTTATGTTGAGGAAAAATGTTTAGTAGAGTTCTTGAAAGGATTAAAGAACAATGGATTGTAAATCCGTGACCACACACATAAAGATAAGTCTAATTATTTTTCATATTTGTAGGATCTTATAGATGTTAGATATATCTATAGAGTTCCCATGATTAGTCATATGATTATATTCAGTACATAGACATGTACAAACAAAGCATGTGTTGTGTTACCTACTTGGTACAAGAGTTTGTGGATTCAGACATGTCTCAGTCAATGAAAGTAAGTTTCATGGATATATGGATTCTGACTAGTACAATGATCAAGAAATATGACATCAAAGATGTTGCTCGGATATAGAATATTGTAAAGCAGTAAAACATTACAAAGTTCCTAGTTATTTATATCTGAGACATGGTGCACAAAGGATTTATGTAACTCTTGTACATATCCACGAATGAAAATAATTGCCAACATATTTACTATGCCTCTATCCAGAACATTCTTGGTATAGTATAAAAAGAATCCTCTAGTTGAAGAGGGAGTATTGACATATCTTCACAGGAATCATCAATTAAAAATCCCAAACTAGTTAGTCATGGTACATGACTCATGAAGCCATGGGTTGTGATACCTTGTGGGGAGAATCCACATGAGTAGAGACATGATCAAAGTCTTGGAGACTATTGTATACTCTAGAATATTTATAGTCTAAACTGTCAGAGAACAATTAAACCTCTTGGAGAGGTTAGATAACCACATAATTGGCTATGTGGGCTACAGTGATATGAAATCACTATGAAAGATATCAGGCCTTGGAAAACATTACAGAGAATGACAAGCTCACTAAGAACTTATTCAGATGGTAGAATATTCTTGAAGTCAACAAATGTTGAAAATTGAAAAAAAAAAAAGATTTATTTTCTACATGATAATTACACATTTAATGTGTTGTTTATGATGGATATGCGATCCATAGTTTCTAGTTTAGAGAAAATGCATTCTAGATCAGATCCAAATGATTCTACTTTTAATAAGTAGATGGTTGGTCTCTTAAAGTACCTAGCGGACTTCTTGTATTTTTATGCTTATGGATAAGCATATATTTGAGTACCTTTGAGGTACATTAGAATAGGTTCTTTATTGTATTTTGATACATAGTAGACCTATTATATATCTTGGGATTAGTTATGTGTATTGTGGTTAGTACTACATAAGCTAAATGTATTTTGGGATAGTAATACCTGCTGAGGAGTAGTGTAGCTTGGGATGCTACCTATTAGGGTGAAATACTTGAGCCTACAATTATTAGGTGTTAATAGTCAAGATTTCTAAAAAAGCATGTGTGTTATGATATAACACATTGAGATGAAGTTTTACTTCATTGAAGTCATGGCCATGGAAAAATAAAATTTCAGTAAATATCTACTAATGAGCAAATTGCAAATTTGTAAACAAGTCGTTGTCAGTAATGAAGTTGAAATACTTCTTAGATAATCTTGGTATGGCAGGAAATTCCTAGTAAAGTAAAGAATGTCTCCCTCGCTGAGAGGGAGTGTTAATTTTACAACATCAGGAGTCATTCTCCATAATTGTGAATAAAATCGAGTCGGAATTGTGAATCATATCAAGTCTTATGTATCCTCATATGATTGAGGTGGTGATGTTGTATTGTAAAGCTTGTGAGTAATATTAAGCCGAGCCTTGTGAGTAATACCAATACTAGACTTGCGAGTAATATCAAGTCAAGTATTCTCATAGAAGTTACCCTATGAGAATGGAACTTCAATTATGGAGAAGATCTTGTGTTGTATCAAGATTGAAGTCTTTGTTAAAAAACAGTATCGTAGATCAATAACAATAAACAAGATGCAAATATTAAAACACATTACAAGAGAGACACATATATAATGTGGCTCACCCAAGATGGGCTACGTCCACACATAAATTGCCAGTCCTTTATTATTATACCATCCAACAAAATGAAGGGATACAACCTGCAGCAACCCCGTTGCACTTCCTCTTCACTCTAACAGTCTCTCTCTCACAATCACAAAATCACTTTTGCAATGCTACAATACAATACACAGTCGTATTACAAGTATTCATTTTATATAAGGAATACCATGGGATACCCAAAACCATGGGCTCGTAAATCGCCCATTATTGACAAAATAATGACTTTGAAATTACAACATTTTACAAGGCATTTTTTCCTAAATTTTCACCACGGGGCAGTGCCCCAGAACCCCCACCAGGGGGGTGCTCCCAAAATAGATGCCTCCCTCATGGACCCCCCTGACGACTATAGTGGGTTGTAAATCCCCCCCATGCCCCCTTATCAGGTGTTGGTATCCAAACATGAATGAAATAACATCTTTGAATCAGGCTCCACAACCAATAGTCTTGTGTTGAATCAAAACTGTGGACCTCCAATTTTTGAGGTGGTTATACTATGTGATATATTGCTAGTCATGGTCACTGAGTGCTATAAGTCTCCTTTAGGGATTAGCTACCCCTAGAGTGAATTACTTTAGCATATGAATATATGGCCCGAGGTAATATATATGATCATTAGTATGTATGGAATAATTCTTCTAAGTGTGATATGATAAGATGGATAAATAATACACATATGGACCATGCATCAATTATTTAATGGTAATGAGATAAAGCATAGAGAAAGAGAACTCAAATTTCCCATGCAAATGTCTGAGTGAACTCAAGCTATAAATATTCGGTAAAATATGAATACCTCAGTCAAAGCATCAATTGAACTATTAATGAATGTAATTAGTAAGTAAAGAAGAGCTTAATGTCCATCAATCAACATGCATTAGTTAACTAAAGAGATCCATGCAAAAGTTAATAACAGAAATTATTCATGGATGGCACTTAGAGTGAAGCAATGATGGCACTTAAGTTATCCAATTAACTGAGTGATCATCAGTCAGTTAAAGATTGAGTTCGAGTAAGTTAACATTCAGTTCAAGTAAGTTATCATTCAGTTCAAGTAAGTTAACATTCAGTTCAATTCAATTATCATTCAATTCAAGTCAGTTAACATTTAAGTCAAGTAAGTTATCCTTTAGTTCAAGTAAGTTAACATTCATTTCAAGTAAGTTAACACTCAGTTAAAGACACTTAACATTTAGTTCAATTAAGTTCACTTTCAGTTGAAGACAATGAACATTCAGTAAAAGATAATTGAGGAAAGGAATGGCGCTAATGTTTGTATGGAGGGAATTCTAGCTAGATCATCATTGTGAATTTACTATGTGGTGCTCTTAGTGTGTTTACTGAGCCTCCTATGAGATATCTTTTGCATGCTATGGTTTTTGGCTTGTTATTAATATGCTAGGAATATGGAAAGTTCAATACAATTGCATACAATTTTTTTTGCAGGGTTACATTGGATCTCTCTTCTCTAATGTGTTAGATTTTTATCATTCAAGCTAGCATTATCTTAGGATATTTAACTGAGAGAATAACAAGCACAACAATCAAACATAAGAGACAATGAACACAAAGTTTTTCCTTGTGGAAACCATAAAGGAGAAAACCCCGCAACTTCCTCTGAGATAGAATCAGCACCAAAAGCAAAACCCCAAAAACAGTAAGATGATCTACTGATAGTAGTAGTCTCTCTCTCTCTCTTGTCCCAACATATTCTTCTCTCTCAGTTATGTGCTACAACTGAGTGTGAGTGAGTGTGTGATAAATAGAGAGGCTCACTCTCTATTTATACTAATTCCCAACTTGACAATAACTCACTAGGGCCAACTTCTCTAGGAAATTCTAATAACCCTAGGGCCCCACAACTACGGGGACTTTAACCCTTGATCAACAAGAGGGTTACCCACAATGACTTTACATGATTTGTTTACATTATTGAATCTCTTGATAGGAACATCGGGGCATGACATGACTCAAATACATTACAAACACTTCCCGGAATAAACATCGGGGTACAATACATAAGATATACAAGTGAATACATTCCGAAGTTACAAATACATCAACACTCCCTCTTAACTAGGAAGGTATTCTCTCGACACAATTTATCAGCACATGTCTTCTTCTCTGTATCATCTGGATCATCATCGAGTTCTTGTCATCTTCATCTTCAAGTCATCTTCATCTTTAATTCATCTCCATCTGGATCTGGATCATCACTCGATCTGAATCATCATTACTAGAACATCATCACTGGATCTGGATCATCACTTGATCTGGATCATCACTGCTGGATCATCATCACTAGATCTGGATCATCACTGGGTCATCATCACTAGTGGTATCTCTTGATTCTTCTCGTCATAGGAAGTTCTACAAAGCCAGCCCTTTTTCATGCTGGTTGTAGGCCTAGCCTCCATGTAGGTCTTCTTCAGTGCTTATATCTGACCCTAAGTCAGAATGGCCCGCCCAACACTTACATCTAACCATGAGAGGAACGCATCCAACAACATGTCAGAAAGGCATGCCCATCACTCACATCTGACCATGGGAGGAACACATCCAATAACCATGTTAGAAAGGCCCAACACTTACATTCACCGGCATGATAGGACACACCTACTATCATCTATGAAAAGGCACAACACTTTCAATCACCAGCATGGTAGGACACACCTACTACCATATGTGAAAAGGCACAGCACTTACAATCACCAGCATGGTAGGACACACCTACTACCATCTGTGAAAAGGCACAGAACTCACAACCACCAGCATGACAGGACACACCTACTATCATCTGTGGAAAGGCTCGGCACTTAAAACCACTAGCATGATAGGACACACCTACTATCATATGTGGAAAGGAACAACACTTACAATCACCAACATGGTAGGACACACCTACTACCATCTATGAAAAGGCTCAGCAATTACAATCACCAGCATGATAGGAAACACCTACTATGATCTGTGAAAAGGCCCTACACTTACATCTGATCATGTGGGAGCCAATCCCACAGTCATATCAGAATGGATCTGCACTTACATTTGATCATGTGGGAGCCAATCCTAGAGTCACATTAGAATGGCTCTGCACTTACATCTGATCATGTGGGAGCCAATCCCACAGTCACATTAGAATGGCTATGCACTTACATATGATCATGTGGGAGCCAATGATCATGTGGGAGCCAATCCCACAGTCACATTAGAATGGCTATGCACTTACATATGATCATGTGGGAGCCAATCCCACAGTCACATTAGAATGGCTCTCAGCCCTAGGCTGAGGATTCCTGGTAACTGACCAGGTGCCTCCATTCTCCTAGAGAATGGCATTCAACGCTTATATCTGATCATGTGGGAACACATCCCTCAATCACATTAGAATGGCTCAGCACTTAATTATGACCATGGAAGGAACCAATCCTCTCACCATGTCATAATGGCTCACGGACTTATCACTTCCCTTTGGAGGTAACCTCGATCTAGAGAACACCAAGCTTCTCCTTGAAGTACTCAAACTTCACTCTGGCCAATGGCTTAGTCAACACATCAAATATATGTTCGTCCATCGCAACATACTAGAGATTCACTACTCCGCTCTGTACCATATCCCTGATATAGTGATATTTGATCTTGATATGCTTTGACTTGTCATGGAACACCGGGTTCTCAGATAACTTCACACAACTCTAGTTGTCACAGTATATACAAGTAGCATCCAACTGGAGATGAAATAAATTAGACAGTAGCTTCCTCAACCATACTACCTCACAACTAGTTGAACAAGTTGCGACATACTATGCTTCAGCTATACTCAATGCCACACAAGACTGTTTCCTGCTAAACCAAGAGATCACACCTGATCCCATATTGAAGTAGCACCCTGAAGTGTTCTTCCTATCGATGGCACTGCCTTCCCAATCTGACTCAACATAACCTTCCAGGTTAATCTTCTGATTCGCCTCATACTTGAGCCCATAATCAATTGTACCCATCAGGTACCTCAGAATATGTTTTGCAGCAATCAAGTGAACATGTCTCGGATCTGTCAGGAACTGGCTCAAGGTGTTCACAACAAAGAAGATATCTAGTCTCATATTCGTCAAGTACATCAAGGACCAATAATCTGATGATACATCATAGCATCAATCGCTTCTGATGAATCATCACTTAATAGCTTCAGGTTTGATGCCTTAGGTGTGGTCATGGCCTTCCAGTCCATCATCTCGAATCTCTTCAAGATATCTACCGCATAATTCCCTTGTCCCAGGGAAATTCAATCTGCATTCTGCCACACCTCCATGCCTAGAAAATAGTGCATCATACCCAAGTCCTTCATCTCAAACTGATCAGTAAGCTTCCTCTTCGTATCAGCAATCAACCCATCCATACCTGTTACAAACAGATCATCTACATATAGTAGGGGTATCACTAGGTTACCATCTTCAACCTTGTAGTAAAGGTTGGAATCTGCTTTACTCTTGGTAAATCCCAAACTGGATAGGAAACTATCAATTATGCCGTACCATGTCCTGGGTGCCTGTTTCAAATTGTACAGGGATTTCTTCAATTTACACACATGAGTCTCCCTGTCATGTGTCTCAAAACCGAGTGGCTGCTCCACATACACTTCCTCTTCCACTACACCATTCAAGAAAGCAGTCTTGAAATCCATCTGGTGTATCTTCCATTTCATCACTGCAGCCAGATCAAGTGCTGATCTAATGGAAGTGTATCTGGCTATAGGTGCAAAAGTTTCTTCATAATCTATTCCTTCTTTCTGGGAGAATCCACGAGCTAAAAATCTTTCTTTATATTTTTCTATGCTGCCATCTGCAGCATGCTTGATATTGTAGATCCATTTGGAAGTTAGAATAGACTTCCCTTCTGGTCTTGGGACAATATCCCAGACATCATTCTTCATGATCGATTGAATCTTCGATCATATTATCCTTCCATTATTTCCTTTTTGTCGCTTCTTCATAGTTGGAAGGTTCTTTATCTATGAAGTCACATAATAAGGCTACATAACCGGAGCAGGACCTGGTTCTTTTCCTTTCTCTATGATTTTCTTCTGGAGCCCCATATCTTTCTGCACCTTGGATAGCTTCTCGTACCCAAGCAGGTTTCCTCTTATGAGGATTCTTCTCCTGAGGTGGATCTACAAGTTCTTGAGGTTCTTCTAATTCTCGATCTTCTTCTTGAATTTCTTCATTCATGGTTGTGTCATGAATTCTGTGTACTTCTGTTTCTTCAGGTTCTTCAACGGGTCTCTTTCTGGATTTGTTGTAAGTTGAGTCTTCGTCAAATGTTACATGCCTGCTGATGTCGATCTTCTTGAATCTTGGGAAGTATATTCTGTAAGCCTTCGAGCTTTCAGAGTATCCCACAAATATACCCTTCCTTCCTGAAGGATCTAACTTTGTCCTCTTTTCTTTTAGAATATGTATGTACACTGCACAGCCGAATATTCTGAGATGGTTGACTTCTGGTTTCTTGCCGAAAAAAACTTCTTCAGGTGTTTTGTTCTCAAGTACTCTGTGTGGAGTATGGTTCTGTACATACACCACAGTTCTGGCAGCTTCTTCCCATAGATGCATGGGAAGATCTTGATCATGAAGCATGGACCTTGCAAATTCCATGATCGTTCTATTCTTCCTTTCTGCAACCCCATTTTGTTGTGGATTATATGGAGTGGTTAACTCCCTCTTAATCCTTGAATCTTTGCATAATTCTTTGAATTCATTTGATGTGAATTCTTCGCCATTATCTGATTGAAAGGTATTGATCTTCTTTTTTGTGTGGTTCTCGATCAAGCCTTTGAATTCCTTGAACTTGCTGAATACTTCATCTTTGTTCTTTAAGAAGTATATCCATGTATTCCTAGAAAAATCATCAATAAAAGAAACATAGTATACATACCCTCTTAATGAACTGGATGACATCGGACCGCATACATCGAAGTGAATGATTTCCAAGATTCCTTTTGCCTTGATCTCGCTACTTGGAAATGTCTTCTTTGTGTTCTTTCCTTTTGTACATCCTTTGCAGACACAGTCATGTTTTGTCTGAATTTCTGGAAGTCCTTCAACAACTTTGCTTGCAAGTGGTAGTGCTCTGTAGTGCACATGTGCAAGCCTTCTATGCCAAAGTTCATTTGGCTCTACTGATTCATGGACCAAAGCTTGTTCTGGTTGGCCCTTCAATTTGTATAGACCTCCTTCTTGTTCGCCAATCACTATTGCATCATCAATAGTCTTTCCCTTTGGCCACATGAGAAATTGGCCATCTACAAATGTAACCCTCACGCCTTTTGCATCTAATACAGATATGGAGAGGAGGCTCTTCTTTAGTCCTAGTACAAATACTACATCCTTCATCTTTATAGACTTTCCAGAACCTAGCTTATAGGAGGATTCCATGCTACCTTTTATTGGATATTGGTAGTCACCTCCAAGTTTCACCTTGTGGGGTGATTCATGTTCTGATAGTTTCACAAAGGATTCTTTGAATCATGTCATATGTTTGGAAGCCCCACTGTCTATAAGCCAATCATTGCTTCCATATGTGATGTTTCCCATGAGAGCGAAAATCAAAACATATTCTTCATCACTTGAAGAATCGTCACTTTCTTGTTTGATTCTCTTTGTGGAAGGTTCATCATCCACTGCAGCATGAGCATGATATCTTCTCTTGTTTCCCTTCTTCTTGTGAGAGACATTTTTGTTTCTAGGAAATTCTCTAGCATAGTGTCCTTTCTCGTCACATGTATAACATCTGATTCTAGACAAATCTCTTCTAGTGTTATCTTTCTGGTGGAAGTGCTTACCTTTGGAGTGATGAGAATTTCTTTTGCTTTTCTTGGAGTGTATTGTGAGAGCTTTAGCTTCACTTCCCATATTTTCTTCTCAAGCTACTATCCGAGCTTCTTCTTGTGAGCATTCTTCCCACAGACTACTGAAATTGACTAGCTTCTTTCTAGCACAGATCCCTTGAATAAAGGATTCCCATGATCTAGGGAGACCATTCAAGGTAGTCATCACAATTTCTTCATTCTCTACTTCTTCATATACCGCTTCTAGTTGTTCCTTGATCTGAGAGACCCTTATAAAGTAAGACTGGATAGTTTCTGCATTCTAGATCTTTACATTCTTCAATTGGTTTCTGTTGGGGTTAGGACCTTGAAGGTCCTTAATTTTGGCAACTCCGTGGTTTTGGTGCGAAGCTTGTAAGCAGAGTTGCGGTTCAAAATAGTCTTAGGGGCTTTGGGGTTGGGTCGAAGCCCCTCCTTTTGTAAATGACCCATGGTTTTTGGATGCCCATGGTTTAAGCCCATGGTATTTTAATAGTGCACTTGTATAAATAGGCACTTATGTAAAGGAGTCAGGTTAGGTTTTTTTGATGATGATAATTTGATGTGAAGAAGCTAAGGGATATTTTGGGTTTAAGGTTAAGTCCCAGCTGAGTGCGTGGACGACCTCTGCAGCTGAGTGCGCAGAGGGTTTTGGAGAAAGGTTAAGTCCCAACTAAGTGCATGGACGACCTCTGCAGCTGAGTGCACAGAGGGTTTTGGGTTGTTGTGAAGATCTGCAGCTGAGTGCACAGATCAGAACTATGTTGTTGTAGAGAGTTGAATATAAACGCAGTTCTGTGGACGTAGCCCCCACACTGGGGTGAACCACGTATATCTTGTGTTGTGGTGGTTCTTGTTTTTTTTTTTGTTATGTTTTATGCATTTGATAAGTAGATGAATGATAAAGTAAGATAAACTGTTAAGTATTAACTTCGCTGTGAATTCCCAGTTAAGGGTTAAGCAAGAAACTGTCTTTTTATCTAAACTGCGAAGCTATTTAAGTGAATGTTGAAGCTCTGTATTGAATAATTATAATTTTTTAAGGCTAAAGGTATAGTAATATCCCTCTTTTTCCTCTAGAAACCTAATTCTGCGGCACCCCATAGCTGTTTCGGGTGAGACTGCAACCTGTTCGCAGGTTGTTGCCGAAAGGCCCAACACTGTGGGTCTCTTTGTTGGTGCGAATATAAGAGTATAAGAACCTGGGTCTTCCCTAAGCGCCAACAAATTGGTTCTGTTGGAAATCATGAAGGAGATCCAAGAACAAGATAGCTACTCACAAATGCAGTTAGAGAATACCACGAAGCAGAGTGAGAGCCTCGCAGCACAGTTGGAAGAAGCTGAGCAGAAGAAAAGGGAAGCAGAAAACAAGCGGGCTACACTGGCGCGAGTATTGGATGAGGCATGTCGAAGTCTCCCTGACTTCGACATGCAGGCTGAAGAAGAACCAGAGCAAAGAATCGTCAAGCTGAAATACTATGCACAATAGTCTCGAAGAGAGATAGAAAACATGAAAGCAGATCATGAGGCTCAGATTGCGGAGCTTCAACTTCACATCATTCCTGAGAGTCCACCAGAGGCCAGGGAGCAACGTCGCAGAGATATTCAGGCCTCAACAACCAATATCTCAGATATTGTGAGTAGTGCATCAAAGCTGCTGGACGAAAGTGTCAAGGCCTGGGCAAACTTGCAAGACAACCCAGAAGTGGAAAAGCTGCAAGAAACTATCAAGCAGTGACAGACAGAGCTGGACGCAGTGAAAGCAGAAATTAAGACATTGCCTCCTATGCAGAAGATGCTTGAGGTGAAGCAAAGCAATGAGCTCCAGCAAGAAATTGAGTCCTACAGAAGGAAAGAAACACTGTTAGTGAGCTCTACGTAGCCCCTCATTAATGAGGCTTTGGAGTTGAGCACTACTACGAACAACCAACTCAAAGTCTTGAAGGAGTATGATGCATTTGCACAGGAAAATGCCAGTGAAGCATCTGCAGCAACATTGCAGGAGATAGGGGAGAAGGAGCAAGCAGCTGAAGATATCATGCGCAGCCTCAACAAGCAATTTACTATCTTCGCCAACAAGATTCTTCCCCCATAAAAGCAGCAGAGTGTCTCGGGGCGGGACACTGGTGAGTCTTAGGGGCCTGTTGGGGTTAGGAACTTGAAGGTCCTTAATTTTGGCAACTCCACAGTTTTGGTGCGAAGCTTGTAATAGGAGTTGCGGTTCAAAATAGTCTTAGGGGATTCGGGGTTGGGTTGAAGCCCCTCCTTTTGTAAATGACCCATGGTTTTTAGATGCCCATGGTTTAAGCCCATGGTATTATAATAGTGCACTTGTATAAATAGGCACTTATGTAAAGGAGTCAGGTTAGGTTTTTTTGATGATGATAATTTGATGTGAAGAAGCTAAGGCCTATTTTGGGTTTAAGGTTAAGTCCCAGCTGAGTGCATGGACAACCTCTGCAGCTGAGTGCGCAGAGGGTTTTGGAGAAAGGTTAAGTCCCAGCTGAGTGCGTGGACGACCTCTATAGCTGAGTGTACAGAGGGTTTTGGGTTGTTGCGAAGATCTACAACTGAGTGCGCAGATCAGAACTGTGTTGTTGTAAAGTGTTGAATATAAACGCAGTTCTGTGGACGTATCCCCCACACTGGGGTGAACCACGTATATCTTGTGTTGTGGTGGTTCTTGTTATTCTGTTTCTGCTATGTTTTATGCATTTGATAAGTAGATGAATGATAAAGTAAGATAAACTGTTAAGTATTAACTTCACTGTGAATTCCCAGTTAAGGGTTAAGCAAGAAACTATCTTTTTATCTAAACTGCGAAGCTATTTAAGTGAATGTTGAAGCTCTGTATTGAATAATTATAATTTGTTAAGGCTAAAGGTACAGTAATATCCCTCTTTTGCCTGCAGAAACCTGATTCTGCAGTACCCCATAGCTGTTTCAGGTGAGACTGCAACCTGTTCACAGGTTGTTGCCGAAAGGGCCAACACTGTGGGTCTCTTTGTTGGTGCGAAGATAAGAGTATAAGAACCCGGGTCTGCCCTAAGCGCCAACAGTTTCTTAGAGTCATCTTTCGATTTATGTTCTTTCCTTCAAACAGTTTGGTCAGGGAATCAAACATAGCTTTAGGTGTCTTTAGGGAGGACACCTATGGTATGAGGTGATCCTTGATTGAATCAGCAATAATCCTCTTATCCATGACCAATTTATTTTTATGTAAGGCCTTAGCCTCATCTCCCTCTGGAACTGGAACCTCTTCATTGATGTAAGAGTCCAAATCATTTTCTTCCAGGACCAGGGAGATCCTATACTTCCAGGCTCGGAATTTATCAGCTCCCTTAATCTTTTCATGAAGTTTGGTATGATGAGACATCTTAACTAAGAACCTCAAATGGAATTACAAAATATTTAGATCTTACCAGGTTAAGATGTCGGAACTGGATCTTGGAGCTCAATTTCTGCAGAGCTGATTTAGGACTAGATTAGGGTTTGACTTTCTCAGAGTTCTGTCCAACCAAAAACTTTGATCTTGATCTCTAAACTTAGATTTTGAGGAGGAGATCAATCCATGCCTGGGCTCACTCAAAAATTCCACTTTTGTGGAAAGCCCTAATTTTCGGCAGCAGTGTTGGGTCAAAGACTAAAAATACTCAGAATCAGATTCTGCTTTGACAGAAAGATGCGCCCTAGAGAGGACAGTCAGTCCAACTCTCTTTTGCTGAAAATTTGTGGAGAGAGATCCAAAGAGTATGAAGCCCTAGTTTCCGCAGCTACACAGTGTCTTCTTCTCAGGTTTTCTCTGATACCATGTTAAATTTTTATCATTCAAGCTAGCATTATCTTAGGATCTTTAACTAATAGAATAACAAGCATAACAATCAAACATAAGAGACAATGAATACAACTTTTTTCCTCGGGGAAACCATAAAGGAGAAAACCCCACAAATTCCTCTGAGATAGAATCAACACCAAAAGCAAAACCCCAAAAACAGTAAGATGATCTCTCGATAGTAGTAATCTCTCTCTCTCTTGTCCCAGCAACTTCTTCTCTCTCAGTTATGTGCTACAACTAGGTGTGAGTGAGTGTGTGATAAATAGAGAGGCTCACTCTCTATTTATACTAATTCCCGACTTGACAATAACTCACTAGGGCCGACTTCTCTAGGAGAGTCTAATAACCCTAGGGCCCTACAATTGCGGGGAATTTAACCCTTGATCAATAGGAGGGTTACCCACAATGACTTTACATGGCTTGTTTACATTATTGAATCTCCCGATAGGAACATCGGGGAATGACATGACTCAAATACATTACAGACACTTCCCAGAATAAACATTGGAGTACAATACATAAGATATACAAGTGAATACATTCTGAAGTTACAAATACATCAACATACTATTGTGGTGATATATCTTATTGGGAAATCTAATTATGTTTTGTAAACCATTCTCTACAAATCTATCTATCATACTCAAATAATTGTTGGGTTTTTTCATCCTCTGTGTTTGGAGGGTTTTCCCAAGGTATATATTGTCTCTCATGGTTAATTTATTTATGGAGCTAACTTATATGGATGATTTATGAAGATGATCTATGTGGCTGATATATTTGTGAGATCTCTGTGTGGGTGATATATTTATGAGGTTCACATGTGGCTGATTTATGAGATACATATGTGATGAAATTGATTGATAAAAATTTTAAAGTTCAAGCTTCTCCGATTTTGCTCAATGTCAATAAGAGTAGGTTATGATCCTACATTTCATGTGCTTGCACCTCTAAGTTTACGAACTCCTA
The DNA here is from genome assembly GCA_001517045.1 of Pseudotsuga menziesii. Lineage (NCBI taxonomy): Eukaryota > Viridiplantae > Streptophyta > Pinopsida > Pinales > Pinaceae > Pseudotsuga > Pseudotsuga menziesii. The sequence continues at coordinate 361,424 of LPNX010521889.1, forward strand.
TTCAATAATTTATTGTCACTTAATTAGTATATGATTAAGATTGGAAACTATTACAAATCACTTTGACCAATGTATAAGAGGTTGTGTCGCTCAACAACTAGGATAACCTTTATCTTCAATTATAGTTTAAGTGAATGGTAATATATAAGATATGACTACCCAAATGCGGGTGACACATGTCCAGCTGACGGCATTAACTGCCTCGAGTTGTGGGCTAACATGTTGGCATCTCACATGAAATTCCATTGTTATTCGCCCCTAAGCTTCATTTAATACGCAATGAAGACGAGGAAACGGTCTTCCTAGCTATCACAGAAGGAAAGTATCGACATTTAATCTCCCTGTCCAAAGATGGGAATTTAGTCAAGTCAAGGGAAGGCAGATCCATCTCTCCGTCTCGTCAGGCATCAGAAGGGTCATAGTCGCTTTAACTCTCCTTTAATGGATTATGTGCTTGCTCTTGTAAGAGAAGTCATTTGGATTAATATCTTGTTCTTATGTTTGACTCTGGTTTACAACAAATCCTTCCAGTTTAGCTCTGGTCCTCCCATCTGGTCTTATCAAAAGCCTTTCTATTATTTGCACTATCATCCTAGACCTTTATCTCAGGATAATTAAAGTGTCTCTTCATAGATTGATTCTAGTCTGTCCCCCCAGTTTGCTTGGCATATAAGTTTTCATCTGCACCACCAGCCGATACAGAGGTTGAGGGCAAGTATAGGCTCCAATGACAAGCTACAACATAGTCTTCCCATGTCCCGTCAACGTAACACCCCTCGCCATGGCAACGGTGGTCANGCCCCCCCAGCCGATACAGAGGTTGAGGGCAAGTATAGGCTCCAATGACAAGCTACAACATAGTCTTCCCATGTCCCGTCAACGTAACACCCCTCGCCATGGCAACGGTGGTCAAGGACGAGAGTTCAACGAGGATCAATTTTTAGGCAGGAAGATGGGTATGAACTAGTGTTTCTATACCAGTGCGCACACTAATAGATGAGTGAGAATCCCATTTGGTCATAGAAAATTTGGCCAGAGGAATTGGGGGCGGCCATCTCAACCATTCTTGTCTTATCAAGAACATGATGGGCTCTGTAATGGAAGAAATGGTCAGCACCTGGAATTACATTTGCAGTTCGGTTCTTCAGGATAAAACTAAGCTGACTGAACTTGATATTCAACTCAATAAGTTAGATGCTACTTCAGCTTGGAAACGCCTTGCATTGGGTCTTTGTACGCCTGGTAATAATGAAGGGGGAAGTGGCAACGTTACGGGGGCACCTACGACATCTTGGGACAGGAGCTCGGTTCCAGCGACACCCACCATGTCAACTGCACCACTTCCTGTGCCCTCCACCATCACACAACTAAGAAACAAGCGCGTATGAGATATTGAGGTATGTAGTGGGGATTTCTCCCCTACTACGTGCAAATGCACCAACCTTAGCTTGTTCAGAGCATAACGAAGAGTTCAATGATAACAAAAGAAACAAGAAAATAACATCAAATATTTTTTAAGGTTTTCACATATATAAAACTAACTAATGCAAGAAATAACAAAGAACGCACCTTTCTGAAAATGGGCCACCATAGCCGTCCTTGGAAGTGGTTTCGCAACTCCACAGTTTGGGTCTCCAATCTCTTCCACAACTGGTTGTCAAATGGGGGGACTGGATCCAAATGGGTACGGTGTGAACTCAATGTTCACCGTGGGAAATGGCATGGAAAACTATGGGAATAATGGAGAAAAGTGTATGATGTGACTGATGGAAAATGGCAAAAAGTGACCAAAAGTGTTTTGGGGGAGGCCTTCACAATGCATTTATAGGATCATCCAAGGATTTCTTACCCATGGTATTTTATTGTCCATGGTATTTATCTATGTTTTTTTGACCCATTCTCATTTTTAGGGTTTTTGACCCTTTTTGGGAGAGAGTGGGGATAAATCACAATAAATGCTTATCAGCCCTTCATTTATGGGAAGGAATAATGACGGTTTGGACCATTTTAGTGGAAATACAATTGTGAAGGTCAAAAAAGAAGGAAATATGGTTGGAATATGATGTATGATTATGGTTTAGACCATAGAGAGCTAGGTGAACACTTTTTAGTGTTAACATATTGCTCCCTTATGTGTGATATCTCACCGTATGGCTGATGGACATCATAAGATCATGGAAAAATGGTGACAATGGTGGAGATATTGGAGAGGACCATGGAGTAGGGAAGTCTCCTTGTTTGAACTACGGTGGCTTTTGGTTTTTGTATTACTTCTCAAAAATGGATGAGATACATATAATGTGTTACATGTATATGGACGAGGCGGGCATACCCATGCTTGTAACAATGTCAAAAGAATAAATAATGGGGATCAAGGCTCAAAAATAATGGGAGCCGATCAAAACATATACAAATGGTGATACATAATGGTTCCCTTTATGTGAGGATGAATACAATGTTAATATGTGTAACTGATACATAGGAACAATGGCATTCTCATAGAATATAATATAATCACAACTAATGCTCTGCTGGATATGGAGGTGTACATGGACTCAATGACTGAGAGTTAGAATTTCTGTTGTACAATATATAGCATCAAGTACTTGAGATACATGGAAGCATAACACTGGGGGATTCCAAACACTGTCGCCAACGCAGCCCGAAAATCATAAGGGACATGAAACTGTATGGATCCCATAGATATACTCACCAATGTGCTAGAGTCAGGTGACAACCATGTTCTTCGACCAAATAATGAATGAACCAATACCCTGTACAAATATCAACGGTGCGATGATGTAGCTGAAGTCAAGCACGTGAGACACAACCAACCCGAAAGGCACTAATGACTCCTTTCAAGTGGTCCAAGGAACTCATCAATGAGGTGGATGAAACTAGGATACAGGGACCTCTGGTTCTATCCTCTCGAATAGATGTGTTGACATCGGCAGAGGGAGACCCGAAACTAACAAGGAAATGATGTTTCCTTGATTAGAGGCATGAGGGGGATAACCGAATATGTGGAACCATCAGGGGACTGACACACTGGATGGGGTAACGGGGGCATGGGAGCACAAGGGACTTAAAATTCCTTTGTTCAAAGTATGACAACAGGACTGACCTAGAAGCAAATGAGACTGACTCATGGGAAAGGGATCATAGCTATGAAACTAGGGAGATAACTGTAATGGGAAATACTAAGGGAGGTAACTGGAATAGTGATATTCAGGGTATCCAAGGAAGACTCATCGCAGAATACTTTGAACAAAGGAGACCCAATGGGGGAAAGCTGTCACAATGTGAGATCATAAGTGGTGGTGCCTAGAGACATTGTTTTGGCCTTTCTCATAGTTTAAGGAGCACAAAGAAGGGATAGAAGTAAGTTCGATATGATACGATCTCGTGGATTTTTAACAAGCCCGAGAAGGTAAATGCTCGGTGGTGTTTTCATTTTTAGAGAGTCTGAAAACAAGAAGAAGACTCCATTTCTCTTTTTTGCAAATAGTCTCCTAATCTCGAAAAAGGATAAAAGTATACAAAGGAGATCTCTCCCAACCTTTGGGGGACGAGAGACTTCTTTACCGTTGGTAGTCCAACCAGGCCAAAAAATGTTAAACCTATACTGACTAGACGATGATTCAAATAATTTTATCAGCATGAACAAAACCAAGATTGCTCGACGATATTTTCTTGATGAGAGGGTTGGAAAAGAGCTTAAAGACAACCCATAATGATATTTTTTCGTAAGTTACGTTCCCAATGTCCGACAAAGCATAAAAGGATACAGAGGGAAACGTTCCTAGATGGAATGTGCTAGGGTGATCCTTTTATTTTGATAGTCTACGTAGTCCAAAAAATGAGATAAGTGAGGCTACATAGATGCCCTTTCAAATACTTTAACAAGAGTGAAGGGATGCAAGCATGCTCGGAAATCTTCTCATTCTTTTAGGAGTCATAAAAGAGCTTAACATGAACTCTGTAATGGCCAGTCGAGCAAGGAGGAAGTGTTGGATGTATGGAAAGAGGTTATGTTGTGAACATGGCTGATAGGAATAACTGAGGAACACTGATGGTGCCTCCTTTTGGGACGATGGATGGCAGTAAAATGAGGCCAATTGTGTAGTATGGATGGAGCGGATGGGTCTTGAACATGCTAGTACATACAAGGTTTGATTCGTGTGGTGGCACAAAAATCGAGGTGACTCTAGGAAGTGGCCCGAAGAAAGTAGGGAGGGAGAGAGTATAGGAGGTTGTTTCTTCACCCGAGAGCTATTTTCACAATGGTGATAACTTCCTATCCTCATAGATAATTATCCATACATGAGCATGGACTACCAGGGAGATCTAGAGAGGCCTCGACCTCCAGGATGGGTCTGGGGACCAGATGGTATGTATACATGATGCTTTGTGGTTGCAATCATATATAGTTTACTAGAATAGTGGTAGCTATATCATCTCTGTGACATACTGTTTGCATGTGGAGATGTGGGACTGCACCCTCTAGTAGGGTACCCGCGATGCAGGGGCAGGGTGGAGGGTTTAGATCCACTTGCTCAAGGGAATATAAGGCAACAAAGTGCTACATTGGACTCACTGCAGCTGGACATGGAGCGACTACTGGAGGGGGTCACCGACTTGTGGTAAAAATGCTGCAAAACAAAAAAGAAAAACTATGACACAAGGGTTCTCATGGTGAGTGACTTCAGGTATAGAACCTCTTGAGGTAGATCCCATTGCGAGGATTCGTCAATAGGTGACCATCAGAGTCGGAAAGGATGTATGCCCCCTTGTCGAGACATCGATGGATGGCATATGGGGCATACCACATGGAATCAAACTTCCCTTTTCCTATCTCATCATGGGCTTAGCCGTAGACGAGGACTAGGTCCCCCTCTCTAAAGGTGCGGCGATGGACATGGGAGTCATAGTGGGACTTCGGCTAAGTCTTACCGCTTCGATCATTTGGAGAGAATCATGATGGTCCTCATTGGTCTGTTCAAGCATAAGTAGGCATTGTTCTAATGGTGAAGTATCAGGTACAAGTTCATCGGCAAGGTGAAACGACAGAATCTAGCATTCAATGGGAAAACTTGATTCCACCGAAGGGTGGATCTCCTCAAGGAAAGTAATGTCGAACTCATGGGAATGCATGCAAAGGTCACTGAGGAGCGACTAGAACTTAGGAAATTCTGGGAAACGGTGATAATAATGACCACAGAGGCCACAAACTGCACAAGGGTGGTTGGTTTGCAATGACTTGTTCTTAACCACTAGTGGATCTAGGATATTGACCAATGGGGCGTTGTCGCACTTAACTATAGTGTCCATGTGGATGTGAAGGAGAGGTAAATTGGGAAAATTATGTGTCGCATGGCCTTGGACATCGCATAGAGCACATATAAGAGCCATGCATGGTTCTTTTGTAGCTTTAGTCACCTTTCCCCTAGCCTTCTTTGGAGGAGGAGGGACAGGAGTAGAGACATGACTGGTCTTTGGTGGACCAAGAGGTGGGTGCGAAATCATCTTAATAGGATGGATGGGAGTCAACACGACCTAGGGTGTTGGGGGCAGGGTAGGTGGCTCAAGGTACCACACAAGGATACCCAAAGTGAAACCAAGAAAGTTGAGAGTAGCCATGACAGGCTTTCTCACAATGTCGGATGGTGGAAAAAGGAAGGGAATCATGTGGACCGGGAATGAACCCCCATAATTCCCAAAGGATTGTGGCTAGGGTTGCAACTGAGCTTGCGAGGAGGTCAGAATGCTACCGGATTTGATAGTGCACAAATTCGATATATCAGTCGACAAAGGAGGAGGTGGTATGGACAAAAAGGTGTCCTTCATAGGATCATTGGCAAACAAGCCCATGCCAACAACAAATAAGGATGGAATGGACACGTTGTCGATGGTAGTGTCGCTAGTGGGAAGGATGTGTTCCAGTTTGGCTGGCCCCTTCGGATCATAGTACGTCAGTTGGTCGATGGTCACAATATTCCCATCATGAGGGAACATCAAGATTCGAAAGATGGTAGAGGCAATGGTTCAAATTTCATACATGTAACTACATCCTAAGAGGATGTTGTAATCGAGTTGGGCATTGACAACCTCAATCTCAATCAACACTATTTTTCTTGCTAACTCAACAGGGACATTCATGAGAACACCTTGGGGTTTAGCAGAGCAGCCGTTATAGGCGCAAAGAGCAGTGGTGGAAAGTTGAAGGGTGGGGGATCCGAATTTCTGCCAAGCAAAGGTTGACATAACATAGGTAGATTCCCCCTCATCAATGATGCATCAATGAATAACCAAATTCTGAATCATGACCGGAACTTGGAAGGAAATGGATGATGGAATCCTGGGTTCTCCTTGATCCAGGTCAAAAGTGATCAACCTAGAATCAGAGGGATCAACATCACCTAGCATGGAAAACAATGATTTACGTTGCAAAGGACAAGTTTTGAGAACTTCCAGAGTGGACATGGTAGTGGGGGACTGAGCCAAGTCATCAACAATACTGTAGTTGAGCACAACTCTGGCAGTGGCGTTGTTCGCGACACAACACATAGGGAACCGTGAGATTTGGAAGTCTTGTCCATAGGGGGTCTTGACGAATGCAAAGACATGTCAGGAGTGGTGGAGGTAGATGCCGCATATGGGTCAATAGTTTCTATGGTGGAACCATATTGGTTTCGTCGAGTCTGGAGGTTGACATCAGATGATAATGTCATGAGGTGATGGACACCAAGATCAATAGGTTGAGCCGCAGAAGTGGTTGTGGGAGCTTGTGGGGCCAAGGGATAGGTTACAACCATTCCTTGGTTCAGAAGGGGGTTTTGGAACACCATAGGTGGAGGACCCAATGGTGCTGGGTTTGGATGAGCCGGAGCAGCCATGTTGGGATCACATTGACTATCGTTTTGGAGTTAGTGGTGGACGTGATTCAAATGAGGACACTAATGAGTGTATTGGTCATAAGTGTTACATATGGCACATAGATGGTTAGTCCACAAGTGTGGGTTCATCCTAGGTCAAGCAGGACGCTAGGGATTCTGTGGTTCTACATCGTTATTTTTTGGAGGGTTGGCCTGTTGGCCACCTCCTTGAGTCTGGTTGTTACCTCTATTCCTACCTATCTTATTCCTTCCCTACCCTTGTTGGTTATTGGGGGTGGGTTGGTTAGGGAGGTTTTGTTGTGCGTAGACCTGTCCTGTAGGAGCAGGAGGAGTCGAGGCTGGAGCAAGAGCGAGTTTCACAGTGGAGGGTAATAGACTGGAGTAGCTGGTGGGACTGCAAAGCCAGTCATTTGGCCAATACATGAGTGTGCCAAACAAGTCGGTCCATAAACATGAGGAGTTGGTGCGGGAGGTGCATAGAAAGGGGTGGCTCTGGACTGAGATGTTACGCGTGAATAATTAAGGGCATAGCCTGGTTGGTAAACACTATGGGTGTTACCAGGATGGGGTGGCATCATGGGAGAGGCCAGATACAAATGAGGATGCTGGGTAATAGAGTTGTTAACTCCATCAACACCATGATATGCCCCCGATGTATCTTGACGTGAGGTGTCAGCACGGGGAGCATAGAGTATAATGGTATATAAGTAACCAGATTGGGCGTATATTAGATCGAACTGTTGAGCCTTAAGGATGGATTCCTCTTCGGTTTGCGGGCGCTCATATGCGATGTCCTTGGCTATGGGGGGGAGTAAGTTTTTGAGGAACCAATCTAGGAAAATCCTATCATCTAATTGGATCTTACACAAGATATGGCGACGACGCCATTCATGGATATGATCCATGATATGGGTAGCTTTTTTCTATCGACAGGATAATAATATTTCCACTCCCTCATCATAACGGACGAGTAAATAGAAGTATTGCAAGAACATCAAAGCTAACTAGGAGAAGTCAGGGTAGGTAGCATGAGATAGTTTGATACACCACTTGGTCATTACACTAGTGAGTGTGCACTGGAACAATATCAACCGGATGGAATCATCCACTATGTTGTTAGGTGAACACCATAGGTGGAATGACATAATGTAATTTTGAGGATCCTCTCCCACCTTACCCTCGAACTTAGGAATGTTTGAGGGAATTTTGGTAGGAAAAGGAGGCCATTATGGGTTATGACGAATGGGGTCATTGGTCAATCGTGCCAAATCAGGCACATTGATACTAGCCATGAAAGGTAGACTAGAACTGAGAGTGAATTGGGAAGGACCGACAATGGTGCCGATGACAATAGGAAGGTAGTTCCCCTACATAACTGGGGGTGGATAAGGTTGACTTTCGACAATGGGAAAATTCACTAGTATGGTGGGGATAGTCAGAATATATGTGGAAGGGCCACTTTCACCAAGTATAAATGGTGGAATGGTAGTGACGACGGTAGCTGGAATGGGACCACCACTAGTAGGTGGCAAACCGTCAATAGTTTGTGCAGTGGCAAGGGGACCACTAGGAACGGGACCTGACGAACCAATGGAAGGGATACCCGTAATGATAGGTGGAATGGAAGTAATCCCACTACTAACAATTTCCCCTTGAAAAGGATCAAGATGTGCACCAACCATGGGGCTAGATGGAGCAGTGAACAAGGTGGGTTCAGAATGATATGAATCTAAATCATACTCAAAGGTCGTATGTTGCTCCGAAGGTGGTGAACGATGTCAAATATGGATATGACAGTGACGCTTAAAGGAACCAAACTGGGGGGTATGAACCCTACGCCTATGTGAGTAGCATGGTGGAGCTATGGTGACGTGATGGAGTGTTGTGTAATGAATGAAAACTCAAAAGTATCAATCACAGGCTCAAAAACCAAACTACAACCGAGTGTGTAGAAGGAGAGCGTATGAAATGGAGGTTCACAAGCCAACAACAAGATCTAGAACCGAACTGCAACAACGGGTCACAACAAGGCGAGTTTACAAAAAAGTGGCCAGAAATCCAACAAGCAGCACTACCTATAAAATAAAATGACACATTAATATATAGGATAAAAGTGCAAGCAAACTCCTAACTACAACTTTGAATCCCCTCACAAATTGTATCCTCATCAGGGTGATGAAATACCAGTCAGACAATACGAGATGGAAGACCAATATAGGCTAAGAGAATTCCACTACTGAGAAGGACCTCTAGGTAAAATATCCCTAGAAAAATGGCAACTAGGCTATCTCATTCATGATATGTCCATTTAGTTTACCGACACTTCATCCCTTTTGCCATCGACACCCAGTATACTATGGCATGCATGAGGATGACTATGAAGGTTTATACTTCGGTACAAGATAAAGTGTGGTATTCCACCCTGACTTCTGGAACTCCTTCGTTGCGGCTTACTCCTGCTAAGCAGGGGGCCTCCCGAAAAACTGGTTGTGACCGTGTCAAAAATTACAAGAGGATTTTGGTCCCCTAATGGACAACAACTATGTCTCAAGATGTAAGTGACAGAGGGGTGTTGTTTGGATGCCTATCCCCAATGTCCTAACTTAGCTACAATATTGTTTTTTCCTCAAATGAGGTTAGAATGTTGGTTGTATTAAGTTATTTTTTAAGGCTTGCTTGGGGTCATGAACCAATATTTTTCACTTATATGGTGCGAGATGTGTGCAACTGATGTGTATACAAACCCTAACAATCCACGGCAAAGATGTCCCAATATCAATGTCGTGATGCAAATATAATGCAAATAAAAAGCAGTACATAAAAGTAAATATGTTGCAAAATATTTTTTTCTTCCAGAAATAAAATGTACTTGAAGTAAATGAGTAGTAAAAGGAACTAATCAAATGTAGGAAATTTACATGGGGTCTCAACCACAAAGATCGACAAGAACAACTCACAAACCAAGTAAGTGGGATCTCAAAACATACCACGGGGCTGCAAAGGATCAGATTTGGATAGAAACAAGTCAAAAAAGGGTTTGACACAAACAAGGGGTCTAAAACAGGGATCTAAAGCACTAAAACATATTGAAAAACTACAGGTCGCACCGTCAACGAAACAGGCACGATCGGGGTCATACAAAACTGGGAAACAGTCGCGATCTAGGCAGAAAAAATAGTCAATGGAGCCAAGTCGCGTGAAACGAAGGATTAAGTGCGACAAGTCACTCAAAACTGAGTCACAGTAGTGACCAGGGTCGCTCCGAACGTCGGGACAAGAGTGATCTGGACTTCTGAGCCAGGTCGCTCTTATTGGGGCAAAATGCGCGACTTGGGTCATGCTTATAGGGCAAAAATGTGTGACTAGGTCGCATATTTCAGCCATATAGGTGCGACTCGAATCGAACAAATATTTTTTTGAAAAACAGACTACCAGCTAGGGTCGATGGGGTAGGCACTGACGCGGTACTGGTTCGGATCTGCTGCGAGGGGGTCAAATCTGTGACGGTTCAAGGAAAAAAATAAGAACAAACCAATAGCAAAACCTGCAAAAACAAAGATCTGTATGGATCGACCGAGTGGAGTCGCCAAAACTATAGTGGGGATTTCTCCCCTACTAGGTGCAAAAGCACCAAGGCTTAGCTCATCCAGAGCATAAGGAAGAGTTCAATGATAACAAAAGAAACAAGACAATAACAACAAATATTTTTTAGGGTTTTCACATATATAAAACTAACTAATGCAAGAAATAACAAAGAACACACCTTTCTGAAAATGGGCCATCATAGCCATCCTTGGAAGTGGTTCTGCGGCTCCACGGTTTGGGTCTCCAATCTCTTCCACAACTGGTTGTCAAATGAGGGGAATGGATCCAAATGGGTGCAGAGTGAACTCAACGTACATTGTGGGAAATGGTGTGGAAAAATATGGGAATAATGGAGAAAAGTGTATGATGTGACTGATGGCAAATGGAAAAAAGTGACCAAAAGTGTTTTGTGGGAGGCCTTCACAATGTATTTATAGGATGGTCCAAGGATTTTTTACCCACGGTGTTTTGACCTATTCTCATTTTTAGGGTTTTTTACCCTTTTTGGGAGAGAGTGGGGATAAATCACAATAAATGCTCATCATCCCTTCATTTATGGGAAGGAATAATGATGTTTTGGACCATTTTTAGTGGAAATACAATTGTGAAGGTAAAAAATGAAGGAAATATGGTGGTTATATGATGTATGATTATGGTTTAGACCATATAGAGTTAGGCGAACACTTTTTAGTGTTAACAAGGTACTAGTTTGTAAATCCTCTCCTCTTTCTGTTAAGCAGTCGAAAAATACGAATGTTGAAGACTTTCAGGGGGGTTTCCCTATTACTAAGGAAAATTATGTCCTTTAGTTTAGTGCTGGTGAAGAACTTGCAGTCGACTTGGCCTACATATGTTTTACTTGGTAAGTTCAGTTTCTTAGGTGTTTTAGTTTATTTATAGAATACTGTATAAATTGTCTCTGAAACGTATCAGTTTTTTGAAGATTTGTGCTTGGCCCCCATCTTCTAAATGGTTTTTTGTGCCATTATTTTTGAAAGACATGCTTATATGATTTTGACTGATTGGGGTGGTGGGTTTTATACCACCCCAGTGACTATGTCCAAGATGTATTTTTGAATGTAATCTTTTGTTTTTTACGGTTTAATACAAATACAAACTTACAAAATATATATATATATATATATATATATATATATATGACTCTTTACCATATAATGTGGCCCTAATTTTTTTCTAAATGATCAATCATTGGTCTTGTTGTCATTACAAATCACTATAATCAAAGTATATAATGTCACGTTTGTCAACAAAATAGACAACCTTTATCTTTGATTATATTTAAGGGAACGATAATGTATAACATAAAACTTTATACCATAGAATGGACTCTATTTTGTAGAATGAGACCCAACTTTCCCTTAAATATCAACTGTAGATTCTTATTTTATTACAAATAACTCTTATCAAAGTATAGAAGGCTATGTTTCTCCACAACCTAGTAGTCCTTTAAATCTACTTAATATTAAAGGGAATTCTAGTCTAGTCCTACCAAGTGGGAAAAAAATAGAACATGCATCTCTTGAGAACTTGGATGCAACTATAAGTCACAAAACAATTGAAAGTATTGTATTTCATGAGCAAATGGATAGAAAATCACCTCATAAAAAAAATACTACAAGTAAAACGCTTTGTAGTGAAGATTTTTGCAAAAGTTTTTAGTGTTACAAGATTGAGAAAAAAATTCAAAAAAACCTCGAATATCTAGCTCGGTTTTAACATATTTTCCCTATAACTAAAAATGAGGCGTGTAGAGGTTTTAGCGAAGGTTTTGTTTTTCAGTGCCCATAGTGATAACACACACCGATGCATATGTAGAATTAAACACATAGGTGCTCTTATATTCAATTATGCACTGTATTCNAGGGTTTAGCGAAGGTTTTGTTTTTCAGTGCCCATAGTGATAACACACACCGATGCATATGTAGAATTAAACACATAGGTGCTCTTATATTCAATTATGCACTGTATTCATATTTTTTTAATATGGTGCACTGGTGGTTGCATAAAAAATACGCACTATGTAGATATTGTTTAATTTAAGGCACACTGGTGCTTGTATAATTTTTACATACCGGTTCATTCGTTTTGCTTTAAAACAACACCATTGCTCATACAACTAAAGAAAGCACCAGTGCATATTGAGCTCTTTGTTCATATGCATCGGCATGTATATTATATCGAAAGCACGGATGTGTGTTTTAACCATTCACATCGTAATATTTTGAAATGATAAATATGATCGTACATTATGTTGTTTAAAGTAACAATGCATTTCACGATTGTTGACGTGGTAATGTAATTCATAGCATCGATGTGTATGCCCATAGAAATGAATTGGTGACTATTTTTATGGAACACACCATGTAGTGACTTCAAAAGAGTACAATGCACCAATATGTATATATATTAATTATTATTTTTTACAAAATTCTAATTAATCATTTTAAACTATTTTTTTCTTATAATAATATTGATTTTTATCTTTTCATTATTGTGTCTTGATGTAATGATTGCATTAATGTTTTATTTTATAAGAATAAGATAATCGTCGTCATACAAAATGGGACAGTGTAAAAGTCCACAATAATCAAAATGCAACCAATTATTTGTTACACTTATTGGTAACCAATCAACGTCCAAGTGGGACAATATATCCAATACATTGAACAAAATGTCAATATCTAATTGTTACACTTATTGGTAACATGTCCTCATAAAATTAGGACAATATGTTAAGTACATTAAACAAAATCCTTGATTTTCACAGACAAATATTCAAAAAACATACGACCTACAGTAACATTCAATTATATTGATTGGCATTCATCACTTGAACTATTGTCATCTCTTGGCTTGTGTGCATGCTTCATTTCTTCATCACTTGAATTTGATATTCTACTTGGGTTATTTAACTTAATGTTTTGTTGATCGACTTGTTTCTTACTTTCATCCTCGTAAAGTTCCATTTACAAACATAGAAATAAAGTTTAATAAGTTTATATACATTTGTATAGTAGAATATACATGATTATGTAAATTAGAAAGTGCACAATAGTAGCAATTGTTTCATAAACCAGCATAGATCCATCTTAAACCTGGATCTAGAAAGCACCGAGAGGGATCCAATTTCTTTAGGTGTAAGTTATTTTTATCTTAAATTTTTAAATGTTCATAAAAAATTACACCTCAGACATTTTGATCGGTTTAGTGTTTGGTAAATCAGGGTTTAACATGGATCTTTTAATTACTTTTCATTTTGTTTTATTATTGGGTTTTTATTATTTGATCAATTACATTTTGATCTGTTTAGTGTTTGGTAAATCAGGGTTTAACAAGGATCTTTTAATTACTTTTCATTTAGTTTTATTATTGGATTTTTATTGCGCCGAGAGGCGCTCTATAGCCCAGTATGGGAGAGATCTTGTAACGATATGTAACGTTATTTTATTAATAAAAAATAAAAAATTTAATTATAGGCCAAAATAAATGTGGGCAAGGAAAACAACCTAATATGGGGGAGATGTTGTAATCTTCCTACCTAACAAAACAATAAAAAAGTAAAAAAAAACACNTGTAGACCTTAGATAAAAAGATGTTTCTTTTGGTTTGAATCAAATCAATGGCTATATATAGGACACAACAAAGTTGATAGCTCATTGAGTGCAATACCTAAGAAGAGGTTTGCACACAGAGAGATTTGATCCATCTCGGCGCTTGATAGAGCCTAGGATTTGGATCTACGCTGGTTATTTGATAAATTAGGTTACATGTTTTTCTCTATGTTCTTTTTTGTTTACACTATATAAATATATGAATCCACTATTTTTTTTCGGTTAACATAATTTTTTTTTTTTTTATGTCGGCTAGCATAATGTGACTAACGTGACATGATCTCCCCCATACTGGGCTGAGAGCACCTTGCTTCTCTCGGTGCAACAATACACATCCTTTAGAAGTTGTTCCACATAATGTCTTTCAAATTCTCTTCCATTGGATCCACTCTATATTTTGTTCCTTGCATTTTTAATACACCATGATAAAGCATAGATGTAATTAATATAAAGATTTTTGTTGTTAAATTAATTATAAAATGAGGGAAGCTAAACAACATAGTTACTTTTAAATTGTTCAATTAACCCTTGATACTTCAACATATACTCATAACTCATACTTAACCCAATGTCGATCAATTCTTTGCATGGCTCTTCTTTGTATGCTAACACATATTAGAATACATCCATGGACGAGTGTAAATTAATTAGTTAAATATAAATATCACAACAAATATGAAATCTTAAGTAAGGAAAAAAACGTAAGCACTCACAAACTTTGCAATCAACCATTTTCTTTCGTCGCCTTGTCTTATGTGCTAAATGGATTCCATTATGTTTTGTGTTTTGCAACAAAAAAAACAAAAATTAGCATTTCATGCAATAATTAAATTCGATGTACATAAATGAATAAATAAATGATTGCATACCTTTTATATATGTTGTTGTTGGGATGGCTCCTTCTATGATTCAATTATGTTCATTTCTTTTACCATCTCTTTGTACACTTTTTTGGACATCCCTTCCAACATTTATTGGTTTTCCCATCATTTTTCCTTTTAAATTTTCATAATCTTCCTAACAAATGAAAAGCACAATATGTTTTTTTTAAATGGACATGAAAATAAATATAGCAAAAAAAATATTTGGTAGTTTTTGGGACATATTATAGAAAAACATGTTTAGTAATAATATTTTTTAAATGATTATTTTTTGTTAGTGCAAGTTGTTGTGATTGTGACTCTCACAAGTCTAATTACCATTTCTCCATAAATGCTTGGCGTGGTTTATACATAATCCGATTATGGGAGTCACTAGATTGAATTTTGTGCTATAAGTAGAAAGTACGTCTATACATTCTTTCCACTGTATCCCTAAGTTTTGTAAAATAAATTACCTATCTTGTTAACTTCTAGCAACACTCCATATGAATTGAGGGCCATGTTATAATCATTTACATCCTTAATAAATTGTATCTTCTTAGGATGGTATTTCATTCCCTCGCTTTCGGTCCCCTCACAATATTAAAAAAATGTGGAAACAAAAGTTTAAAATACGTTATCGATTAATGTTAAGAAATTCATTTTTAGTAAAAAGTCAAAGAAAAACTTTATGTTCACTACTTTTGATCCACCTAATTTCTCTCTTTGTAACATTTCCATAAAGTTTTTATGCTCTTTTCCGCTCAAATTGTGGAAAAGCTTATTGAGTTTCTTCAAGTTTTTGTTCTACATGACACACATTAAACTAATACTAATAATTAATTTAAACTTATAGATAATTCAAATATATTAATTTTTTAGTAAAACTTAAATAACTTGCCTTGTTATCTTGTTGGGATGGGATACTATTGCGCTAACTGTAATAAGTTGTTTTCCTTAACACTACAAGGAAAAGGCCTTTTGTGGAGGTTATAACAGGTGCTACTCTAAAAAGAGCCCAAATATTCTTTTATAGCGGAGGTTGCTACCAGAAGAAAACATGCAGAGCTTTTAGCAGACATTTTTTTTCATGTGTGTTTCAACAACCTAAAAACACCATTATGTACACGACATACATGCACCAGTGCTGCAAAAAAATAATGTAGCGTCGTAGTCAAAAATACCATCCTATGAAAATGGTTTTTGTAAATAATGTGTTTATATTAACATAGCACACTAGGATGCCACATACTTGAAAGCACCAAAGTATGGGAAATAGATAGGTGAGGGCACCATATTACCATATTTTATTATTTTTAATTTCCAACGCCGGTGGAGTTAGTATAATCCATAGCATCGAGGTAGTATATCCTAATCTGCACCGCATAAGGTTTTAAAAAATATAAATCTAAAACCACGGACTATTATTTTTTACTTTAAATTGTTATACTCGATGCATTATATATAGTATACCACGTAAGTCTGGTATAGTTTCTGGCACATCGTTCCAGGGTTTATTTAATTTTTTTTACAAGTTGTGCATTTAAATGATACAAAAGCACCAGTGTGCCACATATTTGAAATCACTGAAGCAGGGTAAACGGATGGTATAGAACATCAGATTACTATACTTTTTATTTTTAATTTTCAACATTGGTGTGGTTCTTCCACTAAAGGGAATCGAAGCGGTATTGTCTAAGATGCACTGCTATAGGGTGTAAAAGTCTAGAATGTAAACCACATACTAAATGATTTTTTACTTTAAATTTTTATTAGTGGTGCATTGCATATAACATGTTGCACTGGTGCGTTCTAATGTTGGGAACATTGGAACATGGTTTAATAAAATTAAAGTTACCGCATGAAAATTTCATTTTTACCCATCAACAGTGCTTTTGAGCCCGACAACACCAGTGTTGTACTTACCTTACTCATATGCCCTGACATTCGTGCTCCACATCGTGACATTGCTCACTTTTGTTGATCGTTGTCTGTATTTTGAATTTTTCCAAATGGTGGGCAGAATTTCAAATTCAACTTACATCACAACGATGCCTTCCCAACTCCAAAATGTCGAGGAAAATTCTTTGTTACTTCATAGTTGTTTTAGCATATTAAAATTAAAAAATTAACCTTTGTGTCCTTAATTTAAAAAAAACTAAAAATTGTGTGTGGTGCATTTGAGTCGTTTAGCTAGCATTACAGAAGGTGAATCATGTAAATTCATGGGGTGGACTATCGGCGGCGCATTTAGAAAGTAAGCGACCTCAAGAATGGTGTGTAGTTATTTCATAACGCACCAATTAACTAGGTTAAACAAATACGATCATATACTAATTTAACCAAAACACACTATGAATACAATGCGCTGACATGTGACAAGTGCACTGCCAAACCAAACATTATATAAAAAAATCATTGCGTTAAATGGTGCGGTCCATTAAATATTTTGCACCAAACTGTCGATGCGCCATTGTGTATCTAGAACACCACTACTAAACTTAA
This sequence comes from Pseudotsuga menziesii, assembly GCA_001517045.1. NCBI lineage: Eukaryota > Viridiplantae > Streptophyta > Pinopsida > Pinales > Pinaceae > Pseudotsuga > Pseudotsuga menziesii. Next base: position 378,902 of record LPNX010521889.1, read on the forward strand.
TTTTCGACCTCATCAAGAGCGAAAATGGTGTGCTCTGAGAACAATTACACACCATGACCGATGTGATGACATGTCCACAATGCACCATTTTTTTCAGTGCAAAATTTTAAAATATAAAAAGAGACCAAACATTTAACGGGGCGGTTTTATAAATGTGTTGCACCGATTATATGGTGCATTGACATGTATCTGACGCACCATAAATGATAGAACATTTGAAAAAACTTGCAAACAACTTCAACGGTTCATTGATGTGTTTCAAATGCACCATGAAAAACAAGCATAGTTTAAAAAAACATTCCTTTAAGTGGCGTGGTCCATTAACCGTTCCACATCAATATCATGGTGCGTTAATGTGAACCAGGTGCATTGTTGTCACGGTTTTTTTTGGAACACACCAAGTTAGTCTATGGTGCACTCTAGTAAATCGTACGTACATTTATAATGTGATGACATGTCCAAAACACACCGACTAAGTGTTGAAGAACATTAAAAAATCCAAAGAAAACAAAATATTTAATGGTGCACTATAGTGAAATCTCTGCACCGATTACTCGGTGCAATGATGTGTAACATGTACATCGTTAAAGCATAAAATAAAAATACTTACAAAAGCATAAATGGTGTGGTTTATGAACATTCATGTACCGCATTCAGTGCATTGATGTTTAATGGGTGCACCATAAGCAACCATTTAAAAAGTATAAAAATATTAACGCTACATTCTATTAATCGGAACGTATAGTCTAAGAGAACTTTTGGGAGTGTTTTGCTGGTAGAAAAGCAACGATAGTGGTGTGGTACTATAATTGAGGTGCACTACTCGTCAAAATTCTTTGTTTTGAGAAAAAAATATTATGTGATGTTATTAAATATCATGCTAATTGAATGAAATATTTAATGTGTTTATATGTTTACATGTTTAATTATGACATTAATTCATGTTATATGTGAAATAAAGACGTGAGTGATGATAGGTTGTTGAGAAGGAACACGCATGGGTTGATCAACACAACATGGTGCGTGAGTGGGAAGCTAGAGAGAGGGAGAGGTATTTGTACCCTTACCCCATTACTGATCAGACCCAAAAACTCTTGAGGGTTGTCAGCATCCTAAAGTTCTATGAAGAGGCTACATCCCTCAAGGATAACTCTTCATTGTTGGCTCAGTTGCTCTGACCATGGGATCATTGCATGCATGCATTTTGTGTTGGTCCTCAGTGGTTACAACCCACTCAGGAGGACATTTATTTCATCACTAGGATGTCCAAGAGAGGGGAGGATGATCCCCACTTCCTTGGTATCTTAGTTTGTGTTTTAGTAGAGATTCAGTAACGTACTCTCAAGTATATATCAGTGACCGCGTCATCGATCATGTAGATTTTTAGGTGTGCCGTGGGAAGCTTAAAATTTATGCTTTTGGTCGAGAGGATGTTAGGTGCCTCTCTTTTTTTCTTACGACAATGGCGCACTCCATTAGTGATGGGAAACATATTAGTTGCCCTATATTGTATTATGTTGATTCTTTAGTGCAGTGACCTAAATGCATTAGGTGGTTTACCATATTTTTGCAGAAGTTTTGTTTTGTTCTAGGTAGATTCCATGCATAGATTAAGGGGAGGGCCAACTTCCCTTTCTGTTCAGATATTTTTTGTCTAATTTTTTAGAGGTTTTCGACCACCAGGACTTCATTTCATTGTCGATCTCCTAGGTCGATGATGGAGGTGTGTATGCACATGTGGTGGGAGATGATGCCTAAGAGGGTGCAACCCGAGTTCCTTGATACGATCACATCAGATGTTCTCTGGATGCTAGCTAATGAGGACAACCCTTCATTAGACATTGTGTCATATCCATATGCAGGCTTGAACTGGAGAGTGTGCCAGGACATATTCTTCACCCAGGGTGAGGAATTGGATGAGAGAGGTAATATTAGTGTTATATTTAAATTAATTGAATTGCATTTTATTCTCTTTATACTTTATACAAAATAAATATATTACAAATTATTATATTAAATTGTTTGATGAAATTGTCTAATTATTGTTGTGTACTATATATTTTGCAGACGTCGGCACATTCAATGAATTCAGTGCATCAATTCATTTAGCTACTAGAAGGGACAACCATCAGCCTCCTCCTCCATCAGCTTTGACATCTCATCCACCTCCTCCTCCTTTGCATCCTCCTCATAAGCCTTGACATCTCATCCACCTCTTCCTCCTCCATCATCTTCGACATCTCATCCACCTCCTCCTTCTCCACATACTCCTCCATTATCTCCTTCATCTCCTGGGTCCTCCTCCACTCATACTCAACTGACCATCATGTCCTACTGATCGTCTCGACCATCCACCATTTCTTTCTCTGGTAACCTCTATTTTAGAGATGATGTTGAAAGGGGGTACAATTCAACTTAATGGACCTATCTATGCTTGTCTCTAAGCTGGTTTTTTCCTAGCCAAGTTTCTAATTCCTTTGTCTCTATTAGTGGAGGTGTCAATGCCTCTGGTGTTTCTGGCAAAGGTGCTCATGCCTCTAGCTCTATTGGTGGAGGTGTCAATGCCTCTAGCTCTTGTGGGAGAGATATTGATCATGCCTTTGGTTCTGGAGGTGGATCATATATGTTATAGTAGTTATTGGACTGGAGATACATATCTAGCATGTATCATCAGATGTTAATGTTCACACACACACACACACTACATTTTAGTTGATGTTTATGTTGATGCTTATTTATATGTTGATGGTGATGTGTATGTTAGGTCAGGTTAGATGATGTTTGTTAGATGTGTGTGATGGTTATGCATGTTATATAATGCAACTTGTATTTTTTTAGATGTTATTATTAGATTTGTGTGTTAGATGATGGTATGTTCACGTTTATGTTTGTGATGGTATGTTTATGTTTATGTTTGTGATGGTATGTTTATGTTTAATATGGCTATGTTTATGATGGTATGATGATGTTTATGTCTATGTTTATTATGGTATGATGATTTTTATGTTTATGTTTATTAGGTGGTGAAAATGATGATGATGGTATGTTAGATTATGTCAAATTATTGTTTTTAGATGTAATTACTAGATATTTATCTTAGATGACATTAGGTAATATAGGCACGTGAATGTTCATGTTTGCTTATAGATGTGTACTATCAAAAACAAATTCCTCCAATATAATTATATTGTGTATAAACATCATGCATTTTAAATTGTGAAAATACATAACGCATATAATTTATTTAGAAAAAATGTGATAGGTGTTTATCAAAAAACATCAATAATATATTCTTCCTTATATTGGAGTTACTATTTTATTGTTACAATAAATGTAAACAATTTTGTGAACTTATATATTGATATTTAAATTCTTCATATTTATATTAATACCTAAGTTATAAATTATGGCATTTATAAAATTATTATTATTTGATATATATTTAAAATTATAATTAAGATATTTATTATTTTCTTGTGAATCATGTATTTAAAAAAGTGAGGTGAAAAATATTTTAACACTTAACAAGTGGCATTAGTAAAAAAAATAAGAAAACCAACCCACAAATTAAAGGGAAATCCTTTCTTAAAAAATAGATGCCCTCAAAGAAATATAGAATACAATGAAAATGTCATACTTTTAAAGTTTAATGCAATCCCATTTCTATAATATTTGAATTCTACAAATTTAATGTATGTAAGTAAGCTGTCATTATAACTTAATATTGTTCATACTCTTCTAATTTATATGTTTAATAGCTATTTTTATATGAATGAACCATTTGTGTTGAACTAGCAATTACTTTTCAAAAAAAAATTAAGTAAAGTAAGGTGTCATGTAAACTTAACATTGATCATACTTTTTTAATTTGTTTGTTTAATAATTTTTTTAATTTGTTTGTTTAAATTTTTTTTTAATGAATGAACATTTTTTTATAATTACACTGTTGAGCTAACAATTACTTCTAAAAAAATCAATATTTAAGAAAATAAATATAATCTTTTGTTTTCATAATTAATACTAAGATCTATCTCTATAGAAATTACTTTTCAAAACAAAAGTCAATGGTTTACCAAAATAAATATAGAAACTCATATCTTTTTCTCATAATTAATACTATGTGATCTCTCCATAAAAAATTAATTTATTTTTTATGAATATTTTTTAAGAACACAAATATTATCTCTATGCATACTATATAGCTTCATATAATTTAATTAGGAATTATCTTCATATAATTTAATTATCAATTATTTGATAATTAAAGATTAAGATATATTTGATTATACCAATTAATTAAATTATTAATATCACTTACTTAGATTATTAATATCACTTCATCATTGTTTTTTTAAATAAGAAGAGAAAATTTCGATTATAACATAGAGTCAAAATTACAGAGATTAAAAAGATACACAGTGGTCATCCTTCCCCTTGGAGAGACCAAACTAAAGAAGAGGTCTTGAAGTTCCAAACAGTTAACAAAATTCTTGAGGATTCCTTCTACATTGTTCTGCTTTCTAAATTATCTAATGTAAGGACTAAAGGTCCTCCTTTATGGCTTACAAAAATATTTTTAGACTTTCGTTTGATTTTACAGATAATAGAACAGATATAGATAGCAAAAAAACTCATTTCCATGTTCAAAATAAGATGAGGGGGAACCTGGTCAACCCTGGTCTGATTCTGCATCGTTCGAGATGATGACAGGAGTTTAGGGTTTAGGGTTTAGGTTTATTTAGGTGCTTATTGCTTTCAACCAACTATGTTTAGGTTCTTATTGCCTTCAACCAACTAGAGAATTTCATCTCCCAAGTTGCCATTGGAGTCCTCCTGGTCTAGTAGAATGTTGGTGAGAGTGCGCGGAATCTAGTGTAGGGATCCCGATATTTCTTAGTGAGTTGCAAAATATTTGATTCTGCCAGGTTTTTGAATCCAAGTAGCCCACGGATTCTCTTGTTCTTCCCTCATTTATTTTCTGGGAGCTTCCTTTCTATGCGCTTGCTAGTCCTCAGCCTCTCTAGTGTTGTCTTAAGGCACTTGATGCTAAGAGGATTTCCTTGGGATAAACTCAATGTTGACACTTCTAGTCAACCTGGTAAGGTTCTCATTCAAAATGTTGGCCTCTCGATTAAGATTTGTGATAATATCCTTTAGGATGTTATGAGAAGCTTGCTTTTACTTTATTTCGACAAGAATTTTTCCTCGGGTGATTTTGTTGTTCCAAAAGGTGATCAGAGTTCTATCATATAGGGATTTCCTAGCTCCTCTTGAGCCGGAGTTTGTGATATAGGAGGATATCCCATTGGATCGATTTTTATTGTATTCAATTGCTTAAGGGAAGGTTATAGCTGTATAGTTCTTGCTGAGATATATTCGATGATATTAAGTTTTTCAAATTTGGATTTCAAATGACTAAGTTACAACACTTTGAAGCTTTGGCATTGGAGCAGTCGAGCATCAGGTGTCGGTGTGGAAGTTTTTTGGCAATGTCAACTGTTGACCCCCACATTGGATAGTCAGAAGAGGAAATTTGGTAGGTTTGCATGGAACTATTATGTTTTTCAAAATGACCGTCAACTCTTAAATAGCGGAACAATGGAAAATTAGGGAGTCAAGGATCGACATCATTTCAGTTGTGGGTTTGGCATCACCGATTGCCGACCTCCAACGTCGTCTAGTCAGATTCGAAAGCCTTGTATTTTGGCAGTAGATAGTCGATAGTAAAGAGTGGAAATTCAACAGGTTTATGTGGCAGTGTTGTGTTTTTCAGGCCGACTGTCGACTCCTGAATGACAAAAAAATGGAAAAGTCGAGAGTCAGAGCTCAACAACATTTTAGTTGTAGATTTGGCCTTAACAACTAATGACATGCAACATCGGCTAGTCCGATTCGACAACATATCAGTTGGTATCCATTCATTTCAGCAGTGGACAATCGACGTCAGGACGTTGCATATCAACAATCCATATTGATCAACGACAAATTTGATCAATAGTTTTAGTTTAATCTTGGGATTTCAATTAAGGATTTGGTTTTTTTGGATTTGCATAGATTTTTGGATGTGGATTCATGGATTTGATCCTTAATTAGTTCTGATTTGGTCCTAATTTAGCCATGGAATCTTATCCTTCGAGATATTTGGGGCATCAAGAATGATTTAGTCCTAAAATTGGCACAAACTTCACGGATCTTGATCAGTGTAACTTCTCTATTTAAATGTTTCATACATGGTTGTTCAAGGCAGAGAAGAGAGGACAAGCAGAACGATCACATGAGACAAAGAGATAGAGAGAGCATTAGTCATACTTTCATTTAGACTATGGCCGACTTGTGGCTCTCGTGCTTGAGGATGTTGTGTTGCACATGAATGCTTGAGGTATCACATTGTGTAAAACTTTTTTCTTAAGCACAATCTTGTCTTTGTAAATTCTCATTTTCATTGTAACCTTTGCATTTGATGAAATAATCGATTGGTCGCATTGAATGTGGAAACAAAGACGTATGCATTTGTCGAACTCTGTTATCAATTTCATGTATTTAATTTGTGGTTGCAATTATATGTTGAAGAGTTCTTCTTAAACTTGTTACGTCCTATTAATTCATCATTTGGTTATGTTCACATTTTATTTTCTTGCTTAGTTAACTATAATAATCCTGGTGTTTCTATATCAAGTGGTGTCAAAGCCCGTGTTAACCCAAGAACTATGAGTTTGTGAATGCTAACTAGGGTGAATATTCATGTTGGTAAAGGAGAACTTGAGCCATTTAATCCATAAATTGGACGTGTGCAACTGGCCAAGAAAATGGCGGATGAAGACTATCAAGCAGAGGATGAGAAGGATTCCCATAAATATTTCTATTAGATGGTCAATAGGGTAGAGAATTTGTTTGTATATTTTCAAAAAAGAGTGGAGAAGAAGATAATGAAGCAAATAAAGACAACAGTGAGTACTTCTCGAAACGAAGGTAATGGAGGAGATTATCCTCGTAATCCTCTCTCTCCATTCTCTTCACAATCATTGTCTTCTTCTAATATTAATATCATCTTTTTAAGGATGGTATTGGATATGCTATACATGCACATCGAATGAAAACAAGCCTATCACTAATATCTATAGGTCAAATGAAAAGGTTAGTGAATGCTAGTAAGAATTTTGTGTTGATGATGATTAAGGTCAAAGATAATAATGATGATATATCCAAAGCCTTTGCAGGGAGTGATACAAAGAATAAATATGAAATGCTTAAAATATTTTATGAATATGATGAAGTATTTCAGGAACTAGCAAGATTACCACCCAAAAGACGAATTCAACATGAAATCCAGCTGCAGCAAGATGTGCCACTTATAAAAATTGGCATGTATTAGATGTCTATGATGCAGAGTGAGGATATCAAGAATCAAATTTAGGAGTTGGTTGGAAGAGGAATCATCAGAACCAACACTTCACCATGTGGTTCTCCAATTGTGGTGGTGCCAAAGAAGGATGGATATTGGAGAATGTGAATTGACTATTGGGCTTCGAATAAGATCACGAAAAAAGAACATGTATCCACTTCCATGTATTGATGATCTGATTGATCAATTAAAACATGTAGTTTATTTTAATAAGATAGACTTGCAAAGCGTTTACCATCATGTTAGAATTTCTGAAGATGATATATAGAAGACTGCTTTCAAGACAAAACAAGGGTTGTACGAGTGGTTGGTTATGCATTTTGGGTTGTGTAATGCCCCAAATTCTTTTATGGGAGTGATGAATGTTGTATTCTGACCCCTCATTGATGATTTTGTCATTCTTTACTTAGATGATATTCTTTTTTTTAGTTGCATTTGCGAAGAGCATGTTGCTCATATGAAATAAGTGTTTGATGTATTAAGGAGGGGGAAATTATATGTAAATATGGAAAAGTATGAATTTACTAAAACATATTTAGTGTACCTAGGCCATGTCATTGGTGGAGTGAAGCTTAGAGTAGACCATGCCAAAGTTGAATTTATTGTAAAATGGCCAAGGCCAAAAACAACTATAGAGGTTAGGAGATTTCACGGTGTAGTCCAATATTGGAGAAATTTCATAGCCATTTTTTCCTCCATTTCCACACTATTACATTCTTTGATGAGTATCAAGTAATATTTCCATTGGGGAGGAAAGAAACAAACAGCCTTCGATGCTTTGAAGGAAAACATCATCACAGCACCAGTTTTGGCACTGCCATACTTACAATAACCATTCGAAATTGATATGGACGGAAGTGATTTTTCCATGGGAGTCGTTCTTTTTTTTTTTTTAAACAGAAACTATAAAGGGGGGAATATATAAAAGTTAGCTGTGCACAGCCATACATTACAGACATGGAGAACTAGAGTATCTATGCGAAGCAAAAGAGCTGCACAAGGGGACTATCCACTGTGTTTCCCAAAACACTTCACAATGAGTCTGTTCAAAACATTTATAGCCATGGGTTGTATAAACCCTTACATAAAAATAGACAGAAAAACATTCATTCAAAGCTAGACAAAAGAAGGCTAAGGGTTGCCTCTTAGGTTTCTTGGCTAGATGACTGATTCCTCCTCCATTGGCAGCACAGCATCATCAGTGGCTCCATTGACTCTGCTGCTCTGGTTCATGGATATGAAGCACTGAAGGTCCTCTTGAATCCTATCGACCTTCCCCAATATTTCACGAAGATTACTTTCGTTGTCATCAATGCGTGCATCGTGATTACTGATCTGGAGTGAGGTATAGCTGACTGTGTCTTCCATTTTTTTCACCTCCTGAGCCATCTCTCTGCTATCCATAACACCGATGGAGAGCAGTTCATACAGTCTTCTCAATTTCTTTTTGATATCCATAATCCCCGCGTTTTCTCATGGGAGTCATTCTTATGCAGGGGTGCAGGCTGAATTTTTACCATTATGATACCTTTTCACCTATGGTAAATAAATATCCTACCTATGATAAAGAACTGTATGCGTTGGTGAAAAGTGTTAAAAAAATGGAAACACTATATGGCAGGAAAAGAAACAATTATACACACTAATCGTCATCCATTACAATATTTGCACTCACAAAATAAGTTACAGCCAAGAAAGCATTTTAAATGGATGGGGTTTCTTTAACAATTCTGTTTAATTGTTAAATATAAGAAGAGCACTCAAAATAAAATCGTATATTTGTTGTCAAGTCCGCCAATAACAACGATGAACACATCTATCGTTTTACAACAAAGACCTTTGGCTCATGAAATTTATATTGAACAATATGTTAAGGATGAATATTTTAAATATGTATACAAATATTTATTACATGGCTCACAAAATGAAGAGCTTAATTATCATGTTCATGATAAATTATTGTATCATCTTGGAAAAGTTTGTACTTTATAGAGTGAAAGACTTCATGTAATAAGAGAAGCTCATACTTCTCTTATATTTGATCACTTTGGGTAGGAAAGATAGTAGCTCATCTTCAGAGGTATTGTTATTGACCTTAAATGAATGAGAAATTTTCCAAATATGTAAAGGGGTGTATTCTTTGTGCTACAAGTAAGCCCAACAATAGGAAATTGGGTTTGTACACACCACTCCCTATACCTTCTCGTCCTTGGAAAAGTGTGTCTAAAGACTTTATGGGAGGTTTATTTATGTCTAGGAAAGGTCATGATTACTTGTATGTAGTTGTGGATAGATTTAGTAAGATTTGAATTTTAATTCTTTGTAAAAAGTAGGGAACACCAAAGATGACTCCTCAATTGTTCTTTCAGTTTGTATGGTTTCATTTTGGGTTGCCCACTTCCATTATATATGATCGAGATTCCCATTTTATTAGGAATTTTTTGTCAACTTTGTGGGAACTTATGGACACCAAGTTGAAGAATAGAATTTCTTTCCATCCACAAACCAATGGCCAAACCGAAGTAATCAACCACACAATGGTACATCTACTCCAAGGTTATTGTTCCAAACATCCTATGCTTTGGGATGAATAATTGCACTATATTCAGCATGCCTAAAACCATGCCTTACACTCTTCAACACAAATATCACCATTTGAGACATGTTTTGGTTATTTTCCAAAGTCTCGTTTAGAATTTGTATATGGAAAATATTATGTTGAAAATGGACAGGTTGATGCAGACAAGGCTTTGAAGTTCATCCAACAGATCTAATTGAAATACCAGGTAGTTTAGGAACAACTGGAAACGAGTCAATTCAAATACAAGTCTAAGCATGAACAACGTCATGTGGATCATCATTTCCAAGTTGGCGATCAAGTATGGCTTCATATCAGCAAATACCGACTTGTAGGTGAAGGTAAAAAACTTAATACATTGAGGTATGGACCCTTCACAATTTTAGACAAAGTTGGTAATAATGATTTTCGGTTAGATTTGCCTCCATACATGAAGATGTATTCCATTGTGAATGTGGACAATTTTAAATTGTATGAGCCTCCAATGATCATGGATGAAGAAGAGAATGTCCATGTTACATCTGTTGATAACTTTGCACCTAAATGCATTGATGAGTTGCAAGAAAACGTCATTCTTTACATAAGAGTATGAACTTCATGAATGGAAAATGAGGAATACCTTAGTGTGGGTCACAAATGAATGAATCCAAGAAAGGATCGATGGATTGATACTGGAAGGGTGAGGGATCTATACCCTCACTTAATTGTTGATTGATTCTAGGATTTTAGCGGTCCAAAATATTTTCAGTGGGGAGGTTTGATCTAGTAAGATATCCCATTTTATTAATTTTCACATTCTTCAATTTATTAAGGGAAGGTTAAATTTGCATAGTTCTCACTGAGAGCTTTCCAACGATACCAATTTTGTCCAATTTGGACTTCAAATGACTAAGCTACAACACTTTGAAGTCGGTGTGGCATTTTGTTGGCAATGCCAACTGCCCACCCCCGACATTGGACAATCAGGAGAAAAAGGTCAATAGGTTTACATGGCATCATTTTTTTTTGGTCCAAAAGTCAGGAGTCATGGCCCGACAACATTTGGGTTGCGGATTCGACATCACTAGTTGTCGACCTCCAACGTCGACCAGTCAAAGTCGACAACATATCAGTTGGAAACCTTGTGGTTCAGAAGTGGACAATCGACAATAGGGAAATCAGCATTGGGATGTTGCATATCAATGTTCTAGATTGATCAACAACATATTTGATCAATGCTTCCAGATTAATCTAGGGATTTCAATTGTGGAATTTTGTTTTCATATTTGTAGATATTTTTGGACATGGATTCATGGATTTGATCCTTAATTCATGACAATTTGGTCTTGATTTTTCCAAGATTGCTTCGGTATATTTGGGGCATCAAGATTGATTTAGTCCTAAAATTAGCACAAAATTCACGGATCTTGACCAATATGACTTCTCTATTTAAATGTTGTAGACATGGTTGGTCGAGGAAAAGAAGAGAGTATGAGTAGAATGAACAAATGAGACAGATATAGAGATATCATTGGTCATAATTTCATTCATAATGTGAACGGATTATGGATACCATGCTTGAGGATGTTACATTGCACATGAACGCTTGAGGTGTCACATTGGGTAAATTTTTGTTCTTAAGCACAGTCTTGTCTCTATAAATTCTCAATTTCATTTTAACCTTTGCATTTGAATAAATAATGGATCAGTCACACTGAAGGTGGACTCGGAGATGTAGGCATTTGTTGAACTCCATTATCAATTTTTTGTCTTCAATTTGTGGTTCCAATTCTATGTTGAAGTGTTATCCTTACGCTTGTTATGTCCTATTAATTCAACAGTTGGTATAGTTCACATTTTATTTTCTTTCCTAGTTAACTATAAAGATCTTGGCAATTTTGGATCAGTATGGATCCCAAAATTTAAGTTCTTCCACCGGCTAAACATGTTGGGTGGTCCTAAAATTCTCCCAAAGCTCTTGTCTCTTCTCTTCAACTATGTTTCTGATACCCTGCTTTATCGTGGTTTTGTATATCCTCGTTATTTATATTTCTTTCAACTGATTAGTAGTGATTGTTCCATGCTCTCAATTGAACAGATTGCATTTCCTAGGGTGCCCCATAATTCATTACCGAAGAAATAATTGAGTCGAGGAAACTAGCTCCTTTTCAATGAATTCTAGATGATGGTGTGGTTCCTCCTTCCCAAACTATTGTGGATATTGTGTTATAATTTTCACTTTAATTCAAATATATTAGATCTTTAATATAAAGCACTAGGATCACTGAAAGATAAACAAGCATAACACAAAACAAAGACACAAATATTTTATCTTGGGAAACCAAAAGGGAGAAAACCCAACAACTTCTTCTATATAGATTCGTCACTTAGTACAATGTCAGACTGAGATAGAAAACCCAAAGATAGGATGTCTTATGCTTCTTCTTCTTCTTCACCAGTGAACTTGTTTTTCTCACTCTAGGAGCGAACTTGCTTGCGCTTGTTGTGTCTCCAAATGAGGGAGGGTGCCTCCCTATTTATATTCTTAAATTGTGTTACCTTTTGGTCTAACAGGTCCATCTTTTGGCCCTTACTAGGATGACTTCTCCTAGGGAGACTCAAAAATACATTTTATACGTATTATAGTGGGGAATTTTTCTCGACTTAAAATGGAGGTTTTACCTCAACTCTTATATGACCAATTACAATAATTACATCTCTGATCGGAGGGACAACATCCCCGAAAGGAGGTATAATAAAAGTACAACAAAATATAATAATAATAATAATGCAAACAATAGAATGAATAATATCTTCCAAAGTTACATCAACACTCCCTCTTAACAAGGAAGGTATTCTTTTGACCCAATCATCATCACAACTGGACATAATCTCTAAACATCGTCGTTGGATTGTCATTACTGCTGCAACAATTCTCATCTCACCAACCATTGACTAGCGACATCTCTTGAATATATACGTCCTCAGAAGTTCTATAAATACAACCCTTTTTCATTTTGGATGTAGGCCTAAATCCCATATAGTAATTCATCATCATCTCTATGAGCAATCCATGAAGTATCTATAACACAGGTCCTCTTTTTACATTGCCCAAGAAATACCCTGTGTCTCCTACTGCCATCCTGTCGTATCTAGATAATCTCATCATCTCGTATGCCTACATTACATCCCCAATATAACCTATTTCTTCCACACCATGGATATCATCCTAGGAGCATACATGACATCGTACATATGGATAGCATCCCAAGTGCATATCTCATGTCCACCAGACAAACTACGTCTCCAACCCAGTGGGTACAACCCAAACACATTAGAGGAAATTTCAACTCAAAATGGGCCTTTAAACCCTAATTCAAATTCCATGTCATTATGTGTTAGCCAATAAAATTGCTTTAAATTTTAAATATCATATAGGTCTTAAGCAATTTTTTTAATCTAAAAATTTGGGGAGAGGTATCATAAAAAAACTACTTTTTTTGTTCGTATTTTTGACATATCGCCTTGTGTTTTTACTCAAATTTCAATCAAGAGAGCTCGTTGGATGTGGAATTAAATTCTGCATCCAACAAGTACATACTCAACATGCTTTTGACGGACCTCGTTACCCCAAAAACAAGAAATACCTGAAAAATGTGATGATGATGTCATCATCACGTTTTTCAGGTATTTCTTGTTTTTGGGGTAGGAGGGTCCTTCAAAACTATGCTGAGTGAGGACTCGTTGGATGTGGAATTTGATTCCACATCCAACGAGCTCTCTCGATCAAAATTTGAGTAAAAACACAAGGAGATATGTCGAAAATACAAAAACAAAACTAGTTTTTTTCTTTTCTTCCTTTGAAATTAATAAATATTATTTTATTATTTTAACTATTATTTTATTAATTTTCCTTACGAGGCCCATTTTGATTTTAAATTTCCTCTAATTCATCTACGTATTCCACTCAGTGGATACAACCCAGATGTATTATGTCTCTCTCTCAATCAAACTGCGTCTTTGTACATGGAGATACAACCTAGGAGCGTCCTTTCAAACCACCTGCATCTTAGTTCATGTAGATACAGCTAAGCACATCCCAAATTCTTTATGATGACTCTCTCTCTATCAACCTAGGTCTTCGTACATGGAGATACAATTCAGGAGCATCATTTCATACCACCTGCATCTTCATCTATGTAGATACAACCGAGGTGCATCCCAAATTCTTTTTAACCCATGGACCACTAACGTCTTTGTACATGGAGATACAACCCAGGAGCATCCCATGTGCTTTACATCCTTTCAAACCACCTACCTCTTCGTCCATGCAGATACAACCCTGGTGCACCTACATTTTTTGGCCATGTCACATCACTCCCTCTTGAGGAACATCAATCTGCATAAAACCAAGATTCTCTCTTACATACTCAAACTTTACTCTCGCTAATGGCTTGGTCAGCAAATCGATCGTCTACTCATTTGTCGCCTCATACTGGAGCATCATTGTTCCTCTCTACACCATATCCCATATATAGTGATATCGGAACTCGATTTTCTCTGACTTGTCGTAAAATACACAAGTCATCTCTAACTCAACATCAAATAGTCACATAAGTAGCTTCCAAAGATACACCACCTCATAACTTGTTGAACAAGCATTGCACTTGCCTGCTTCTTGATGCACCAAGAAATCATGCATTAGAGGAAATTTGGGGTCTAAAATGGGTCTTATAAGAAAACAAGCCAACCATAATTTCTTGATGAGATGGAATTCAAGAACCAATAGAATTTCAATAAAATGAGTCAACCATAATGGTTGACTTGACATATTTGTCATAAAAAAACTACTTTTTTGTTTGTATTTTCAACATATCTCCCTATTTTTTTACTCTAATTTCGAGCGGGAGCACTAGTCAGATGCATAATTAAATTCTCCATCCAACATGTCATCGTCACGTTGTTTTAGGTATTTTTTGTTTTTGGGGCACCGTGGTCCGTCAAAAGTATGTACTGTGGGTACTTGTTGGATGCAGAATTTAATTATGCATCCAACGAGTGCTCCTGCTCAAAATTTGAGTAAAAAAATAAGGAGGTATGTTGAAAATGCAAACAAACAAAAAATAGATTTTTCTTTCTTCCTCCGAAATTAATAAATATTATTTTATTATTTTAACTATTATTTTATTATTTTCCTTAGGATGCCCATTTTAGACCCCAAATTTCTTCTAATTCAAGACCTCAAGATGAAGTAGCACCCTGAAGTGTTATTCCTATATGTAGCAGTACCATCCCAATCATAGTAACCATATCCTTGCAGGTAGATCTTGTTGTCTTCTTTATCTATCGTCCCAGGTTCAGATCTCTTGTTCGACAACAAATCCCAAGATATCGGCTTGACATAGTATAACCCCATCAACAACATCTGCGATGCAGATGAGGTCCTATCCAAGATATCTATGGGGACTTCCAAAGCTAGGTTTCTGCAGTTGTGTTAGGGGATTTCTTGAAAATAGAACTATCCAGTCACTTGATCGAAATCAGGGAATAGATTTATGTCTTCATACATACATCATTATAACATATTGATCCATCAACATACATCACAACATATAGTCTATATTATTAAAACATACCATTTATATCATTAAGATGCTTGACATACTTAACAGATTCATTCACAACATGTATTCATTCAACCATAGACACAATTATCAAAGACACAAAGACACATAGTTTTACATGGAAATCCATTCGAAAAAAACCACAAAGGAGCTCTTCATCTTACATGAGTAATAATTCAATGCCTCTGGTCTGCACACACAGCCTACAGACTCTTCCTTAGATATTTTTTACAATCAATGACTTTTTTTCTTGTCTCATGCTCTCTATTTGTTGGTCTCTCTCTCTTTCTTGCTCTTCTTTTTCTATTCTTCTTCTTCTTCTTCTATGTGTTATGCTTTTCTCTATATTATGTTATCCACACATAGATTGGATCAACTTTATAGGATTTTACAATTCTTGCTTTATCCATCGACTGATTTGTAACTGTCAGTCGACGGGTTGTCTTACTAATTTAACACGTCCCGTTACATCGAAAAATAGGTACTATTGACCCAATTTACAATCATGCTTTATTTCCAAAAAGTATACTATTAGTCTAACTAACTGTTTACCAAAAATAGGTCGAACTCCTCTTCTTGAACTTCTTTACTACTCTTTTGTCGTGACTTCTTCCATTGCAGTCTTTTCTTGTCTTGCTTTCAGAATCTTCTTCTTTCTAAACAAGATTCTAGTTATCTTTTCTCATATTTTCCTAGGGTCAACAAGCCCCCAACACTCACCTATGGATCATCCCGAGCCACTTTATTTTGAAACTTTTATCGGTACAAGCTTGGTCTGAAAATCTTGACAAAATTTCATTATGGCTTCTTCTTCCTGTCACACCTCTTCCTAGACCTTTTGCATTTGTTCTACAATTTCAGAACTAATATGTTCCAAAGTTTCTACTTCTGTTGCACCCAATGTCTATCGCACCTTTTCATGTATTGGGTGGATCGTTCTCATAGCCTATTCTACTTTTGTCTGTAATTTTACAACATGGTCTATTCTATGTTGTTGTTGTGTCCATAATCTGGCTACTTGCTATTGGAGGCTTTTCAAATCTGTAGCCTTGCTCAGTTTTTCTAGAGGTGGCATTTTCTTCAATTCAACCTTCAACTTATCAAAATCCGCTTCAGTACTGTGAATTTTTTATGTGACCTACTCTAGTTCTGCATCATCTATCAAGGCTTCCCATTACTAAGAAACCTATTCATATGCCTTAGCACAAAGTGCTTCAGCCTCCTGAATTTTCTACATAGCTTCCTTTACTGCATTCCGTCGAGCTTCCAACACCTCAAAAGGTGTACTAGGATTCATGTTTATTATCAGCTCTATGACTTGTTTTCATAGGTTGTCAGCTACCTTACCAAGTCAAAAAAAAATTTCCTTGGAGAACATTTCAGGTGTAGTCCCTTCATCAACAAAATTACTGCAAGTGAGAGTAACAGGTTCATATAGTCGTTGCCTATCATCTTGCCAAGTTTTTGTTTTTTGATCTACCTCCTTAACTTTATTCTTCAGTGTCGAAATAGTATTCTTGGAATATTTGAGATGGAAAAATATCTCACGCTCTCTTGTATTCATTTCCTCTACTGCAACTTGTTCAATCTTATGCAGTAGATACATTGGTATTACATAAAAATCAAAAGTTACCTGATCAAGATCCTTGATCATGGCATTGTGTTCTGGCGTTCCCAAATCAATTTCTTTCGCAATCACTTTAATTTTTCTTTGTGTAGGAATTAATGGTACTTTGATAGGTTTCTCTTCTAATGGGCCTACTTCTTCCCGTGACACCGTCGAATGCGGCTCCCAATTGACCACTACTTGAACTTCCTTTATAGTAGTACAAAGCATTTGTAGTAAATATGTAATGTTGCTTACCAATTCTATGTGGCATGCATCCATTTTTTGGATCTTTCATTTTCCACTTCCTTCATGCGATATGAAGTTAGCTTGTAGTCTTCATTAGTAATACCAACTATTCGAATTGTCTTGTAGACCTTCCTCTTCTTGTGACTCTTCTCATATTTTTCAGATCGTTTTCATTTCTCCCCAACTCTGGATCTGTCGGGTCGCACTAGATTCATTTTTATTGTCACAGGGAGAGATTCTTGGTATTTATTCTATTTTTCAATATCCTCCCTGATTTCCAATTTGCTTCTCTGATGTGTCATCCTGTTGCGACTCAATTTCTGCAAAGATGTTATTCTTAGCGAGAGGTTGTTTCCATTCTTCAGGCCAATCCTGAATAATAACTTCAATTTATTTAGTAGATAGTTGAAACTACATAGTTAACCACTAATTCTGTGGATCTTGTCGCGGATGTAAAAATATATGGTGAGCCTCAAATGAAAACCTTATTATATTGTGAAACCGTTGGACATTTTCCCCTGTTATTCTTGCATGTTTCTAACTAAATACCTAAGTGCCTCTCGTTGCAAATAAAATTCAAAACTATTATCTATTTTCCTCTGTGGAGTCTCCTTGTCGAACTAGAGATTCTAGTGTTTCTCTCCTTGGCATGGTACATGGACATCTACCCCTTAGTAATGCAGCAGTTCTTCCCATGTGACAAATGAAATTAAAATCAAAATACATGAATAATTAAAGGGATTACCCTTTTCATGCACATCTGCAGCATTTTGTAACAAATCATTAAATAAATATGTCGATCACTTCATTTGGACGCCTACTACACATTGATCTGCTACAATGATTGTTTTAGTTGTGCACTTGTTCGGTCGCATCTTCCGCAGCAGCTTGCTCGATAAAAATTTAGCTGCAAACTGAATGACAATGTCATTAATAGAGGTGATGGAAAAGCCTCTCTTATCTCTTGACAAAATGTATTTCTCCTTCATCATATTAGTAAGGGAAACATCTTGGTCCTTTCCAACGAAGAATGGATTTAGGTCGACCCCTACAAGAGGAATTCCTATGATCGATGATATTAGCTTGACGTCTACTGGTATTTTTATGTCTAGCCATAGACAACCTCAATGAAAGTAGAATAGCAGTTACTTCACACATTTGTTCACCTATGTTGACATATGCATCAGCGACAACAATCCAGATTTATGAAATCCCCTCAGCCACTCCATCAAGACCATGTGAATAGGCCCATCCTCTGTATCTCGGACAATGGTCATATACTGCTTCATGTCAAGTTCAGGAAACTTCTACAGGTCATGGTCGATAAACTAGATCTTCTTCAAATTTGGAATAATGTCCATCATTACATGGACTCCTTTTGGTATGGTTGGCCTTACTAGCTGATATTTGGAATTCTTTCCAATAGTAACTTTAGGTGCCTCTGCTCGTCTTGGTGGAAATTAATCAGGAAACAAGTTGGTTGACCCATCTCTTGTTTCTTCAGCGTCATGTGGAGTTTTCATTCTTGGTTTACGACTAGTTACACAAAAAGAGCATTTACTTTTTTATGTGTTGGGTTGATCTGACTATAAAACAACTTATATGATCGGTTATGGTTGTTACACAGCTTATGTATTCTCTTCCCTAATAGGTGCAGGCGACATAATCTCCATGCTTGATTAGGGAACAATGCTTGTGCTTGAATAAGAAATGACCATGCTCTGAGAAAACAACTTCGGCTCAAATGGTTGCAGATATATGGCTCAGCACAAGAAGCCAGTCAGTTGGATGCAATAGAATGACCAAGCTTCGACATGAGGACTAAGTAGTTTGATTCATGTGAAAACTTTTTTTCCTGCAAGATCCTGTAATAAATGGAGAAGGTGGCAGAAAATTCTATCACATGGTGAAATATTTCTAATCATTTCAAGGAAACTACCAACCCAACCGTCACTTTTCATGTCAGTTCATAAGTAATTATTGTGCATTAATGGTAGATGTGACCAAAAATCATGCCGTCGAAATATCCCTTTAATTTAAATTGACCTTCATCCAACTGTCACGTATGACCAAAATCCATCATGCGATGACAATTATTCTCTTTCGACATAAATTTTATTGCACGACAAACCCATAGTCTACGAAAACATTATATACTTTGCAAAAGAAATTCTTCTCTTGCGAAAGACATCTAACTTGCGACACAATTATGCTTTTGCGACAGACATATAGCCAGCGACATAATTCTACTTTTGTGACACAATTATTCTTTTTACAAGACACTCATAATCTTGTGACAAAAACGCTCATAAACTTGCAACAAAAACACTCATAAACGTGTGACTCTTTTTCTTTTTTGTTTCTTTTTCACTCTTTTTTTCTACCCTTTTTGAACGATCAGCCAACCAAAGTACATCTATCCTGATAAGGATTTATCCGACTTCCATTTACTAATCCTTTGAAGGGTGTACCATCTAACTTCTACAATTGCACTGCTCCTTCAGCGTTATAAATGACAATATATGGTCCCATCCAATGCATTCAAAGCTTTCCATGATGCATCAAAAACTTATTGTCATATAGGAGAAGAAGATCTCCAATATGAAAGTACTTATACTTAATATGTTGCTCGTGCCAACCTTTATATCGTTCCTTCTCAACATTTTTATGGTAGCCTGCGATAAAGTGATCTTCTTCTAACTATACTAGCTCCAACAACCTTTATCATAGAACACCAACATCAGTAATTTCAGTAATCTTGGCTATGCTTAGATTGGGTACAATATTCTAGAGGTATGACAACTTCTTGTCTATAGACCAGTCTAAATGGAATTTTGCATGTCAACTTTTTGCAAGTTGTGTGATAAGTGCATAATACCACAGGTATCTTCTTATCCCAATCATATTTGAACATTACATATTTTTGTCAATTCATTCTCCAAAATGTTATTGAACGCTTCAATAACACCATTCGCTTTTGGGTGATATGGTGTTGTCTTCCGGTGCTAAATCTAAAATTCCTTAGTTAATTTTTCAATCATTCGATTCACAAAATGTGTTCCTTGATCACTTATCAAAATTTTCAGACATCCAAATTGGGTCATTACATGGTCAAACATAAATCTTGCAGCACTCGCAGTAGTACAATCCTTTACTAGCGTTGCTTCAACCCATCTGGTCAAGTAGTCACAGTGATTATATAATGTGCGCCCATTATTTTTCCTAGTGGATTAATAGGACCCACCAAATCAATAACCCATTTGTTAAATCCCTGTAAATTCACCTATGGTACTAGCATCATCTCATCTCGTCGTGACGATTTTCCAGATCTTTGGCACATATTCTTCTACAACAATAATCTCTAGCGTCTGCACACAAAGTAGGCCACCACAATCTTGCTTGTAATATCTTACGCATTGTTTATTTTCCTTCATAATTGCCTTCGACAACATCATCATGTGCTTCATTCAATACCATCGGTCGATAATGTTCTAAAACATAGTGATGAAGAATTCATCTGGTCCCATTTTGTATAATTGTCCAGCAGTCAAATGGAAGTCTGCAGCTTTTACAACTAATTGTTTCTTCGGTGTTGTATTGAATCTTTCTGGTGCATATCCTGTAGTTAAGAGATGGATAATATCTATGTAGTGATCATCAAACGTCGTAACCACAAATAGTTGTGTGTCAGGAATCCTATCGACGAGATTATCAAGCTCTTCTCCACTCTCTAGCCTTGTAGATGGTCCAGTCCTGAATTTAATTACTCGGTTTGACACTAATTTCAAAGTCAAATTCTTGGAATAAGAGAATCCATTGACAAATATTCCCCCCCAACACTGGCTTATTGACCAAATATTTCAACACAGAATGATCAATATACATCTTGAAATGTCCTCCTAGAAAATAATGTCAAAACTTTTGAAGAGCATATACCATAGCAAGTCCTTCTCTTTCTGTCGTAATATATTTATTTTATGTCATTGACAATTTTCTACTAGCAAATGCGATGGTATAATCAATAGAACCTTTGCATGGATGCGCAAGTACAACACCCAGTGCAATAGATGATGCATCAACATGGATGTGAAATTCTTTTTTCCAGTCTAGAAATACCAATATAGGTGTTGTAACCCTCTTGTTCTTAAGAGCATCCAAATTCTCTTGACATTGTTCATTCCACTAGAACTTTACATCTTTCTTCAACAATCTCTCCATAAGGGCTGTAACTTATGCATATCCTCTAATGAACTTTTTGTAATACCCCGTATGTCCCAAGGTAGTTCTCAATTGTTTCACTGTCGAGGGTGGTGGTAGGTAAACAATAATCGAAATTTGTATAGGATCCATCAATATGCCATTGTGACAAACCACATGACCTAGCAAGATTCCAAATAGTGCATAGAAAATGCACTTCTTTAAATTAAGGGAAATATAGAACTGTCAACATCGTTCAAGCATCATTTGGAGACTCTCATTGTGATAATTTACTAGCCCAAATATAGTCCAGTCATCAAAGTATACCTCAAGAAATTTATGGATGAAGTCTTTAAAAGAAGCCACAACTATTCTAGAAAAAATAACAGGAGCATTCTTGAGTCCAAAGGGCATTACCCTATTCTGGAAACATCCCCATTCTATTGAAAAGGTGTTTTGTGTCGAACTTCCTTTGCAGTCCTGATTTGATGGTAACTAGAGAACCCATCAGTAAATTAATATATTTCTTTCCCTCTAACACTCTGCAATACTTAATCTATAAACGAGGTCAAAAATGGATCATGCAAGCATGCTGGATTCAACTTTATCAAGTCAATATAGATACTGATTTCACACATTTTCTTTTCTTACAATACCATAGGACTAATCCATTCATATTCTTTGACAAATTATATAATGCCAGCATCTAACATTCTAACTAAATTTATCTTGAATTTTACTTTGTACCTTGGATTGAGCAGATAAGTCATTTTTTGACAGTTTTTGCGACGTGCTTCAAGGGAATATTCATTTCTCCCAAATCTCCAATAATTCCCTTCATTTCTAAAAATTTAGTGGGGAACAGATCCTAGAACTCATGTAATACGTTTGCAATCTTTCCTATGGTCTCATCATCCCAGTAGTCTTTGATATTGGCAAATTTTGGATTCTTTGGGCAACAAATGTTTATTTTATTTATTTTTACAGGATTCAGAAACTTGTCACTAGATATACCTTATCCTTCCACGACATGAGTACCTTCATATTTAGGAATATATATGTGCATGGATCATCATCATCAGGTTCACATGTTACATTGTAGCACTCCATCCAATGTTGGATTGTCGCACTGATCTGATGGAAATTTGTCGTCGAAACAAGAATATCTTCAAATATCTTAGTTCTAATTACTTATAGAGAAACATCAATTGAAGGATGACCATCATAAAATTCAAACATATGTGTGAAACTGGCACCTAGCTCTTCCCAATTGTTCCTCGTTGTTTCTCAACCGATGTATACTAGTTTATTAGCATCATGTCCAAAGTGTGCATGAATTTATGAACCCTTTTTTTTCATGGAAATGTTTCCCATGTCACACGACAATGCTCAATATGATCGATAGGATTAGTCAATATTGTATATTTCTTACCATTATAGAGCACCTCTTATCCAAATCAAGATTCCAACAATCTTCGGAATTGAGGCCATTCTGAAATAGTTTTTTATGTGTAACCCACAATCTTGCAGGCATAGCCTTAAATGAAAAGTTCAGAGCTAACAAGCGTTGAGGTTCAAATACTTTCTCTTCAAAATCTGTAAAAAAATATTCAAGGTTATGCAAACCCTCATAGGTAGGAAGATCACACACCTCAATACCTACCCATTGCACATATTTTTTAATTCTTACGCATTTTCGCATTGATACTTCATGGAGTCAGTTCTGACAATTCTACAAAGCTTCTCCTCAACCTGATGAGTAGGAATTTAATGCTTCTCCAACTAAGATTACCTAATTGTCATATTAAGATAGTCATCCATTGCAGAAGTAATATTGTATATGTGATCCAGATATCCATCTTGTCATTCATTATTTACCTACTCGACATACCTATGGCCTTCCATAGGATCAATTGATGCGACCAACCTTAGCTCTGTATCCTCAAATGTTAATATCATTTTCTTAAAATTGATAATAGTTTGATTATCAATATACAATTCAGTCCCCAAAAGAAAGGGACATGGATTTGTATCCTCAACAATGTCTATGACTTCAAAATTTGCATAAGTCTGAAGTCCTTCTATCTTGACAGGAACCTATGTCATTCAACCGATAGGAAAAACCTTCGATTGATTGGTTAATCTCAGTTGAACAGGAAACTATACAAGTGTCAAATTTCCCATGATTTCCCATGTCTATTTGGTGATAATGTTAACATATGATCCCAAGTCTATAATAATATAAACCATGTAATAATCACCTATCGGGCATTCATCCTTAGCTCACGAGCAGCTTTCAATATTTTCCCAATGTGGTTAACTCTCTTTTCTAGTCGCACCTCTAGTTGAGGTTCTTCGACTAAAGCTGCTAATTCTGCCACAACATATTTATCTTCTATTAATGATAAACAACTTTTCAAGAATGCTTTGAACTTACTAACCTTGTCTAGAAGTTTCTTTTGAAACAATTGTTCAAATCTTTGAGGCATTTCCAATATCGGTCCTTCATTTGGTACAACAGTAGTAATCAATGCTTGATTTTTGTTGGTGAACTCTTGAATAGCATCCAAGAATACTTCCTTTTATTTCTGGACATCAAATGACACTTTCTTTTGTTGTGTCAGTTGGACTCTTGGTTGTCTGAATGGTGCTTCTTGATCTTTTCCAGTCGCAACACCTCCCCTTGTTACAAATGCAATATTAGGCTTCCTCAGTTCAATAAAAATCTTATGAATCTTTGGATTAGCATTTTGAGGTGGATTCTAGTTTCCCATGTTCCTAGACTACCACTTAGTAATCAACTATGGACATTCTTCAATAGTGTGATCTAGTGCTTTACGATAAGAACATGTCGACGTAGGATTAGTGAAATATCTAGAAAAATGTCCAGGATATCCACAATTGTAGCAAATGACTTGGCCTCTTCCCTGACCAAATCCTCCTCCTCATCCTTTTCCTCTGAAATAACTGCCTCCCTTGGTTTGAGGGTATTGTGCCTACAAGTATTGTACCTGAGCTTGCTCAGCTTGGATATGTTCATGATTTTTCATCAGGTATGTGTCGACTGTCTTCTTCTACAAAAAATTATAAACCCTACAATATTTCTCATCATGTCATATTGATAAAAATAACTTACAACAAAGACTGGATGGTTCACTTACTATTTTCTATAAATATAAGCATTCTTCTAACCGATTTCCTCTGGTCTACCAAATTCTACACCAAGGCATTCCTTGTGTATTTATCGGATTTGGTGCACCTAATGTACGATAGTTCACTTTTGTTGGACATGAATCTTTATGATTTCCTTTTGTTCTACATCGTGTACAGTAGATCTCCTCATGCATTTCTTTTCCTTTCTTAATATATTATAGTTTCAATGTGAGGTTGGAAAGTTGTGGTTGTATCTTCATTAGTCATGCACCATTTTATTCGACTAGTGAAGCTTCCAATTTCATAGCAAGCTCAAGAGCCTTGCTTTGGGATACAATATTCAATTACATAAAAGGAGCTCTAATATGAGATAGCGGCAATAAACCATTCTTCATGTTGGGAATTTGACATCTGAAAACTCACTTTAGCCATCAGAGTCTTAAATTTTTGGTCGAAGTCCCAAACAGATCCAGTAGATAACTGCTTGTTTTAACTATGTAATGAAATGCAACTTAGATTTAGGCTTCTTAAACTCATCTATTAGTCTTTTCCATATTTAATCTAAGGATTTATGGGGAACCCTGCTGGAACCACAGAGAATTTCATATAGGAGTTAAGCATGCAACCTCTAAGGTTTGTGATCGTCTGGGCTCTTTTTATAGCCTCATCTTGGACTTGTAGCATTATCCATACAACTTCACATAGGAACCAATGCTACTCAGGGTCTTCTAACCCATTCCCATTAAATATCAGTAGCTTTATGTCATTTCCATCCATTCTGTTTATTCCTTGTATTGTTGAATTAAAGTTCCTACTAGTGGAACTTCCTTGTATGTTATTCCCATCATTATTGTTATTATGATTGACAAAACCACTAAGCGATGTGTTTATAGATCTTACCTCAGGTCTTGGAAATCTATGCAAGATAGTGGGTACACCATAATATTGATCTAGGTCCAGTACCTCTTCTTCTTCTTCCTTATATATAAGTTGATATTCATCTTCTACGTCGTAAGATTCTTCATTGAGATGTGGTGCCAACTCGTAGTCCCTTCTTTCGATCAAGCTGCAACTTCCTCTCTTGGTCCCATCCCTTCTTCTCTATCCCGACTGAAATATTCTTCCACTGCTTAGGCGACCACCTTCTTGCTCATTCTCTCTATCGGTAGAAAACATCTCAGCTTACTCTAGTCCATTTTATTCAAATCTCTCTTACGACATTACCCATAATCTCTGTGCACTAGAATTTATCCATCGGATTCCATTCTCAGAATCCCTTTTCACATACCAACATTTTTATCTATAGCTTCAAATATTTTAGATAAAGACCTTTAGGTTCTTGGAAGAACTCTCTTTTTGTTTCAATGTGTGACTTTATCGTGTCGACTACAATTTCTATGATATATCCCTCCAAAAGAATACTACCAACCCAGAAGTCGACAACCCTAGATATAGGATTACTAACTTTTTTCAACTGAGGGCTCCACTCTGTAGGTTCTCTGCCTTGGAATGTTTTCTTTTGAGTTTCTATATTTGACAACCATTCATGCAATACAACGGGAAATTTACTAAATAAAATCACATGAATGTCCATGTAAAATCATATTTCCAACCATTCTCACGAGCTTAGTCACAATCCTTGACTTTCTTCTTATGTAGACTCTTGTACCTTATAATCAATCCAATCTTTAATTTCCCATTTCGTCAGGTGCCAAAACATATCCCCGTCACAATGATTCATGATCCCGACAACGAAACTATTTGTTGGCTTCTTTCTCTGTCAACCTAGGTTCGAATCCCTTGTTCATCAACAAAGCCCAAGATATCGGCCCGAAAGAGTATAACCCCATCAGCAACACCTATGATGTAGATGAGGTCTCACCTGAGATATATATGGGGACTGCAAGAACTAGGTTTATGCAGTTGTGTCAGTGTATTTCCTTATCATAGCACTATGCATTCACTCAACCGAAACCAGGGAATAGCTTTATTTCTTCATACATATATCATTATAACATATTGGTCCATTGACATACATCACATCATATATCCTATATTATTTAACATACATTAACATATCATTTATATCATTAAGGTGCTTGACATACTTAACATATTCATTCACGACAGATATTCATTCAACCATAGACATAGCTATCAGAGACACAAAGACATAAATTTTAACGTGGAAACCCATCTGGAAAAACCACAGAGGTGATATTCATCTGGCATGAGTAATAATTGAAATCCTATGGTCTGTGCACATAGTCTGCAAACTCTTCTTTACATATTATTTCCAATCAATGACTTCTTTTCTTGTCTCATGCTCTCTAGTTTTTGGTCTCTCTCTCTCTCTCTTTATTGCCCTTCTTTTTCTATTCTTCTTCTTCTATGTGTTATGCTTTTCTCTGTATTATGTCATCTGTACATAGCTTGGATCGGCTTTATAGGATTTTACAACTCTTGCTTTATCCGTCAACTAATCATTAACTATCATTCAACAAGTTGTCTTACTAATTTAACACAACTCGTTACATCTAAAAATAGGCACTATATGCCCAATTTACAATCATGCTTTATTTCCCAAAAGTAGACTATTAGTATAACTATCTATTTTCCAAAAATAGGTCAAACTCCTCTTCTTGACATATTTTACTCCTCTTTTGTCGTGACTTCTTCCGTCATGGTATTTTCTTTTCTTGCGATCAAAATCTTCATCTTTATGAACAGGATTATGGTTATCTTTTCTTATCTTTTCCTAGGGCCAACAAATCCTCTGATCTCTCGCATATCTGAGGCCATACTTGATAGTAACCTTTAGGTACCTTAGCATGTGCTTTGCAACAACCATGTGAACACTTCTCAGCTCCACCGTGTACTGGAAAAATGTGTTCACCACATATATCTGACCTCGTGTTTGTGAGGTACACCAACAAACCAATCATTTTCTTGTATATCTTGGCATCAACTATCTATGAAGTAGGATCACACAACAACTTCAAGTTTGATGTCATGGGTTTGAAAATAGCCTTGCAGTGCATCATTCCAAATCTCTTCAGAATATCTACTGCATACTTTCCTTGACCAAGGAATATCCCATATGATCTTGCACCAAGAATCATGTCAAGATTCTCAAACTTTGAGGTCTACTATATTCACTCCCTTTAAAGCGAAACATCGTCCTCCTTTTGCATCTTGTACTCTCTACATCGAGACATTTTGTACTAGAGTGACAGGTAACCTCCTCTATTGTTGATATTCAGTGTATCCAACCGTGTCATCTCTCAAGGTCACTGGATACCAAGATCATCCATCTCTAACTTTGTTGAAAGTTACTCTTACACTCATCTATGAGATTCTTGTCCTTTGTAGGATTCCATCTACAAACTTGAAGCAAAGGTTTATATCTCCATCACTATAGGTGATCCTCAATCTTGTCATGTAATTGTATGTACTATCACATGGGTCCCTTCTGAGCTCATACAAAGACTTCTTCAATCTGGGCACATTTGGTTCTCTCTAGAGAGTCCCTAGTTCTAGAATTTATTCAATATGAACTTCTACTTCACTGAAGAAGTGTGTCTGGTAAATGGAGAAAATGTCTCACCATAATCAACTCCCTCTTTCTGAGAAAAACCACAAACCTTGCTTTATAATATACCCTCCTTCCATTCTTTCTTCTCGGCTGCTTATTTATAACTGGAAGGATCTCTCTGCATATTGGATTTATTTTCTTGTGTCCTAGCTAATATTTTCTTGTATTTGTTCACCTATTGAGGTGGATCTATATGTCTCTATAGCTTGGTCATATCATTATTCTCGTATTCTTATGAATCTCTTTCTTTGTCATGGTGTCTTTGACCCTGGGAGCTTCGGGTTCCTCTTCATGTACTTTGTTGGAGTGAATCTTCTTTGAGTGTTATGGATGAACTGTTGTCACTTGTTATTCTGAATAAGTCGCATCCTTATTTTCTTGTAGGTGATTGTACACAATATTTCCTACAAGTCAAATTTAGTTGCATGATTCAAAACAATATTTCCTTGTCTTCTTATAGGAATTAATAGAGTCTATGATATTCTTCTCTACTCAATCATCTAATTTTGAGGACATGTGTTCATCTTGGTCATGATTGACAATGTTGAGCAAGTATTCTGCACCATATATCACATGGGACTCTATACTGGTTTTGAGTGTCCCTTATTCTTCATTCACAATTGCATCCCTTCTTGTATGAATAAGAGGTTCTCCTTCAAATCAAGTTCATAAAGTATGATCTTCATCATCCTGGGTTGAATCCTTGAAGTACATATTCCTCATCACTCGAGGACTCTTCTTTCCTTCTTTTCCTTTCTAGTTCATCCTCTTCAACAATGTGAGCATGATACCTCTTCTTATTTATCCTAGTCAATCCTTTGTCTCTGGGTAAGTCTCTTGCAAAGTGATATTTCTCATCACATGTATAACAACTGAGACTAGAGAAGTCACATTTATATTTATGGTTCTCTTGGAATCTTCTAGGTCTTTTGTGATATTGATTTGGCATCATCTCCCTCTGGTTCCGGAATCTCCACGGTGACATATTTGTCTAAATCATTATCTTTTAGGATAAGAGAGATTCTATACTTCCTTGATCGGAAGTTGTCATCTCCTTCAATATTTTCTTTAATCTTATTTCAATTCAACACTTTGATATGACAACCTCAAATGGAAATAGAGAGAATAGAGCTTATCAATGAGAGTGCTTTAGCTGGATTCTTTTCTCCAAAGCCTTTCTAGAAAAATGCTTCTAGTGGACCTAGGGTTTGACAATGAAACCCTAATTTTTCAACCTTGATGTTTTTAATATCTAATTGGATATAAATATGTTCCTCCTCAAGGTGACCTTATTAGTATAATCATTTTCCCAAAACTATGGACAGGACTACAAAATATTTGATATCCTAGTTTATTTGATTTCTTCTGCAGATTCTACCATATTTATTCTAATGTATATCCGAAATTTTTTCTCCTAAAGGTATGAAACATTGTCTTGAGGTATCCTAATTTTTCTTGTTTCCAACCACAAAGGTTAGACCAATATTGGATTCACCAAATGGAACTTATGTCGAGCTTCCCAAATTAACTTATTTATGGACTGGTTCGGTATAGCAAACTTGTTCAGACTTCCATGTGTCATTGTTTCAACTTCAGGGTTTGAAACTTAATCAAAGAAACTACATTCCTGCAACAACTTAAGAAATTTTATTTGGATATTCCTATCCTGAGATATAGCATTTCTCGTAGGTCACATGTTTAAGACTGAATTCTGGAAGAGGCGGAAACCCTATTTTGGAGAAATCATATCTCTTGAAGAATAGTGAATATGAGGTTGAAATTAGCACAAAAGGAACATCTAGAATTAACATTTGTCCTTTCAAAGTTTAAGATCCTGATCCTTCTTCAAAAAATTAGTTATAGAAAAAATTCCAAGATGACTAGATTTTTCCTTCTAGGGTTTTCAAGCATGAAACCCTAATCTCTAACAGTTGAAGTTGTAGCAGTATTTCGGTTGTACATTTCCTTCTTTCATGGTGGATTTTATACCATTATAGAGTTTGCACTTTAATTCAAATAGTGTATATCTTTAATCTAATGCACTAGGATCACTGAAAGATAGACAAGCACAACACAAGAAAGACACAAACATTTTTTCATGGGAAACCAGAAGGGAGAAAACCCAGCAAGTTCTTATGTATAGATTCATCACTTAGTAAAATGTCATACTGAGATAAAAACCTAAAGATAATATGTCTTCTACTACTTCTTCTTCTTCTTCACTAGTGAACTTATCTTTCTCACTTTATGAGTGAACTTTCTTGCACTTGTTGTGTCTCCAAATGAGGGAGGTTGTCTCCCTATTTATCTTCTTTAGTTGTGTGATCTTTTGGTCCAACAGGGCTGACTTATGGACCTTACTAGGATGACTTATCCTAGGGAGAATCAAAAATACATTTTATACATATTCTCTTGGGAATTGTTTTCCCGGCTAACAATGAAGGTTTTACCTCAACTCTTATATGACCAATTACATTAATTACAACTCCAATTGGAGGGAAAACATCCTCGAAAGGAGGTACAATAAAAGTACAACAAAATATAATAATAATAATATAAATAATACAATGAAGAATATTTTTTGAAGTTACATTTACAACAACTTTAAGGATTGTTTCCATTAAGAGCATGTACTTTCCATATTTCTTACCTTTTATTTCCATGATTGTTGTGTACTTTTGCCAAACCCTAAGTATCTCTTTGAATCCTTCATCGAGGGCCCTTGTACCAAACTTGTGGGTGATATTACACTACATTGATAGCAATTACTTAAGCCATGTTCTCTACATGGGTGTTATCTATAATTTGGTGGTTGTTGTCATGTACACCCATAATAATGATATTTTTTGTGGCGCCACCCATCCTTTCCATCTCTATTTCCATGTTAGGATGTGATTGTCTAGTGCCACTAGGATTGAGGTGGTTAGTTGGATGGGATTCCATATCCTTGGTTTCTAGATCCTGACATCTCGACATAAACTCCTATCCTTCCAAGAAATTTGGGTCCTCATTGATTGTTCTATCCCCTATTGACATCCCCACATTCGGCATCTAGTTAGACACCTTATTATCCTCTCTCCTAACATGGCTCGGGATCAACATAGGAGTGCCTCGAACCAGATTTTCA
Source organism: Pseudotsuga menziesii (assembly GCA_001517045.1). Classification (NCBI taxonomy): domain Eukaryota; kingdom Viridiplantae; phylum Streptophyta; class Pinopsida; order Pinales; family Pinaceae; genus Pseudotsuga; species Pseudotsuga menziesii. The sequence continues at coordinate 410,412 of LPNX010521889.1, forward strand.
TGTTCTCCTCCAATGCCAGTTTTCTGTCGAGGACTCTTATGGGCGTGCCATTCAATATTTTAGACATGTTATTTATCAAAATTTGGGAGTCACCCTCAATAATGAGTTTCTGGTATTTATGAGTCATGGATATTGTTAACCCTTTTGTCAAATATTTTAGTTTGACGATGTTTTTACTATTGACTCCCATATATCTGACAAAGAGCCTAAGAATAGACCATGTTTTGTCTCTGAAAACCCCTCCATGCTCAGCTTGTCTGAGATTATTTTTGGAGGCTCCACCAAAGTTGAGTTTGTTGAATCCATTGGGTGGAGGGATCTAGAGAGAGGGACTGGAGTTACAGGGAGTGTTGGAACTTTTCTTAGTGGAGATAAGTTGAATATTGAGAGCCCATGCCTTTAGAATGTTTCCCTCCTTTCCATTGAGTTTCTTATCTTCATCAAACCAGGGTTTGATGTTGACAGTTTCCTTTAACTTGGATTTGAGAGTTACCCAAATAGCATATGGGGAGAAGGAGTGGTCCCTGAATATTGTTTTATTGCTTTCCTTCCGAATTTCCCACAAAAGGAAGGAAGGAAACAACTGCCAGATTCTGTTGAGAATGGGGTTGTTGAAAGGTGGGAATTTCCAGTTTAGGATGGAGTTGTTGATGTTGGTTCTATCAATCTTCGTTAGTCTAAAAATTGCCACTCCTTTGTCACATAAGTCATTGGAAAAAGTACACGAATTAAAGATATGTTATGTCTTTTCCTACTTGATGGAAAAAATATAACCGTAAGTTTTCACTACGTAGCCCCTCTTCAGCAAATTGTCCCAAGTGATCATTATATTCTTTACAAGAAACCATAGGAATGTTGAAATTTAAAAACAGTAAGTTTCCCCTACGTAGCCCCTCTTTAGAAAATTGTCCCAGGTGATCATTATATTCTTTACGAGCAAACATAGGAATGTTGAAATTTTTGGCCAAAGATTGATGGTCCAACTGATGCGAGATAGGTTCATCTTAAAGCTCTTTATTCCCAACTACTATGGTAAAGCCTTATTTGGTGGTGAAGCATCCTTTGGGTAGGTAGGACCACCTTAATTTGTTAGCTCCCTCTTTGTTTTTTATTCTCATGTTCCCTAATTCTTTCTTGATATTCATTGTAATGTCTAGCAGGGGTTGTATGGGCCATTGATCAATGGGCAACCACTACTTCCATTCGAATCTATCGACTTTTTTTCCCCAAAAGTGATTGAATTTGAAGAAACCTCGCCTTTATGTTTCTTCCCTGAAGAGGTGATCATGAAGGATATTTTGAAGCTGAGGGGATTGTTGCCATGAGTCTTACCATAATAGGGTTTTCCTGCCATTCCTTATCTCCCAAAAGCTATGCTTTTGTATTAGATGTTGATTCTCCCATGACAAATTCCAAATGATAGATACTTGCACCTGGTTGTTTGTTGGAATATACTCCATCTAGACACTAACAATGAATCATTATTCGATGACCATGCATCATTATTGACCTACATGCAACAATATTTGACCTACATGCATCATTATTGACCTCCACGCTACAATATTTGACCTACATGCATCATTATTGAGCTACCTAGTAGATAGAACATGTTTTTGACCTTGAATTTCCTTGATCCTAGTTAATTTGACCATCATTATCCACACATGCACCACTTTCCTCCCTTTTAGGACCATATGTGTCCACATGCGTGAATTTTGGAGCACTTGAGTCAGTTTCCTAGATTTTAGGAGCCTACCATCAGTTAACTAGCACATGCACCTAAATTCCACCACTATGAGTTAATAATTATCTTTGATGACCAGTTCAGTCCACTATAAATAATGACATGTTCCTCCTTGGAGTTATCACCCTAATTTCTATCCCAACAACTCAATCGTGTGCCATTAAACTTTAGTTAACTAGTCTCACATCATGAGTTGTCACTGAAAATTGTGTCTGGAGATGTTTCCTAAGCTAACTAATCCTATCGCTTGAGTTCATTTCAAATGCCTCCTAAGGTACTTAAATTATTTTGATTGTATCATAATTTGATATCAAACTTATTGTTGAAGAATAGAGTAGTGACAATTTTTCATCTGTGTTTCAATTTTTGAGTGAATTACAACAAAATTTCTTCTTCATTCTTTCTACAAAAGATTTGTGAGATTAGTGATATTTGTTTAAGCTTTGTGATCCTACCTTTGAAATATCATAAGGTATCAAAGAATAGGGAGCTTAAGGTGATCTATAGTCACTTCCTTTAGTGCACCAGAAGTCGTTGGGTTCCCACATAAGTCTTGGTATCCTTGCATTGCTAACCTTGGATTCGTCCAAGGAAGTCTAGCCATGCGTGAAGAAACCTGATAAAGTGTCATGAATCTTAAGAAAATCTCAATATATCCTGTGTCAATCCTCCAATATCAATTACTAAAGTATATTGCAATGTTTTTTCAAGTTTTACCATCACCGATAGTGTAAGCAACAACAGAAATGGACCTGTCTTCAGTACCTCAACTCACTTCTTTCAATTTCTTTGAATGGAAGGAAATAATGGAAGTATTCTTGAGTAGTAGAAGCCTCTTCAGAGTGAGAAATGGCACTAAAATTGAGCCAAATGTAGCTGTGTCAAAGGTCAAATACTTTAATAGGCTTGATGAAGCATATGGTATGTTGTGTCTTAGTATATTTAGATGCCTTCTTTTCCATCTGTCTAGTCTCAAAACTCCCAAGGAGGTCTGGTACAAGCTTGAATATTTATTTAGATAGCAATATGAACTAAGAGGGAACAAATTAGAGAATGAGTTGATCTCTTCAAGTCCTAGAAATTTTGAATCCATCACAAACTTCTTCACAAAATTCAAGAATTTGGTTATGCAGCTCAAATTGTGTGGTATTGAGAAGAAAGATGGGCAAATTATTCTCTCAATTTTGTCAAAATTGGGACTATACTATTATGTATTCGTATCCACATTCCAAATAGGAAATATTTCCATCCTAAATTAGAAGGTTCCCACTCTATATGCATTTATCCAGTCCCTCACAAAGGAGTAGGACAAACTGGTGCAGATGGGATTCATAAAACCATCAAAGGATCGATCTCTTGCTGCTAGAGAAGGAAAGAATGTGAATGGTAAAGGAAAGAATACAGGATAAGAGAAGACATAGCATGAGAAGAAGCAAAAGGATAATCCCAAACAATCAGAGGGAACTTCGAATTCTAAGAGATGCCGTCAAAATCAGAAGGACAACACAAAATTTCCATATTGTAACAGAGGTTTTCATCCAGAAAGTGCTTGTATGAAGAAGACAATTGACCTTATGGATCAGCTTATAGATAAGAAAAAACTTCTAGTACTTGAAGGTGTCAGGAGGAAAGAAGTTGGTTCTAAGTCATAATATAAGGAGAGATGTCATGCTCTCATGGATGGAACATCAAATGCATCTTCCTTCATCATAAATTATGGACCCTCTGACCACATGTCTACATCCGAGAACTCTTCTCTGAATCCAAACCTACTGTTGGGCCTTCCATCTTAATGGGAGATTATTCAGAAGTTCCTTCCGAAGGAATTGGAAGAATCAATCGAGACAATTGATGCTTCCAAGATGTCATGTATGTTCCTTCCTTGGGATCCAACCTTCTTTCAATCTATTAAATGAATCATAAATGAGTTGAAAAGAAAGTAATTTTTACTCCTTATGATATTGATATTGTTGATATCTCTTATAGAAAAATCATTGCATAAAGAATTGTTGATCACGATTCCAAGATTTATGAGTTCTCTCATTTCATACCTTATTCAACTCATAATGCGCTCCTTACCCATCTTAATGAAGTTAGAATTCTTTGGCATGAGAATTTTGGACACCTCAACTACGAGTACTTGCAAGAACTGTACAATAAGTAAATGGTTGAAGGCCTCCCAAACATAAGATTTTCTAAAGTTATATGTCAAGGTTGTTTGATTGGTAAGGATTGAGAGTGTAAAATAGAAAAGGGAAAGGAGAAGAGAGCCTCACCTCCTCTTGATTTGATTCACAGTGGCATATCAATACCTCTCCATCACCTATATTCGAATAATTCCATATATATTCTTACTCTCATAGACGATTATTCGAGATATAGCTGGGTTTACTTACTAAAGTTGAAATCAGAAGTTTTTGAATATTTCAAGTTTTTAAAAGATGTTGTAGAAAATTTCTGTGGAAGTTTGATCAATGTCCTCTGTACTATCTATGGAGGAGAGTATGCTAAGAATGAATTTTAGTTATTTTTTGTAGATGAAGGTATTGAAATGTATCACACTGTTCCATACACACCACAACAGAATGGTGTGGCTGAGAGAAATAATAGAGCCCTAAAAGAGATGGCTACATGTATTCTTGAAGCAAAGGAATTTTCTCCTATACTTTGGGCAAAAGATGAAAAATGTTTTTCTTACATCCAAAAAAAAGTTCCACACAATGGCCTAAAAGGAAAAACTCCATTCAAAGCATGGATGGGATACAAGCCAACTATTTCTCATCTTAGAGGATTTGGCTCCAAAGCATGGCCCATGATTCTATCATAGAAGAGGAGAGTCTTAGAGGCTCAAATCCAATAGTGCATATTGGTTGGTTATGCACATAATGCAAAAGCCTATAAAATGTTGAATTTTTCTACCATGAATACCTTCATTGAAAGAAGTGTCCAATTTGAAGAATGTCCATTGCATGAAGTTCGTCACGAGGAAGTTGAATGCTCCATTCTTGCCTCTCCACAAGGTGTTGAAAAGATATGGAACCATCTTCCTATGACGGTTCATAATATGATACAAAAGTGAATATGATCAAATGATAGATACAATAGATCCAAAATATCCAACATCACTTCCTAAATGTGTTTAAAATGTCATATAAATTGCTAGTGAGTTTGATGGGAATCCACAAGATCCAATAAGAACCAGATCTCGGTATCAAAGTGCAATCTTTGCACTCTCTCCTACATATCCATTTCTTTCGAAAAAAATTCTTTATGATGGTTGGATAAGATCCCAAGACCATCTTTGAGGCCTCCCAATATCCTAGATCAAAAATATATATGGATGAAGAGTACCAATATCTTCAAAAGAATAAGACTTGGGAGTTGGTATCACTTCCTCTTGGTAGGAATCTTGTTCAATGTCAGTGGGTGTATAGAACAAAGATGGAATCAAATGGAGTAACTTGCAAGTATAAGGCTCACTTGGTTACTAAAGGATCATCTCATGTTAAAGGAATTGACTATACAAAGACCTTCGCTCCAGTGGCTAATATGGACTCCATCTGTCTTTTTTTGGCTCTGGCTACATCTAAGCACTGGGAGGTGCATCATATGTATTTGAAGAGCACATTCCTTCATGGATATCTAGAGGAGGATATCTACATGAAGTAACCTAGAGGATACATTAAGGATCCTTCATTCGTATGCAGATTAAGGAAGTCTTTATATGGGATTAAGCAGGCTACGAGAGCATGGTATGCCAAGATGGACTCCCTTCTACTGTCATAAGATTATTTCAGGTGCAAGTCCGATTTGAATGTAAACATGAAGAATTATGTTAAATATATTCTCCTTATTGTCATTTATGTTGATGGTTTACTAATTATAGAGAGCATATCTTATTGCATTAGTTCTATCAAATCATATTTGCATCAAGCCTTCTCAATGTATGACTTGGGACTGTTCAAGCAAGTTATTGGTCTTGAAGTCACTGAGACTGTTTTAGGGATCAATATTTCATAGTCCAAGTATGCAACAAATCTACTTGAAACGTTTCACATGAAATACTTCAAGCCAACAACATTTCCTTTTATTTCAGGTGTTAGTCTCGAATACGGTTCTTCTTCACCATTGGTAGATAGTACCTTGAATAGACAGCTGATCGGGAGTATTTTGTTTCTTACACATACTCACCTAGATATGTATTATGTCGTGAGTGATATCACCATGTAGATGGAGTATCCTCATGCGATTCACTAGAGTGCAGCTAAAAGGATCTCGCACTATGTGGAAGAGACAAAGAACTTTGGTATTCATTATGCAGTTGAGTCTCCATTAAACCTTGTTGGGTACATAGATTTAGATTGGGCTAGAGATAGCTCATATCAGAATTTTACATCCGGATATGTTTTCATGTTTGGATGTGGTCCTATCTTTTGGTCAAGAAAAAAAATTCATTTATTTCGTTTTTATCAGCTGAAGCCGAGTACAAAGGTGCAATGAATGCAGCGACACGGTGCATCTAGTTGTAGGGCATCTTGTCAGAGTTTGATATTCGCTACAGTACTCCATCAGTCATTTTTTGTGATAACTAGAGTGCTATCAGGATTTCCACAGATCTGGTTCAGAGATAGAGGACCAAACACATCGATATACATATGCACTATATTCGAGGATTAGTGCATGATCATACCATATCACTACATTACTTCCCTTCAAAAGAATATATTGTCGATATTTTCACCAAGGATTTTTCTGTGAAAAAGTTTACTCAAATACAATCTCTTCTTGGAGTGGGTAATACATTCATGAAGGATTGTTAGATTTTTTGCAGTCTATTTTGACGGGGGGATTGTTCCCACTAGGTTTTCTCTCTTTCCTCACTCTTTTCTCAGTTATTTTACATTTGACTATACGGGGTGACCTTTGGTCTCAATAACTAGGGCCCTATTTTTCTTTATTTTCCTCATAGTCAGGATTAAGGGAGGGTATTGGAATATCCTCCATCTCGGCATTAGCCATGCATCATTATTTGGTGACAATGTGTCATTATTGACCTCCATGCAACAATCATTGACCTCCATGCATCATTATTGAGCTACCTAGTACATAAAACATGTTGTTGAACTTACAGTTCCTTGATCCTAGTCAGTTTGATCCTCATTATCCACACATGGATGAATTTACTCCTTTTCATTACCATATGCACCCACATGCATGAATTTTGGAGCAATTGAGTCAGTCTCCTAGATTTTAGGATCCTACCATCAGTTTAACTGGACAATGCACCTAAATTCCATCAGTGTGAGTTAATAATGAGCTCCAATGACTAGTTCATTCCACTATCAGTCATGACATGTGCCTCCTTGGAGTTATCTCCCTAATTTCTATCCCATCAACTCAATATTTTTCCATTAACCTTCAGTTAACTAGTCACTCATCTTGAGTTATCACTAGAAGTTGTGTCCAGAGATGTTTCCTAAGCTAACTAAGCCTATCACTTAAGTTCATTACAAATACCTCCTAATGTAATCGAATTATTTTGATAGTATCATAATTTGATATGCAACTTATTGTTAAAGAATAGAGTAGTGACAATTTTTAATCTAGGTTTTAGTTTTTGAGTGAATTACAACAAAATTTATTCTTAATAGGCTTTCTACAAAAGATTTGTGAGATTAGTGAAGTTTGTTTCAGCTTGTTGATCCGACCTATGAAATCTCATATCATTGAACCTGATTAATTCTTGTTGATCCCAAGAGGATAATAATTATCTTGCTATAAGGGTCCCCTCTGATCTTGGGCTTGCAAACCTCTGCACAGCTAACAAGATCCTACTTGTTTCGATTGTTATTGCTTCCCTAGAGGAAGTTTCTTTGCAGGCTTCTAATTATTTTGAGGATGTATTTAGAGGTAGCAAGAACAGATAAAAGGTATAGGGGCATGGCTTGGAAGACATATTTACCCGAGTGATTCTTCCTACCAGGATGAGGGATCTAAAGGACCAACTGGAGAGATGCTTATTGAGGAGCGCAACATGGTATTCCCATTTTGCTTGTGTAGAGGCTTGTCCATGAGAGGGGCACCTAAGTATTTAGTATGCAGACTATTGATCATGAACCCAATATAGTGAGATGTATGTATTTGAATTAAAGGAGCAGTATTGAAGAAGAAAAGTTGGGATTTTTCAAGATTGACACAGGCCCCTGAGGATTCTTCAGAGAGCTTTAGAATTATTTTGAAAGATTTAACTTCTTTAAAGGAGGGGTGACCCATGAGAAGTGTTTCATCTACAAACTGTTGGTGTGAGAAGGTGGTGGCTCCTTTGTGTAGAATGATCCCTTTGAAGGTATTCACGTGAATTTCATCCTGAATGGTTTTTCCCAATTCTTCTACCATAAGAATGTACAAGAAGGGTTCCATAGGATCACCTTGTCGAATACCTCTCAGAGGGGAGAAGGGTGTGACAGGATATTCGTTGACTAGGATGGAGAAGAAAGTAGAAGATATAAGGTCAAGGATCCAATCTACCCATATTTGTTCAAAACCAAAGGCTTGTATAATTTTGGTAATGTAAGCCCAATTGAGTCTGTGAAAGGCTTTGGACATGTCTAGCTTTATTAGCATTCCAAGATATTTGGTAGTTTTGAGAGAATGGATGAATTCATGGGACAAAACAACACAATCAAGTATCTGCCTGCCTTTAACATTTACATAATGTTCTTTGGAAACCAAGATGTGGAGGAGGGGTTTAAACCGATATTTGGATATGACCTTGGTAATGATTTTGTATATGAAAATACATAGGGATGTGGGTCTGAACTTGTTTGGAGTGGAGGGACAAATGCCTTTCGGGACGAGGGTAAGAAATGTAGCATTGAAGGCAGAGAGAATATGTAATACTCCAAAAATTCATAAAAATTTAAAAATTTTCATATGACATAAAATGTTTGCAGTCGTCACTACTGAGGAACATTTAACTGTTAACGGTTAACCTAAACAGGTTTAAACTAGAACTGATTCTTTTGTTAATTTCTAGTTCCTCATACTTATTTTTTTGTTTTCATAATTTTAAGGATTTGATTTAGCAGGTTATGATTTGGAACAACAGGAATTGAAACATCTTTTTAATTACTAAGTGTTAGGTTTGTTTTACTGTTTTGTGAAAATATGAAGAAAATTCAGTTGAGATCGAGGCTTACTTAGATTTTTAGCTAATGCAGTGAAGTGATGCTTCTTTTACAGGTATTTTATAGGTAAGACGTTTTGTCACTGGTTTCTGAATCGAGATTATTATCTTAAATAACATAAAATATAATGCTAGTAAATTTATTTATTTTACAACTTTGAGAAATAAATGAGGTATTGTTGATCTGTATATATTTATGTTTTAATTAGTTTTCTGGTAACACACATGTCTAGTAAACTAAACATAGTCCAATTGTTCTTCCATTCGCTTCAACTTTAACTCGTTCATCTAATTTTTATCAGTCTATTCTAAACCCTAAAAATCACATTTATGTCTCTATTGTGGAGTAGAAGAGTTGCAGGCTCATGGCCACATGCCCTTACTGTCACTCCCTTGACTCTATATAAGCCTCCTTTCCAACTCTTTTTTCTTCTGCATATGAGATTCATGTGGCCATTTCCTTTCATTCTATGTGAGTACCCTCTGTCACCGTTACCATTTCTATGTAAACGATACCCTTGTCATTACCTTGATCTTGCAAGTACTACCCTTCAAGCACCGGTGCGGTGAGAGTGGAGTTGATAGTGTGAGCACAATTCTTGACTGTCGTAGAGTGGTCTTGTTGAGTGTAGGTTTAACTGTCCTCACTGCCCGATTTCTAGTATGGGATTTGACTCTGTTTCGTCGTGGTTTTTGGTTTCAGGATTGCACACTACGCGTTGGGGTTTTCTTGACAGATCTTCCTTGTAGCTCGGCATACCCTTATTCGTGGCTAGGGTTTTTTATTACAGGACCACTACGGCTGAGCATCCACTCTTCGGTAAGCAAAACACTAAACTCTTCTTGCTCCATTTTTTTATTCTGTTTTTTTATTAACTATAAGAATTTAACATTTGAGGTTTTTCAAATGTGCAGACTTCTGAATCGATGGCTTTGTGATAAAAGGCACCACCAATAGGGATCCACAATGGAGTTCCTCCTGGTAAGCCTCGGTCTCTCCTAAGGTTTCTCCTGCACTGGTTAAATGGTGTTTTTCGTTGATTCTGTCCACTTGGTTCTTGGGTTACTGCTCGGCCAAGGCTACATTATGCTCTGTTTGTTTTTGGAAGGCCATGTGCCCGATACTATGATGTATTAACAAGAAATCCTTTTAAATCCCTAGCGGTTGTTTCATATTGGAAAACTTGGGATTTCACGGTCGTAGTTTTGATTATAGTAGAGTTATTTTTGTATAGGCTTTTAAGCCATGTCCTATGTTGTAAAAAGGCCATTAGACTGTAACTGATATGGTTACAGTAATGGTTAGGGTTTAGATGCTATTTCTATTTTGAATAAGCTTGGAAGCTTATTGTTTTTGTAATTTATATAATTGATAATATATATATATATATGTATATATATATATGTATATATATGTATATATATATATGTATATATATATATATATATATGTATATATA